>JADLZL010003114.1:0-99865 GCA_015844335.1 Chrysopogon serrulatus | reverse complement strand
CCTTCCTTCTTGATGAAGTCTAACATGTTTTTCTTTTGTTTGCCGAGTCTTGACACATCTGGATTGGCTGACATCACTCGGCCTCTTGTTTAGTCAATTTGAGCGAACCAGCTATTCTCTTTTCGACGGGTCAGTCCCACAAGCAGTCTCTGGTCACCAAAATATGGTGTCAACAATTAGCTACATAGTTTATATACATATTTGATCACAACACACTACAATGATTAAATGCTACATCTTGCATATAAAACAGCAAAGTGAAACTACCCATTAAAAAATTATATTTCATTCTCAATGCCATGTCTTAATCTAGAACATAAAACATTCCACTGAAACTGACCTTAGTGGCTTCGCTGCGCGCCAGCCCTGACTGAGTAGATTGTGCCCGTGTCTCATTGCATCACCCTTTCCGTCATCCTCTGCCGCGGCGGCAGCGTGCAGCAGCCATGCGCCCATGATTTTCTTCTTTTTCTCGGTCAGGTGGCTGTAACCTCGCCGTGTTTCAGCTCCAGCCACACGTCAAGTTCACATTGCAGCCTCTTTCCTTTTTTTTTTTTTTTTGACAAGAGCCTCTTTTCTTTGACTTGTGGTGCGAAAAGTGCACGTCACCGGCAATAAGTGATGACGCAACAACATTACATGTAGGATCTTCTCCGCTGATCATTTCTGTGTAAATTTTTGTGTTCGTCCAAGTTCAACCGCCGATATTTTACTAGTACATTCACATAAATAAATGTGCTCGTAGATAAAAAAAGGGTCTCCAACGATTTTTTTTATCACAACTCTAATCTTTCTGCATTTGGTAAAATTGGTCCATCATGCAAAATTATATGTGCACCATCAATCAGCCAAATTTAAGGCCTCCTTTGATTCATAGGAAAAATGGAAGGAAAACATAGAATTCTCATGGAGGAAAAACATAGGATCGAGAATCTTATTATAAGATCGAATGTAGGAGTAGTATAGGAAATTTTCCATTTAATGCTGTTTTGGAGAAAAACTACACAAAGTTTAGCATCCACTCAAACCTCATAGTTAAAATCTTATGTTTTTGTACCATCTATCCAAATGATCATTCCTTTCAAATTCTTGTGTTTTCTAATCCTTTATTTTACAATTGCACTCCTAGTATAGGAAATTTTCCATTGAATGCTGTTTGGAGAAACTACACGAAGTTTAGCATCCACTCAAACCTCTTAGTTAAAATCCTATGTTTTTGTACCATCCATCCAAATGATCATTCCTTTCAAATTCCTCTATTTTCTAATCCGCTGTTTTACAATTGCACTCCTATTTCCTATGTTATTCCTATATTTTTTTCTATTCCTGTGTTTTTGCTTTCTCGGTTCGAAAAGAGGGACAAAGGTGGAAGGATGTGGGAAAGTAAAGAAATAAGGACAGAGTTCTAAATGCAAATGTAGAAGAGAGAAAGAAGATATAAAAGTAGTTGGGTGATTTAGAAATTATTGAGGATTTCTTATGAAAATTGTCTTCTATGATTTAGAGCGAGATTTTGAAAACGGACAGAGGAACCCAACAAATATGCTCCCAACTTTTTTAGCCACTTGAAACACCATTGATTTAACAATTATTATTTTTGGAAACTATTGGACATGCTTGCATCTCCAAGTGTTTTCTATTGACAAAATAAGCATCAACCTTTTTTTCTCCATCTCCATGTGTTTGGTACCCTAGGTGTGCTCGCCTTCGGCCTCATGCACGAGAGACAGAATATTGCACTCTCTTCTCTGCTGAGTTGATCCCAAGTTTCCTCGTTTTGATCCTCTACGCGCACGGAGGATTGGAAGAGCAGGCCTCTAAAACCACGCCCGTGTTTGTGACACCTGCTCGAGTGTGCCGGACAATCAAGTTTTTAGGGAGCATCTAACTCGACTACTTGTTGTCATTCTACATCATCTTTTTCCTGGTAAATATATGTCATATGTACTGCATCAACTGTGGTCTGTGACTTCAAGCAACACACTATGTGAACTAGTGTGCATGGAGCCACTGGGCTTTGAGCATGAGTCCCTTCGCAGGGGTATACATCTCTTACTGAGTGTGTGTTCAATTCAGTAGAATATTTGTTATGATCAGCATGTTTGACATATATGTTTTTGCTATTGTTAGTAGTAATATATCACATATGTACATATTTGTCATCACAATTTTTTTATGGTTTTTCCAGATTACATCAAACTTGAAAATGCCTGCATTTTTTCTCACCTCAGCTTATCCATCATTCTCTCCACTCCACCATTTCTATTTCACCGAAGTTCCTTGTATACTGCATAGACTAGTTACCTCTTCCAGCATCCTTTACTGTTATATCTTTCCCATGAAAGATTCTATACAGTTTTGGAAAAGAAATCTTTAAGGGACATTCATCCATCCAAACATCCATCTAGAATCAAGTTTGCCTGCCACCAGCCACTACATGCCCTTTGCCCTTCTCATACCAGTCCTTAACAGAATGTAAGCCTTGCCTAAATTGTGATCGACTCTACTATTCGTATGAGAAAAAAAATATTTCCCTCTTAGGTACTTTCTTTGCAACAACTTCATACATAAACTATTATCTCCACTTCCCAGTCTCTTAATTGATTTACACGTAAAGCTATGTTCATAGCTCTAGTGTCAATGAATCTTAAGCCTCCAAATTCTTTGGGTTTATCTAGAGACTCCCACTTAATCATGTGGTGCTTCTTTTTGCTTCTTATCTCTTCCCATAAAAATCCCCCTTTAGTTGAATCAAATTTATGATAGATCCCTTCATATAACCAATAGAAACCCATGGCGTACATGGGTATGGTTGTCACACGTTGATCAAAATGGAACTTCCACCAAATGACACATGTCCTCATTTCTAGGTCTGCAATCTCTTTTCTATCTTCTTAGTTGAATCACTCAACTTTGCTTTGGTCAATATTCTATCACTAATAGGCAATCCCAAATATTTCATAGGGAATTTCCCTAGTTTAATTTGTAGTTAAAATCATGAACCACCTCTTGCTCCTCAATATCTGTCAAACCCCACAGTGAAGATTTCACCCTTAGCATAATTAATTTCCATGCCAAATAGCTCTCCATAGCAAAAACAACATAAACTTAGGATTGATAATGTCTTCCTTGAGTGTTTTAGAAATAAAATTGTATAATCAGTATATTGTGAGTTAGGCCTCCCTCCACTAGCTCAGATAACACATCATGAATAGAGCCATTTATCCTAGCTACATCTAGCATTTAAAGGGGTAGAAATAAAGGGTCTCCCTACCATAGACCTTTATAACTTCTGAAATAGTTACCTAGTTTACCATTCAAATTAGTAGCCACTTTACCTTGTCATGATCCAATCTATCCATTTCTCTTCAAACTTTTTTTTCTTACAAGAACCTCTATGCATGAAAAACACTCAATTAACCTTGTCATATGCCTTTTTCAAATCTAACTTCAAAATTATTCCTACCTTTTTCTGAGATCTCAATTCATGCAACACCTCATTAACTAGTTTTATATAATCTAGTTTTGCAGAACTTTATGATCCCCAAGTTCTATAGAATCTAGTTTTGTCTGAATATATTGACTCAATAAGGATTCAATGAGTTGTTGTATAAGGATTTAGACTACTAAAATTTGCAGAAGAAGACTAAAGAAATCTCGGGTAAGCTCACAAAAAGTATAAGCTCATACGGTATAATGAAATGGTACACGAAGGATTCAGATCATTGTAGTTTGCCAAGAATGGTACAGGTGACAAAAATTCTCCTTGGACAAGTTTCCAATCAGATGATCTAGAAAATATTAGATACATTTTCTCATAATTTCAGCAAGTACATTTATTTCAACTCACACTAGTACAGAATGAGACAACATAATGTAATGGCGCTGCCACAAAGTCAATAAAGAATGGGGAAATAATGATCTAAAACTCATACATGATGAATCATGCACAGTATTAGATGTACATGATTAAGCTTCATTACTTGACTCCTCGTTGTTGCTATCTTCTTCGAGGAAAGGATAATCTGTGTACCCAACAACAGGATCTTGCGTGTAAAAGGTAGAGCGGTCGTACTTATTGAGTGGCGCATTCAGCTCGAACCTCTTAGGCAGGTCAGGATTAGCTAGGAAGATTCTACCATATGCAACAAGATCAGTATAGCCTTCTGCCACCACCTTGTTGCCTTCCTCCCGATCGTACCCACCGGCGGCGATGAACGTGCCGTTAAACGCCTTTCGGAACGGCAAGAGCCTGTGAGGAATCTGCCTGCGACCGTCAACAATAGCCATTCTAGGTTCAACCATATGACAGTAGAGGAAGCCTTCGTGCTTGTTGAGCTGTTGAATCATGTAGTGGCCAAGCGCCACTGGGTCGGAATCCACGCAGTCCATGAAGTCAACGAAGGGCGATAACCTAATGCCCACGCGGTGTGCGCCCACCTCGCGAACAATGGCATCGATAACCTCCACAGCGAAGCGGCACCGATTCTCAAGGCTGCCGCCGTACACGTCGGTGCGGTCATTAGAACTATCTTTCATGAATTGCTCGAGGAGATATCCATGCGCACCATGGATCTCAACACCATCAAAGCCGGCCTCAATTGCGTTCCGCGCGGCCTGCCTGAAGTCATCGACGATCCCAGGGATCTCCTCTGTCCGCAACCGGCGCGGCTTCGAATACACCATTCCAGACTCATCATCCGAAGAAATCTGCTTGTCCGTGCTCGAGATAGGCGACTGTCCATCAGGCTGGAACCCTGCCAATTAGGCCAAAGAAAAATTAGTAACCAACTACTAGTACACAACCAACTATGAGTATAATCAGTAACCAACTACGCAACCAGCTCCTGATCAAAGAGTAATATAATCACAGCTACAAAGATACACTCGGAAGCATACCATTGTTGGAGACCCTGCCGACATGCCAAATTTGACAGAAGAAGATGCCACCCTTACGGTGGACGGCGTCGACGATCGGCTTCCACGCCTCGACCTGCTCCTGCGTCCAGATGCCAGGCGTCTCCGGGTAGCCCTGCGCGGTGGCCGACACCCCCGTGGCCTCCGCGATGAGCAGGCCGCCCTTGGTGGCGCGCTGCGAGTAGTACACGGCGGCGTGCGGCTGCGGCACGTTGCCGTAGGAGCGGCACCTCGTCAGCGGCGCGAGCACCACCCGGTGGGAGAGCTGGAACTGGCCCATCTTGTAGGGCGTCATAAGCGGGATCACCTCCTTCGCAGCTTGCTGCACCATCTTGCCTGCCTGTTCGCTCTCAGTGGTCGGCTTGGTCGCCGGCGTGCTGCTGCTGCAGATGTGATGCAACACCGCAGGTCACTTGCTAGCTCTCTGTTGTATGTAGTCTAGCTTGCTCTGTTTCTTGCTTTGATTCTGCTCTGCTTCTTTTGCGTCTATTGGCAGGGTGTCGCTGTGTTTATATATACAAGTGTCGGTGGGTGCTACACGGCCGTTTAACCCCGTCGGGATTGTTCCCGTCCCTCAGTGCGTCACCCTTTCCGTCATCGTCTTGCCGTTCAGGCTCGCGGCAGCAGCAGCGTGTAGAGGCCATGCGCCGATGCTTCTCTCCTTTTCCGACGCAGGTTCATTGTAACCGGCCGTGTTTCGGCACCAACCACACGTCTAGTTCAGAGTCTTCAGACTGCGGCCTCTCTTTGACTTGTGGACGGGGGTGGTGCGCGAAGTGCACGTCACCTACAATAAGCGATGACGCAACTGCCTCGTGTGACATTTTTCAGGTAGGATCTTCTTCGCCGATCACATCTGTGTAAATTTTTGTGCTCGTCCAACTACTAATATTTTAGGGCGAGGCTTGGTTGCCTTCCCCTTGCAGCCTGGTCCGCTCGATTGTTGCAGTGTTTGGCTGGTGTAAGTTCTCTACCTGCAAATTGGTGAGTGTTAGGTGCACCTCTAAATCTCTTTAGTTTAAGTATTTATACTACTTCTCTAAACTTTTTAAAAAGTAGTATAAATATTTAAACTAATGAGGTTTGGAGGTGTACCTAAAGGGTTACCCCTTTGCACCTCTAGTCAGTTCTGATGTTTGGTTGTCTGCCCTAGCAGCTATCAGAGTGAATTTTTATCTTCGCGTACATCACACCACTCCGGCGAGGCTTTCTTCCGCAGCTTTCTTCCGCATTGGGTGAGCCAGACCGGCGACACCTTTTGCAACGATTTGATCTCACCGACACCCTCGCTCACTCAGCCAATCACAGCAACATTGCATCTGTGGAGCCGGATCGACTGGACGTGGACAACTAAACACTACTTTCACATAAACACGCTCGTAGATGCATTCAACCACTTGTTTACATTGACCATCTCCAAGAGTTCTCAAAATCCACTTTCTTTTTTAGCAAGATAAAAAAATGTTCTTCAATAACTTTGACCGAAGTCGACAAGGGAAACCCCACCTATTTTTTTTTTTTTTTGGTTAATGCACTTGTTTACATTGACCATCTCCAAGAGTTCTCAAAATCCACTTTATTTTTTAGCAAGATAAAAAAATGTTCTACAATAACTTTGACCGAAGTCAGCAAGGGAAACCCTAGCCTATTTTTTTTTTAATTTTTTGGTTAATGCAGATTTGTTTAAATTCGCTCCCACCTTTTAGTCAAACTCGCACTGCTTTGATGCTACTCGGGTGCTCTAACCACTAGGCTAGAGCCCCTTTCGCATGTTCTTCAATAACTTAGTATCTCTACACTCAATCTTTCCGCATTTAAAAAAACTTTTATTCTTTAGGAGCGAGATTTTAGAAACAGTTGGAGGAATCCAACAAATATACTCCCAAATTTTTTAGCATTTTGAAAAAGTCATTGATTTACCAATCAATAAGTTTAGCAAATTGACAAATAAGTATCAACCTTCTATCTAAAAGTGATGGCATTCTAGTTTATATTTTTATCAAAGGTTAATATAATTCATAAGAAATAGTATCAATATTTATGATTTATAATGTACTATTATGAAACTATTTTTTATAATATCTCAATGACAGTTATTTAATATTATAGGTTTTGTATTCTATTAAATTAAATAAATAATGGTCTGGGATTATATTAGGATTTTTTATGATAGTGGGAGTATATATACCAACGGACCAACCACGCCAGCTGCTTGATCAAATCGATCCATGCAACTATTTTTCATGGTATGTCAATGACACTTGTTTGGTATTATTCGGAATTATATTAGGATTAGGATTTTTTTATGATAATGGGGAGTGTATATATATACCAAATGCTGCGGACCCACCACACCAACCGCGTGATCGAATCGATCCCGAGAAAGCATCCGCCGACGCGAAGCAGTGACGCGAGGGTCACGTCAGGGGGTCTGCTGACATCAGTGCAAACGGGTTCCTAACGGTCCTGCACTGGTTCCCATTCCACGAAATTTGCGTCACAACCTCAGAATTTAGAATCAGCCCAGACCAAATGATCCGCCTTCTTTATCAAGGCCTGCTGGGCTTCTAGCAACTGTGGGCCGAAGACGCAAGCCCCTAAGCAAAGGCAGCTTTTTCCATAAAGAAGTGAAATCCATGCGGACAGCAAAACGAGGACGGAGCGCATTGGTTCTTCAAATGCAAGACAGTGAGGCACCTTTGGGCTGACCTGAGTCAGGAAAAGGAAAGATCGGCCATGGCAGTGATGAGCATGGCTATAGAGACCGTGGAGTTCATTCTGAAAGAAGCTGAAGAAATGAAAATTTACTATGCTGTTTACGTTATGGAAATGGTGGTCAGAGCGAAATAGAATAAGAGGAGAGAAAAGGAGAACTGTAGCCGGCATTGCACACACCAATAAACTGCATGTTGCTAAATCCCTGAAAATACAGACTCCTCCTAGGGCGGCAACAGCTAGAACCAGAATGAGATGGAAAAGACCACCGGTGGGGAAGCTTAAGCTGAACTGTGACGTGTCCTTTATTTATACAAGAAACTGCATCAGGTAGTTGGGGATTTGTCATCAGAGACAGCGATGGAGATGCGGTGTCTGCAGGAAGAGGAAAGGTGAACCACCTGTTGGGGGTATTCCAAGCAGAGCTAATTGCATGTCTGCATGGTGTCTAGGAGGCCATCAGACTGGGCATTATTGGCCATAAATCATGCTAGAAACTGATGCGATAATGGTCAGTCAAGCCTTCAACTCTGACGCATATGATGTCTCGTCCTCGAGTAGGATAATCGCCGAACTCAAATTCTTAGCTCAGGTGAACTTTATTAGTTTTCATTGTGGTTTTGTCCCTAGAGATTGTAATAGAGTACTCAGCTCACATGATAGCTGCTATGGGTATGAATGTGAGGAAGGATCGGAGCAGATTATGGGCTCTCTTCCTGCACATATCAATGTAACTGTTACTGACGATCAGTCAGTAGTTGAGTAAAGAAATGGCTACCCAGTTAAAAAAAAAATGTAGAACAGTGCTGGCGGGAGGTGGTATTGCAAATGTCATGTTGCAGAAGCTATGTATGAACGCAAAAATCATGACATAATGGATGCACGTGCGCACAAAATCTGTGTGGCCATAGAAACTCTGAATTCTGGGCAGCGACGTTCTACAGCAAAAACCAAGACATTTTGTTGGAAAGATTGAAATGTCACAAGAATTTCAATATTTTTCGACGAATTTTAGTTTGCCTACCTTCCCAAACCGCACTAGGCCACTACTGCCAATCTATCTACCACCTAAAAAACTGCAATTCGCAAGACCGGCGATGTCGGTGCAAGCCTACGCTTCGGTTCACCGTGGCGCCACCGACACAGAGAATTCGGTGGGCACTTGAAGCTTCTGCGCCCACACACGGGACTCCAGATACACCTTGGACACCTTCCCCGCGACCCACGTCATGTCCGGTCGATCCTCCTCCGCTGCGCACCGGAGCGCCACCTCCACCAGCCTCTCCGCGGCTGACACTGGGAACGAGTCCCCCAGCCTCCTGTCCACCCAATTCCTTACGCCGCCTTCCGCCGCCGCCGCAGCGGCCGTCTCGAGGACCGACACACGCTGGAACTCCTTGGTGCCCCTGTCGAAGCGGTACCTCGCCGGTTCCTCCCCGGAGAGCAACTCAAGCAGCAGCACCCCGAAGGCGTATACGTCCGCCTCACGCGATGGTTCGCTCGAGTCCGGGGCGGCGTACGGGGAGCCGCCGACCTCACGGGCGTCGGCGGGAGCCGCGAATTCGGCCGCGCCGAAGTGGGTGAGCCGCGCGCGGAGGCCCGGGTCGGACACGATCACGGCGGAGGCCGAGACGCGGCCGTGGACGGCGCCTGCGTGGTGGTGGACGTACTCGAGCCCCTGCGCGACGTCGGCGGCGACCTGGATGCGGGAGACCCAGGTGCGGAGGGCCGTGAAGCTGGGGTTCCGCGGGCTGCGGAGGCACGCCGCCAGCGTGGCGGCGCCGGGAGGGAGCTCGTAGGCGAGGTAGAGGTGGGCGCCCGCGGGACACGCGCCCAGCAGCCGTGCGAGGCTGGTGTGGTGGTACCTGCCGATCCTGGCTAGCGCGGTGGCGTCCACGGCCGCGGCGCCCGGGCGGCACTGGAGCTGGAAAAAGGGCCGCGTCGCGGCCGCGGAGGGAGCATCGCCAGTAGGCGGTGGAGGCGGCCCCGCCTGCGCGCTTGGCGAGGAAGCTGTTTGTTGCGGCGGCGAGCTCCTGGAACGGGTAGAGGACAGGCGGGTCCGGGAGCGAGGCGCGCGCCGCGGCGAGAGAGGCGCGGCCGGAGGACACGGAGGAGGTGGAAGACGACGAGGTGGCGCCGCGCCGCTGCGCGCTGGGCGTGCCCGAGCCCGTGCCTGTGCCGGCGCCGGAAGGCCCTGCCCCCGAGTACGACGTGGACGGGGAGGAAGGGGAGGCCCCTGTCGCGGCGAGGCGGGGCTTGACGGAGGCGGAAGAGGAGGAGCGGCGGGAAGAACGGGTGGCCGCGGGCCGCGACGCCATCGCGTCGGAGCTGGAGGTGGCCCTGGGCTTGCACATCGCCGCCCCTGGCGACGGTGACCAGCTGCGGCGGCTGCGAGTTGCGACCGCGCCGGGGCAGAGCATATCTCGCGAAATCCTAAAACGTGTGCGTGTGCGTGTGCAGTGTGCACTGCTGGCAGGCTGCTAAGGATGTGGGTGGTGGTGGTTAACGACAAAACGAGACTCCGTCCGCCTCCCTGGATTTGCAGGGGAAAGCAGGCGAGGGACTCCGTGAGTCCCGTGACTCGTGAGGCAAAGGAGACACAGATCACTAGTGCTTTGTACTAATAATAATGATAGTTCACACTTGTTGTGTCGCGTCATGTGCTTTTTTTTATCGGAAATAACTTGCACACAACTCACACACGCTTAATATGCTTTTTTAACGGATAGCACTCAGTCTACGGCTTCGCATTAGCACCACACGCACCTAAAAGGGATGAGATATCAAGTTTTTTTTTTTTGGCTTTTTTATAAGAATGTGTCATCAAGTTTAACCCTGGTGAAGCGTCTCACCGGGAGCCCTACCACCGGAGCAAAGGACTTTCACGCGTCATTTGCTTTGGTTCGTGGGAATCTGATGCCGTGGTACTGCTGCTACGGGTTGCTTCCTGCTCTCTTCGGCCATCCTCCAGTGACCCATCACTCCATCAGCCATCACACTTCATTCACGCTCACAGCCAGCCAAACATGACCAGGCTATGCCTTGCCTACGAGAACGGATGTGCGCTAGCCAACTGAGTCAAGATAAGATGCTTCTCGTGAAGTGGTGATCCGGCCGGGTGCCTGTTGTCCAACTAGTGTTATCCTGCGTACGAAATCTGACAATGGTCTGACAATGGTCCGAGTTAAGTCTAATTTTTTGGTTTGGTTTTTACTTTTAGAGGGCTGTATTGGTTTGAGGTGACATAAGCTAAAAAGTCTGTTAAAGTAGGTTTGGACCCTATTAAAATGAATTAATTTGGTTTGATTATTAATAATAGAGTTAATAATGAGTTTTTATTTTATTATTCATTATTTTCTTTTGCTTATGGCTAAATATAAACAATAGCATGAGGTGTCGATTGAACCGGCGGGTTAGAAATGTATTTTAATAGGTTGAACGTATAAGTGGTTTAGTTTGGTGTAGATAATTGGAGTCACGATCTAGTTTTGTTTGGATTTGACTTTCAAATATATATGCTTTGGATTGGTGCGGATTTGGATTGGATCTCGGTCCACTATCAAACCCCAGGCATAACTAACCGATGACCGAAGACCGAACCAAAAAGACCGAGACCGAGACCGAAAAGACCGAGACCGAAAAGACCGAGACCGAACTTTTCGGTCATGAGTTTGGTTCCTACTTCCAACTAACCGAACTAACCGATATGTAGTTCGGTCATAGGTGTCGGTTACCCGAACTAACCGAACTAACCGAAATTTTGCATTTTGTGGACATAATGTGTATTTTAGACTATTATTAGTGATGTAATATATGTTCTAGTGGGTTTATATCAACCATCACTCTTATTACTTTGTTTATTTTATTTGTTATGTTGTTATTTCTACCTTGAAATAAAAAAATACTGCTAAAATTTGCTACTAATTATGATATTTAGTAGTTGCTTTGTCCAGTCCGGTTAGTTCGGTCATGACCGAGACCGAACCGAACTAACCGAGACCGAACTTCCTCGGTCCCGAGTTCTAGAACTAACCGATCGGTCTTCATGTGTTACATGACCGAAGACCGAGACCGATCGGTTCGGACTGACCGAACGCCCAGGGTGACTGTCAGCTTGTACGAGTATCTCATCTCAATTCTCAAGCGTGCAATAAACTAGGCACGCCTGCTGCCTGCTTGCTAGGCTAGTTGATTAGTGGCCCAAATTTCAATTAGGAAACGCGTTTTACATTGAACGTATAAGTGGTTTGGTTTGGTGTAGATAATTAGAGTCACGGTCTAGTTTGGTTTAGATTTAACTTTCAAATATACATGCTTTGGATTGGTGCGAGTTTAGATTGGATTTCGGTCCACTGTCAGCTTGTACGAGTATCTCATCTCAATTCTCAAGCGTGCAATAAGCTAGGCACGCCTGCTGCCTGCTTGCTAGGCTAGTTGATTAGTGGCCCAAATTTCAATCAGGAAACGCGTTTTACATAATTACATTGCGTGACGGGGGATCCGGCCAGCCACTGACGACATTTGGTTGTTCTTTTGAGATACCGGTAAAGGCATACAGACATTCCATCGTGCATATGCATATTGAGCCGACTCTAGACACTGATCTGGTCAATATTTGCATGCTGATTTAGCCTTGCTTTACTTTGCCAATCCAAGCCAGGCCGGCTGCCCAGGGCCCGGGGGACCAGAACGAACAAAGCGATGCAGGCCCGGCCGGTGGATGAGTTTTGTGGTCACTCTGCGTCTCTGCCTGCCGCCGCCGCCGCCGTTCTGTTAATGGTAGTCTAGTTTATGCCGGAGCTAGCCAGATCATAGCAAGCCCGGCCAGGCCGCTTGCCGCACGGGCCCTTGGCGTATCTCACTTGCCTCCTGTGCTCCTCGACGCGATCCCATCTCTGCAGCGACGCGTACACGTTGGACAGACCGTACGCCGCGCCGTCGTGGACGTCCAGCTTCGATATCCGCCTTGCCGCCCACTCGCTCAGCCCAACACTAACACCGTCCCCCCCCGCCGCTGCTGCGGACGACGACGACGCGCGTCGAGCAGGAGGCTTCCGAGCACCTTGGCGTTGGGGCGGCCGGGCATCGTCTGCACGAGCCGCGCGGCCTCGTCGACGAGACCCGCGCGGCACAGGAGGTCCACCATGCAGCCGTAGTGCTCGGGCCGGGGCCGTAGGCCGTACACCGGTAGCATCTGGGAGAAGAACTTCCTGGCCCCGGCCACCAGGCCGGAGTGGCTGCACGCCGACAGCAGCGCCACGAACGTCACCCCGTCCGGCCTGACGCTGTCTCCGTTCAGCCTCCCGTCGACCATGTCTTGAAACGCGGCTACGGCGTCCTCGCCGCGGCCGTTCATTCCGAGCCCTGAGATCACCGTGTTCCAACAGAAGAGGTTGGGGCTGCGGGGCATGCTGCGGAACACGTCGAGAGCGCAGTCCACGCTCCCGCTCTTGAAGTACATGTCCATGAGGGCGTTGCTCAGCACGGTGTCCATTACTATCCCCACCTGCTGGATGAGGTGATGGATCTGCCGGCCCAGTGCCAAGTCCCCCACTTGTGCGCATGCGGTCACCACGGTAGCCATGGTGGCATTGGTGGGTCTGAGCCTCCGCTCCCCCTCCCGCTGCGTGCGCATCAGAAGGTGGAACATCACGATGGCAGAGGCCGCATCCCCTCCGCGCAGGTACCCGGCCATCGTCGTGTTCCAGGTGATGACGTCCCGCGACGAGGAGCCCATACGGTCGAACAGCTCTCGCGCTGCGTCCATCCACCCGGCCTTGCAGTACCCATCGATCATCGCGTTCCACGACACGACGCTGCTGCTCGTCGCGCGGAGGCTCGCATCGAAGACGTCCCTAGCCGAGGTGAGGTCGCCGGCCCTGCAGTAGCACGTGACCATGGTGTTCCACGAGGCCGGCGTCCTGTCCGACATTCGGTCGAACAGCGCCCGGGCGTCCGTGACCCTCCCGGCGGCGCCAAGGGCGGCGAGCATGGCGTTGATGGCGACCACGTCCCTGCGCGGCATTTCGTCGAACAGCCTCTGGGCCGGTGCCACGAGGCCCCGCTTCGCGTAGCTTGTCAGCAAGGCGGTGCTAATGACCATGTCGGAGGCGAGGCCTAGCTTGCAGGTGAGTGAGTGTAGGGCTTGCGCTTCTCGACATCCGGTGCACGCAGTGATCGCTCGGAGCAGGGAGGATGGAGCATGGGATTGCATCTGTTGAGTGTTGACACTTGAGCGGCCAGGCGGCCAGGCCAGCACAGCACCTGCTCCTGTGACAATGGGCTGTGGCATGAACGGTAAGGAACTACTAATACAACCATGAGTTGCATGTAGGTTAAAGTGGTTTAAGGTTTAACATGAGTAGATTAAGGTTTAACATGATAAAATTTACTAATGTACAATCAATTCAAATAAAATAATATTATCTTACTACTTATTTTTCATTTCAATTTAATATGATGTATCAAATAAGGGTTGCATTTGTTGAGATTGCTAAAGAAGATCTTGGCTCTTCAAACTCAACGAATCAAATAAGGGTTGCATTTGTTGAGATTGCTACTGCTTAGCCTTACATACATATGCAAAGCCAGACTCCGCTAAGCAAAAAGAAAACACTATTAAAGGATTGTTGAAGAAGTGGAGGAACTCGGTCAACACAATGCTTCCCCAAATACCTAGAATCCCACCCCTTCCTTCATTCGTCCCGGGCCGGTAGAGCATTCTCTATTTTTCTATTATTAAATAGATAGAGCTTGTAGATGGACATCCTCTCAATTCTCAAATGACAATTAGTGCTATAGCCTTCATCGAAGTACTCGAGCACCTCGCCTAGCTTGCCTCGTGCTCTTCTTCGCCATTTGTCGTTGTGCTTAGTGCTCGTGGAATGATATCTCTTCTCGAGCCAATGGATTTGTAGTGGTGGCATTTAGCTATAGCTATTCCATGATGCCTAGTACCTCACGAACCTAGTGTACAAACTCGGCACCGAGGAAATGGCGAGCGAGACAACAACCGCCAACTCTATGGGGCGGGAGGGGGCGGGGAAGGGGAGTTGAGATCTGACCATCACCACCCTTAGCGCCCCGCCAACATCATCGAAGCCAGCATGGATTCATAATGTGGAATATACAATGTGGACCTCAACATTGTTATATTTCTTCTTTTTTATCTTCAAATCAAATTCATCTTCATAAATCTCCTTATTTTCCTTTGTTGGATCCAACGGACTATATATTAGATACTACAATCTCAAATTGCGCATGTGGATTCAAGCTGAAGAAGATATGTACACTATGTGTTCATCTTGTCTCATGGGGCGTTGTGCTTCTTCCATATAGGCTCGAAGCTTTGGTTATAGTTTAGGCTCCATTGAATCCGAAAAACAGCAAAAGGTATGCTTTGTTGTCTATGCTTGTCTTTTACATTACAAAATTTTTCATGTGTGTTCTTGAGGTCTTTTGTTATTTACAGGAACACGAATCCTATAGAAATCCATCATCACGCACATATCAAGGATCAACAACTGCATATGCCACTCAGTCTCTACCTTAATTTCCTTGGCATAATGAAGGAATGGGTGTCCTGTCGCTACTCGGAGAAAGGAGAACGGGAAAAAAAACTCTAGTGTCTGAATTTGAATAGAGAAGAAAAGTTCATGTTGACTGAATTCAAAAGGAAGAAGTTTGTGAACATTGAGAACAGAAAAAAAAGCATCGCTTTTTAATATTAGTTGGCAAAGATAAAGATAAAGATTACTATAAATGAAGAATCTAGGTCGTGTTTAGATAGGGTGAAAAATTTTGGCGTGTCATATCGGATGTTTCATGAGATGTCGGAAGGAGTTTTCGGATACTAATAAAAAATAAGTAACAGAACTCGTGAGAAAACCGCGAGACGAATTAGCAAATGTTTACTATAGCACCATATGGTCAAATTATAGACTTATTAGGTTTAAAAGATTCGTCTTACAAAGTTATCACAATTTATACAATTAGTTACTTAGTATGTATTTCCAAATATTCGATGTGATAGTTGAAAAGTTTTGAAGATGGAATTAAACACATTTGCAAATTTGTCACTGAATAGACGGCTCAGTCCAAGGTGTTGTACGTGCCCTAATGAATCGGAAAAACCTAACACGAGTTGTGTCACCGGTAGCCAGTACTCTGATTACATTACACGAGTATAAATTGTCAACACGTTTCATTTATTACAGTTTCTCTAGTTTGTGACATCACGTTTAAATGGAAGTTCTGTACGTATAGGATTTTTTTTTTTTGAAACAACGCATAGGACTAGCAGTAGCAGTGAAACGCGGGTACGCCCAGCAGTTACTCCCGGCTTCACTCTGCTCCCCCAGTCCCCACCCGTGGGCCCGTCGATTTCAAACCACACCCAGAAAAGAACAGAAACCGATGCCAAAAAGCTTTCCACGGTTCCACGACAGGCGGTCCAACGGAACAAGGAGAAGCAACAAACCGAAATGCGAAAGCGGAAAAATTTCTGGCCCCTGTCCTCCGCCCTCTCCCCCTCGAAGCGATAGATAGAATAGAGGCGGCCGGCTCCCCGTCCGTCCACCACCACCACCGCCGCCACCACCTCCCTCCCTCCGCCTCTCCTCCTTGCAAAACCCCGGCTTCTTCTCCTGTCGCGATCTAGGGTTTCCGGTCGCCGCGGCGCCAATGGCGGACCCGCGAGGCAGCTGGTCCTGGGACGTTTCGGGGTTCGAGCCGCCGCAGCCGGCGACGACGGCGGCGGCGTCGGCACCGACCGCGATGCCGCGGGCTCCGCCGACGGCCATGGTGATCCGCCCCTCTGCCGGGGCGCCCCGCGCGTCGGCCGGCGCAGTGACCGTTGCCGACCGGCTGGACCAGCTCGCGGACAGCGTGCAGGTGCTCGTCTCGCCTCTTGAGTTCTGGTTCGGTAACGGTTGGTGCTTTTGTTGTGTTTGGTTTTAGCTCGATTTGTTCGCGGGGGTGCTATAAGCTGGTATTGTGTAGCTTGTATGGTGCTGGGATGCCCGCCATTGATGAAGCATTTTGCATAGGCTGAGCGGGAAAATTGGGATGACTTTGTATAGCTCCCTTCACATGTTTATGAATTTAGCACGAGTTGACTGACACAGATTTTATGGATTATTGGTGGCCGTGGTGGTTTGACTGGATACCATTTTGCTCGATCTGTTTGGGCGTTGTGGTTCTGTTGCAGACAGATGCTGGGAGTTTTGAAATTTGTTGGATGGGAAAACCAAAATTAGAATGTGTTAGATTAGCACAAATTCATGTGATTAAGTGATGTGTTTGCCAGGCCCATGTGGTTTAGTTTCGTGTGGTTGGACAGATGATGCTGTTGTAGTGATGGGCCTTAATATGTTCTACTTGAATTAGTGCAAGTGTCAGAAGTAATATACTAGCTGATCACTCAGTTATTGCCAACTGACATTTTTAACTCCTTTTGTAGCTTGCTAGAGAGGACTGCTTGGAGCTTAGACAGGAAGCTAGCGACCTTCTTGAGTATTCTAATGCAAAATTGGGCCGTGTCACCCGATATCTTGGATTTCTTGCCGACAGAACTCGAAAATTAGGTAAGCTCAGCATCTCTTCTTCATGTCTTTCAGTAATTGAAACATTCCTTGTTCTGCTACCCCTGGATCATTAAGGGAACACCCTTGATCGTCATTGAACTCAATTTTGTTTTTTTCCCCTTCTATGCCATGCTTTGGTTGATTTTGATAACGTTAATCATCCTGTTTTCTTTCCGTGGATCAGTAACAATGAGCTTGTATGTTTCTCAAAATAAGTGAGCTTGTATGTTTCTCAAAATAAGTTACATGCTTCCAGTGGTGTTTAGTTGATCATCACACCATATGGTTGCTGGCGTCTGTGATACCTTGTTCTCTTCTCCCTATTGTGTACCAATCAGTTGTAGAAGTGCCAAGGGTGTTTGCTGGCAAATGTCAAATCTGGTGTTCTCAAATCCATGTTCACACTGAGTTATCATCCTTATGGTTTATATTGTTTAATCTTTTCATTGTTCTCTGAGATTTCTGTCCTTTTTCTGCTATAGATCAAGCTTCCCTCGAGACTGAAGCTAGAATCACCCCTTTGATTCATGAGAAGAAAAGGCTTTTCAATGACCTATTGACCTTGAAAGGTACCCCCCGCACAACCTTCTTGTACTTTCTGGCTAGCAAATATTTTTTTTTATGTATGACATATTTTAATTGCCCACAATAATTTCAATAAATTTCACCATCTTGCAGGCAATGTCAAAGTGTTTTGTCGTAGTAGACCACTATTTGAAGACGAGGGTCCATCAGTAGTAGAGTTTCCAGATGATTTTACTATCCGTGTAAACACAGGAGATGAATCGTTAACCAATCCTAAGAAGGATTATGAGTTTGATAGGGTATATGGACCCCACATTGGGCAAGGTAAGACTGGTGTAGTGGGGTTTTAAACATACTTTCCTGTGAATGTTAGGTGTACAGCAATGTAGGATGTGATTTAAAGGAGCTAGGTTGTGCAGAATTTTTATTGAATATACTGTGTTGTCCTATATTGTTCTTACACTTTCTAGTCATCCAAATTTCTTACAGGTGAACTTTTCCTTGATGTCCAACCATTTGTGCAATCTGCCCTGGATGGGTACAATATTTCCATATTTGCATATGGTCAAAGTTGTTCTGGCAAAACTCATACACTGGTACACATCAAGTCTTTGACACCCTCGTGTGTGCCACTATTTATCCTACAATTTTGGAACAAGTCATGTGCAAATTTTTTCTTTAACACCATATTAATTTGTTAATATGATAAATACTATCTTGAATACCACTTCATAGCACAGGGCTGCACAACGCTGAAACCACAATTGGAGCCCAACTGAGCTTTAATGGAAGAACAAGAATTATGGAATCTGATGCAATTGGGCATTTTGTTATCATAAACAAATACATTTGGTTAAAGTATATTTTCTTGTGTTCAGACAATCGCATACTATACGTTGATTGGTCGTGTAATCCATATTGTCTCGCTAAAAAGAAACAAATTTTAGAAAACTATATGAATGAAACATTAGTGTCGATAGCTTACACAAAGAAACATAGTAATGTTCGTGACATGGCATTCTTATATTGGTTTGGTGGGTACATGTTGTATATCATAGAGCTTTCAAAGGCTAACATTTTTTTTTTATTTCATCATGCTAAAGTTTTAGAATTACTTTGCTTGGTAAAATCTGATTTCTACTTCTTGGATATCACTATCATCTTGAAGCCAGTCAGCATTTACACAAAGTAATGATATTCTTTACATGATATCTGAGCTTTTTGTTGGCATGTTATTTTAATACATGTTCGCAACATCTTTTTCTTTTTTAAATCATGTGCTCTTTCCAGGAAGGATCTAGTCACGATCGTGGTTTATATCTGCGGAGCTTTGAAGAATTGTTTGATCTTTCAAACTCAGATACTACTTCTACAGCACATTTTAATTTCTATTTTACTGCCTGTGAGCTCTACAACGATCAGGTGCCTTTGAGCTCTATAATCATTTGTCATTGATTTTCTTTGTGCTGTTAAGAAAAACACGTTGCTCCATGTTACCTTACCCTGTATATATGGTATAATAAGGAGATATATTTGTGTTCTTTCTAACACAGGTTAGGGATTTGCTATCAGAATCTAGCAGCACTGTCCCAAAAGTTCGAATGGGTGTGCAAGAATCCTTTGTGGAGCTTGTCCAAGAGAAGGTTGAAAATCCACTAGAGTTTTCTTCGGCACTAAAGAAAGCACTTCAAAACCGATCAATAAATTCACCAAAGGCCATGGTTTCTCACCTGTATGTGAAACATCTCCTGTTTTGTTTATGTAGAATATATTTTTTGACAGTAACTACAGTGGGCAAGATGCCAGCCTGAGCATTTGAATTAGTATACAAAAGGTGTAGCATATACAGGTTTCAAGAGTTCTTGTGAACGTGATGGGGGAGAATATACAACATGGTTTTAGTTTACATGGTCAAATGACTTAGCTCAATATCGCAGCAGTGCCCTATGCGTTGTCTCTGTAGCCCTGAAAGATTAGAGGTGGTGGCATTGTGGAGAGTTTGTCTAGCAGACACCTCCTGGTCGTTGATTCTCGAACACTTTTACTGTTTAAAAAGCATCCCTATGTTTTGGAGTTTAGTTTTCAACTCTTTGTATAATTATTTTAAGAATGTAATGATCCATGTAAGTTAGTGCAGACTACCAGCTTCATCTTTCTTTCTTGAGCATAGACTGCCAGCTGCATTTGTTTGCTGGTTAATTTAAAATGGCACACTCTCTTTTTTGTGAATAAAAATAACGGTCTTCATTGCTTCCTTGTTAGTCACTAGTCTATTTTTTTTTTTTTTTTTGTTCTTAGCATCTGATTATAGGCTATTAATGCTTGGTTTTATAATTTCTGTTTCCTCCATCACCTGTCTATTTAAATTTGAATCAGTTGTTCTTTTTCAGGATCATTACCATTCACATACACTACAGAAATTACGTAACAGGAGAGCATCTATACAGTAAGCTTTCTCTAGTGGATTTGCCAGCAAGTGAATGCCTACTTGAAGAAGACGCCAACAGGGACAATGTAACAGATTTCTTGCATGTCTCAAAGTCACTTTCTGCGTAAGTAGCTCAATTCGAGACCATATTTCTACCTTTTCTGTTTTTTATGATCATTGCCTGTTTGATTCCCAGTAAAATGGGCCCTTGTTATGTGGCACACTACTTCAATGGTTCCTTCTTTTTTAATGTCTTTGTATGTAAAGTTGCTCTCATTTATTGTCTGCATAGGTTGGGTGATGCATTTGCCTCTCTAAGCGCAAAGAAGGAGCCTGCTCTATCTGGGAATTCAAAAATCACGCAAATCTTAGCTGACTCTCTAGGTAACACCATTTTTTTAGGCTAATCCTTTGATGCATTTCTGCTGTTAATATGCTGGAAAATTTTTGTTTAATGAATTGGAGGCGCACCACCTGAATAACGGGAAGGAACAAAATGAATGCTAAGCACTAGAGATTGTTTAGTTATTTAACAATGTGTCTTAGCTCCTTAGGAAATGCAGCTGTGGTGTAGAAAAACAGAATCTTCTTTTTGCTATGAAAAGGTGTCTGCTCTCTGGGAAGCATAGGCATAAAATAAACTTCAGCCTGTGGTAGTGTCTGTTTTAACATACCTTCATTGGTGCAGGAAGTAGCTCAAAGATCTTGCTGATCGTGCATGTAAGTCCAAGTGCTTCAAATTTATCAAGAACTTTATCCACACTCAGTTTTTCTGCAAGAGCAAGGAATGCTGAGCTGAGCCTTGGAAATCGCGACACAATAAAGAAATGGAAAGACGTGGTATGATTTGAATATTTTGATTGCTCTCTATGTTGTTCCAAGTTTTTTTTCCTGTGCATCTATGCATGCTATAAGTAGTTGGTTTCATCTTTCATGTCGCATTTTCTTCTAGGGTTCTCATATTGTTGTGCTATGGTAAGAGTTGGTAGTGTTGAGGAGGAAGAAGGTAGGGGGGATGGGAAAAGAGAGCCATTGTGAGTTATGCTGGCCATGAGAAATTCTTTATAGGAGATGCACTGCTGAAGATGTTCTCACTATGCCTTTTACCCATTTCTTTTTCTAGGAGCAGATGGTGCACCCTATACAGTTCATTGATGCATATAATTATTTGTGGTTGTGTTTTTGCTAGTTTCAGTGCCACAGACAAATCCATTCTAGTGGGTAGAATTATTAAAATAATTTGTACTACCATAAATATATATGCTAGGAAGCTAAATCCTTTGGTCCTATTTGTTTGCTGAACCTGGAATCCACAAGTTGGCACGAAGCCAGTATTGTAGTAGAACTACCTGTAACCACTTTTCTGGTTTATTTACAGGCAAATGATTCACGCAAAGAATTGCATGACAAAGAAAAGGATGTTCTAGACCTACGGCAAGAAGTTATCGGGTTAAAACATTCTCTAAAAGAGGCTAATGACCAGTGCATACTGCTGTTCAACGAAGTTCAGAAAGCCTGGAGAGTTTCGTCTACACTCCAAGCTGATCTGAAGGTTGATTTGAATTATCTGCAGTGTTTGTTTCTGATCTTATTAAGCCCTGTTTGTCTTAGCTTGCATATTGTGGATCCAGCTTGCAGGTTGTTACAATCTGCAAGCTGAAACAAACAGATCCTAGATTGTAACAATCCATAGGTCAAATTATTAGAATCAAACAAACAGAGCTTAAATTAGTACCCAAGATAGATAAGTTATAGTTTATCCTGAACTCTGAAGGATCTTTTAGGGTGTGATTGGTTGCCTCACTAGCCGAACCCTGCATTGGGCCTCATGCAGCATAGTCTAAGCCAGCATAAATACAATTATACAATGCAATGTGCTCGTGTTTTGTTGCCCTGCTTAGATAAGTTGCATACGATACATTTTTGTTTGGTTGCCTGATTTGTATTGTATATGGCCACCTCTTTGTTCTTGTGGTGATATTATGTATCATCTCCTTCTGCTGAACCCCACAGGCCTAGCAGCTAGCTGACTAGCTCCCTTTGCTTTGCTTTTCCTCCATTGACACCGCCACCTCCCTTCTCTCCACTCCAGTCTCTCTCTCACACCACAAACTGTGTCCAAATACAAATGAACACAGCACAACACAAGCCTCCCATCTATCAAGCAAGCACCAAGGCCGCCACAAACAATCAGCAGCTTGGACAAATCGGTCTACACATCCACGAAACTGAAATTCAGATACACCAAATTGATCTACAGCTCACTGGTGTTTCTAGTCACGGGAGCTTGAAAGATAGTCCTCTTGCTGCAGTTTGTTGCTGTTGGGCAGTGGGGGACACATGGATCTTGTGGCCACTGTAAGCAAGAACATGTATCTGCATCGGATCCAAGCAAGTAAGCCGCAGTTGCAGCGTAGATCCTGCGGGCACCAGCACATGCTCAAAGCCGTTGTCGCACAGTTCAATGTTGACCAGCTCCTCACTGGACGTGACACAGGAGGTGCTGTGGTCATTTAGTGTGTGGTACATGCTGGCGGTAGCCATGCTCACCCACATCTGCGTGCCGAGGTGACTCATCCTGGGCCTCTCTGATGTGAAGCTCATTGCTGCTGAGGTAGATCTGGAGGGGTGTGCAGTTGATGCGGCACTGACGGCCATGAACTGCGAGATTTGTGCCAGCGCTGTTAACGTTGGGAGCAACATCATCTGCTGTACCCGCCAGTATTCTCAATGCCGTGGTCTGCTGCTCCTCCACTGCTTTCCGTAACAGCCCGCACCACAGCTTGCCATGATGGCAAGCAACAGGAGGTAAGGGGACACAAATTTTTTCGGGCCTGGCTGCTAGTGCAAGCTAGCACGGCCGATTTTGGTGTACTCCAAAATGCTGTGGTGGAGACCTCTTTTGCATTCTCTAACCATGCATAAGACCCAATACGTGCAACCAAACACCAGAAGCTTGCATTGAACAACCCTGGATACACCTTAGTGCAGGCAGCCAATAACATCCATGTCAACTGCTTTGTTATTTAGGAACACAAGGAAGATTTTTAAGGGAAAGCTTTAAACAAGCCATTCTTTTTTGTTACCTTTTTGTTGGATCCTATGGATGACTGTAATGTTATTGTCAAGTATATTTAACTAGGTTGCTTGCCTTCTATTCCCTGACAAAAAGGCCTAGTTTGCTTAAGTGAATAGTCACAATTTGTTTCATCTTCACTCTTTAGTCTTAAACCTGTTATAGTACATCTATTAAGTCTATGTAATATGATGCTTTGGCTTTTGGTTGCAGTTTACTTAACTGTAGCTGTAGGACTTGATATACTATTCCATCCATTTCTTGTGAGTTCTTAAAAATTGAAAATACTTGACATTTTCATTATCTTGTTATTGGTTGCAGTCTGAAAATTTAATGCTTGCCGAGAAGCACAAGATTGAGAAAGAGCAGAATAACCAGCTAAGGGATCAGATTTCTCATCTTTTGAAAGCTGAACAAGAGCAAAAACTAAAGATGCAAGAACGAGATTTAACAATTCAGTCACTACAGGTTAAATGTTAATCCATCTAAAATTTTCCTAACAAGCATATTCATTGGTTCATGTTTGCCTGCAACTATTTTTTTTTTTACTACTGTCTTATTGTCTTTTTGTCCTGTCACTTATTTATAAATATTGCACGCTTTTTGCTATTATTTTTCTTCATGATGATGTTTTGAACATGCACTACGGTTGTTTGTCTCCACTGTTCTGTCAGTCTATTATACACGACAATATGAAAGCTAAGCTAATGTTAGTTTTGTGGTTTATATGGGCTGCTCAATTTATTGTTCATGTATATGTCAGGCGGTGTTATCCTAAATGCTAAATGGTAGACAGTCGGTCACCCTTTGTTTAGTGTTTATTAGGCCATTTAAGCGGTGTTTAACTTAAACGGCCTAAATGGTTTTGTATAGTAACACTAAAATATAAATATTTATGTATGTGAAAAATTAAATATGCTAGAAATTGTACATATTTACACATGTAAAAAATAAGTATTCTACCAAATAATATTTCTTGGACGAAATCTAAATCCTACAACACTTCATATACTTACAATATTAATTAGTTTTGTGTTGATTTTGGTAGTCGTAGTCCAACTGACTAAATTATGGATTAAATGGTTGTTTAGCTCATTTAATCATGTTTAACCCAATTCTGTTTAGATCGTTTAGATGGGTTTAAACAGTTTAAATGGTCCAACCGTATAGGGCCTAAACGACAGGGTGACCTCTGTTTACTGTTTGAACGGATTAAACGGCCATTAAGGCAAACAGTGATGTCAGGTAATCCACGAGATAGCAACCACTGTTTACACGAAACAACTTATTAATGGTGAGCGCAGCTCTGTAGTGACAACCATGGGATGGGATCACATTATGTCCTGAACTCCTGATGAGCAGGATGGAGCCAGAAGATATATACTCCCCCCCACCCCCCCACCAGCACCACACACACGCACATTTTAATAACGCTTTGCAAGCCTCTTTGAAATTGTTGGTTTTCACCATGGCAAAATCGCCTTTTGTAAGTTAACTTACTGTGTCCAATCACACCAGATTTGACTCTGCTAAGATTATGTTTTGCTCAAGTGATCATACATACAATTACTAGTTGGGCATAAACCATTAAATTTTGAACATCGTATCTTTATAATAGTTCTTTGTTCATTAGAGGCAGTAACCAGTGAGACTATTCACTATTGTCATTGTTAGCCCCTTCCCCATCATGTTTACTTATCATGAACTGCTAGTCAAGTTAAGTTTTTGATAAGGAAATGGCATTATGATCTAACCATCGAGGTTGCACCCTTAATGCTACACACTTCTGGTCTTTGGAATTGGTTGAGTATGGTGTAGCTCCCTATTTTTTATTCTTTTGTGAATCTGCTCAAGTGGTTGTGGTTCTGCTAATTGTTGTACTATGTCTGAAGCATGATATTCCCTTATGCTTTCCATTTTTTTTCTTTTCTATAATTTGCAGACAAAACTCAAGTCCATTGAGTCTCAGCTTAATGAGGCCCTCAATGCTAGTGATGCTAGATCAACTATTGGTTCTGAATCTGCTTCTGTAATTTCTTCACCGAAGATAACAGAATCAACTGCCGACTCATCTTCAGTGACTAAAAGGCTTGAGGAGGAATTGGCAAAAAGGGATGCCCTTATTGAGGTAGATACACAATGGATCCTTTCATTGCTATAAGTATCACTGGTTCCCCATGAAATGCATGTACTATAATAAGTTAGCTGAAAGTTTAAACAATGGACATTCAGATTCCAGTGAATTTAAACCCATAAAGTGATCTAAATTTGTTCATCTTCAGTTTTTTGAAATGATAATTGCATGGTAGAACCGGCCGATGGGATGGGTTCACTGATTGGAGCAATTTGCATTGAACTTATGGGTACCCACTTACCAGGAAATATATCAAGTTCAGTAGTAGAGCAAGTTTTCAATGTTATGGTTATGGATATTCTTTTTCATGGTACCATCCTAAATAAAATGTACTCCTGATATCTAAATTTAGTTAGTGTGACCTTCCTGTTAAATTCTGACAGCTCTGTTTTTAACTTCTGATTTGCTATCTTCAACTCCAAGTTTAGAGATCTTCTCACACCACAGTTTTATTCTAAAACCTTTGAATGGGCACCTGATTAGAAAATGAATTTTTGCTACCTATACTTCCACTTTTCTCGTGAAGATTCTTGCCAGCCTCGTGTGCTCCACCATGACTGTTGATGCATGATCTGTCTTTTCTTCAAGTTAACACAATTCAAATTTTCTGTTGACTTCCTGTTGAAACTTTGTTTTCTTGCAGTTTAATCTAAATTTCTTTTGTAGTTCATTTATTTGATCTCATTTTCACAAACCTTTCCTTCCTTTGCTACAAAAACAAATACAGAAATTACACGAAGAGAACGAGAAGCTTTTTGACAAACTTACGGAGAAGTCGGGCTTAGGAAGTGCTCCACAGGTTGCCCCTAGAGTATTCTTTATCCTTTTTTGCTGTGCTCTGTGTTATCAACTAGTTCCTTTTCAATTATTTTGTTGTTTTGTGGGACAGCCTTTCTGCATGTGTGAAGGACCAAAGCTTCATGTCACATTTTGCTGTGTCTATGATGTTTGTAGGACATCTTGTGGCAACTTTCACTGTTAATGATGGGAAACAACAAAAATTCAACTAAATCTACAGTTGAGATTTTACAAAAATGTGATTTGATCCATATCATTCATTGCTTATGATTTCTAGTATTTACCCAGATGTTCTTTGTTCATTTCACCTGATGGATTTAGTAAACACCTGTGCATATATTAGAAAAATGCTCCTAGTTTGCCTGTTGCTGCTTGTTCATTTCTGCAATGTTGAGTAAGCATGAATTTCTGACAGAATTTTTTTTCTTCTGAAACTTTATTGAGCAAAGCCTATTAGACTGCAGTCCCTGCCTCCCTCCATTCCAAAATGTAGGTCGTTTTAGTTTTGTCCTAAGTTAAACTTATCTTTGACCAAGTCTATAGAAAAATATATTAATATGTACAATACAATGAAACATGTTCAAGATATTTCTTACTAGTTTAGTTGTCGATTTCATTTAAACTAATTTGATGTTGGTGCATTTTTCTATAAACTTGGTCAAAGTTAGAGAAGTTTGACTTAGGACAAAGCTAGAACAATCTACATCTTGGAACATAGGGATGAATATATATCATTGGCTTGGGAGCTTTAGTTACTGCTTTTTCTCACTCCCAAATCTCGTCTTGTATGTCAAAGTAGACAATACATTTTGATTGTGATAAAATTTCTTCTTACCATATGTAATTATATGAACTATTAGTAAATTTGTCCCTAAAAATTCCCACGAGGTTTTCATGGGTATCTACTAACTACTAACTGCTTTCATAGGTGTCAAGCCCTTCAGCACACAAGCCAGCTAATGGTCAGGGAAGGGAGATAGGCAGGTAAAAGTGGCTACACCTACAATTACTCAGTAATACTTGGTGTAAAGAACATTGAGACATGAAGTCCAAATTTACCACTCTATCTGCAGGAGTGACAGCAGCAAAAGTCGATCACCAGATATGTTCGCATCACCAGTGTCTCAGGATAAAACTGGAAACAGTGGAGCTATTGTGAAATCAAGCAATGAGCTAGCAAAAACTACACCTGCTGGGGAGTACCTTACATCTGCACTCATGGATTTTGATCCTGACCAGTTTGAGGGATTTGCTGCAATAGCTGATGGTGCTAATAAGCTTTTGATGCTGGTAATTAATACACCCCAAAATATCATATAATTACTGGATTTACTATAACTTTTTTCATGGCAACCAAGCTAGTTTTGCTCCTTCCCTTATATTTGTAAGATAATCTGCTGCTCGCCTTGATTGTTTTGCTGCAGCATGGAGTTGCCAATAGGTCATTCCTGCTGCCCTTGTATACTTTAGAGGTATGGCAATAGGCTATCTTTGTAGTGGCTTACATCAGCCATGCAGAGTTCGGGTTGAGATCAGCCATGTACTAGTGTACCTTGTTGGTATATCTCTACCACTAGTATAAATACTCCATGAATTGCAATAGAGAACAGCCAGTTCAGTTTGCTGCACTTGTGTGTGTGTGCGGTGTTCTGTGCCCAACCCCTTCTACCTCTAGCCTGCGTGTGTGAGGGTGAGCTGGTTGCTCACCTGTTCAGGCCGGCCGGTTGCCAACAAAATTGTCCTCGCCTGCTCCTGTACGTTTTGTTTCTCAGATACCAGGTGAGCTATGTTTGCGTTGTGAAATACAATGCACCAAAACTCATATGCACCCACAACCTCAGAACAGTACAACAATTACATTTGTGCCTTGCACAGAAAGTGACCTTAACCAAGCTGCTAATCCAGTACTTAATTGGCAGCCACCTCACGTGAGATAAGCCCCTACTGCTAAGACACCAGAAGTGAGCCTCCTCTAAAATCTGCCTGAGGGCAAGCTCTACACTAGGCTTAGCTCCATTGAACACACTATTGTTGCAGTGCTTCCACACGTTTCAGAGTGACCACCGAGTTGCAGTGCTTCCTGCTGAATTTCTGATTATTTTCCATTATTGGGCTTAACCCTAGAAGGGTAGCATATAGTCTCATACATGGGCCTCATGGGCTTAGCCTCATGGGCCTAATACACTCACATACTCCAACACCCCCTAGCCTCGAACTATCGGGCGCAAAATAAGTTTCGTGATCGGTCATGAAAAGAAGCACATACACACGAGCCCCCCACGCCGCAACTAGCCACCGGTGATGTTGAGGCCGGAGCGAAACTCGGTGAAGGTCGAGGTCGGAGGCCCTTGGTGAATATGTCAGCGAATCGGGAGGTGGTTGGTACGTGAAGAACTCCGCACCTCGCCGATGGCGACCCGATCACGACAAAGTGAAGGTCGATCTCCACATGTTTGGTCCGTTGGTGCTGAACGGGGTTGGTGGAGAGGTAGACCGGACAACGTTGTTGCAAGAGACCAACGTGCTCGGTGTAGAGGCTATGGAGCTCGGCAAGGAGTGAGCCGGGGAAGCCTCGGCCACGCCGTTAGCAACAACGGTACTGTAGCCTCGGCTGGAGCGGAGGCCACCTACCGGGCGCTTGGACAATCAGACACCGAGTTGCCGCCCAAGAAGACAGGCAGAGGCGGAGGTGGGCCGAGTGTCCTGGACATCCGCCCCATCGGGCGTCCGTAGACAACCATCTCGGTGGAGGAAGACCGCGGTGGAGGAGCAAGCCGTAGTCAACCGTACCCCCGAGGTAGCGAAGAAGACGCTTGAGAGCAAGTGAGGTGGGGCTCCCCGGGATCATGCATATGGAGACAAAGCCGCTTGAACTGCATAGGTGATGTCCGCCGGGTGAAGGTGAGGGCATCAAGTACACCACAAGACTTCCGATATGCAAAGTGGGATCATCCTTTGGGTTACCCTTGGTCTCGACAGCTTGCCCCGTGTGTCAACCGGGGTGGAGTAGGGGTTGCGATCGGTCATCGTGGCGCTCCAGGATATCAAGAGTATACTTGCCGGCCAGTGAAGAAGTAACCCTGCGGGGATGGGGCTCAACAAAGACCCCAAAGGAAGTGGTGGAGCACACCCCGGATCCTTCATAGCAAACTCCCCGCCGAAGAGAGGTGATGATGCGGGCGGAGAAGTGACTCACCTGAGGCCGTGAGGACAATATCATCAACATAGAGCAAAGCGGGTATGTGGTCTCGGCTCCATGGTGATAGATAAACGATGATGTGTCGGACTTGGCCTCCACAAACCCCGCTGTCGGGGAGAAAGCAACAAACCGATGGTTCCACGCCTTCGGGGCCTCGCTTGAGGCCGTAGAGAGACTTGTTGAGCCTACACCATGTCGTCGCGAGAAGAATCAGCAAAACCCCGCCGGTTGACCGCGCATAATCGTCTCGGAGAAGACCATGGAGAAAAGCATTCTTGACGTGAGAGCACGGGCCGAGGAGCCGAGTGAGAGCCCGGTGAGAGCACTGCGGCGGACGGTGGCCGGCTTGACCACGGGGCTGAAAGTCTCATCATAGTCGACCCAGTGGCGCCGGAGGAAGCCCCGAGAACCCAAATGAGCCTTGTACCTCTCGAGAGTGCCATCGCCCGCCAGTGTCCGTGATCCACTTGCCTGTGACAACTTTGGAGCCCGGCGACGGGCACCGATCCCACGCCCAAGGTTGGCGAGAGGGCTGCTGCGTATTCTCTTCCATCGCTACGCCGCCAAATGAGGGTCGGACAAGGCCTCGCGACGGAAGAGGGTACCGAGAGAGACCGCGAGTCGCCCGGCATCGCCGCAAGAGCCCGGGCTGCAAGGTACCCGGCCGTGTCGTGTCACCATATGGTGAACAATGACGCGAAAAAGTTCGTGAAGAAGCGGTGGGTGGTACACCGGCCACGACACGGCAGGGGGCAGCGGCGCGCGGCGTCGCCGGGAGCGCCCCGTGTAGTAGATGACCCCAAGTAGAGTGGGCCACCGTGGTGATACGCGGCGGGCGCCGCACGACACGACGCCAGACGAAAGGCCGGCCGGGCGAAGCGCGCGTGGGGTCGACGCCCGACCCGCTGGGCCAGGTGACGGGCCGCCCCGGTAGACGGCGGGGAGGTGGCGGGCAAGCCGTGCACGGCGCTGGTAGACGGAAGCGCCGGCCGGGCAAAGCGCCAGGGAAGCCGGAGTCGACGCCCCGGACCCGCTGGCCGTGTGATTCCGGCCGGGCCCGAAGGGGGGACCCCTCGATGCCCGGGCGGCCAGCATGGTGTAGGGAGTACCGTAATGGTGGCATGACCACCGTGTCGGTGGGAAACAACGAGGAGAGGTCGATCCGGGGGTGGAGGTGGATGTAGTGGAGGAGGAGAAGGGGAAGACAGGACTCATCAAACACCACATGGCGAGAGATGAGAACCCGACGAGAGGTAAGGTCAAAGCATCGGTACCTTTTGTGATCCGGGAGTACCCGAGGAAGACACGTAGAGAGTCGATCGGGGAGCCGCCTTTGGCGCGGAGCGGTGGTCGTGGTGTTAGGGTAACACGCACACCCGAAGACTCGAAGGTGATCGCATCGGGAGGGGTACCAAAGAGAACGTGGTGTGGGTGGGTGCCGAAAGCAAAGCGCCGGAAGGAAGACGGTTTAGAGATAGGTGGCGGTGTGTAAACTCTCAGCCCGGAAGCGTAAAGTGACGCCTGGGCGTAAGGGCGCATGGTGTCATTGGTGGTGCGAATCATGCGCCAGCCTTGCCGCTCGAGAGGAGGTATACGGGCAAGACGCGCGCAATCGACACCGTGAGAGTATAAGAAGGCACGAGAGGTGGAGTTATCGAACTCACGGCCATTGTCGCACTGAACGGCCTTGATTGTGAGGCCGAATCTGCGTGGACACCCAAAGCGAAAAAAGTAGAGAATTGCGGGAAAAGCATCCGACTTGGCACGTAAAGAAAAGTCCACGAGTAATGAGAAAATCATCAACAATCACAAGATAGTACTTATAACCGAAATGCCGATGACAGAGATGTCCATAGGTCGCAATGTACAAGATCAAAAATGCGGGCCGCATGAAAAGAAGAACTATGAAAAGGAAGACGAACATGACGGCCCGGTTGGCACGCATGACACAAATGCTCATCGTGAGCCCGAGTACATCGAATGTCGGAACTACGATCGAAGCCGCATCGGGGCATCACGCCCGTGATGGCCGAGGCGCCCGATTGCCAAGTAGTGGAAGAGGTAGTGGCGGCGAAAGCAAACCGACAAATCGGCGAAGAAGGCGAGGCGGGGGAAGCGAAGAGTGTAAAGGGCCCCGTCTTATCACATCGGAGCAGGACGCCGGGAAGCCAAATCCTTCACAAGAAGACCAGGAGAGTCAAACTCACGTAACAAGAATTGTCACCGTAAAAACGACGAATAGAAAGAAGATTGTGAACCATCGGCGGAGCAACAAGAACATCGTGAAGACGAAATGGGCCATGAGTGCCTGTAGCACCTACGTATGACAGAAGACATGAACCATTTAAGGCTCATGATGGAGGAAGGGTGAGAGGAAGGAGGGTGGATCTGACGAGAGTATACCGGGGTTGGGGGTAGTGTGGTAAGTAGCCCCCGAAGTCGGCGACCCACTCGGACCGACCGTAAGGTGTCGCCCATAGTGCTGAACGAGTGTGCCAGGTCGCCGGGTCCCAACCGCGGCACGGGCGAGGTGTCGCGAATCCAGGGTGAAAACCCTGTAGGGTGCACCAAATGCATGGCGGCCCGGCGCGAGGCTCACCACCGGGAGCCCTGGAAGGCCACAAGGAGATGCGCCCGACCATGGGTTGTGGGAAGGATGGCGGGAGCACCTCGTGGCGGTGGTGGAGCCGGTGGAGCCGATTGGCCCCACGACCACCACCCACGCCCCCCCGCGCCACCAAGGCAGCGCATCGCCACGGCCCCCACCCCCGCCGGCCCGGGAGAGGGGGACCCCGGCGGACGACGGGCGGCCGAGGAGACAGCGGTGGGAGGGCAGCGAGTGCACGGCAGGGGCCGAGGACCCTCGGCGTAGAGACGAGCCCGAGGCGGGGCTCCCGTGAGCTCCTCGGGGGCAAGGTCGTCCAGACACTCGAGGGAAGGCTGGGAAGGGCGGCTACCGAGGTGAGCCTGAGAACGAGGTGGCCGTAGCGGTCGCCGAGCCCTTGCGGAGGACGTTGAGGACCAGATGCGGTCTCCACGGCCGCCCAAAGGTCCCTGAGAGAATCCGCCATGTTCTTCATCCGGGCGGCAAGATTTCGCCGACGGAGGTCACCCTCGACGGCGCGAAGCTCGCGATCAAGATGGAGTGCCCGAAGCCGGCATTGCCTGCAGAAACTGCCTCGAAAGGCCACCAAAGCTCGCAGCGCCGGGGCGACGGACGATGTCGTGGAGCTCGAGGGAGATAGTCCCGACGATCCGTGACAGACGATGCAGTTGTCAAGGCGGAGCCACGCCACCGGGCCGCAACCGAGGCGCCGAGGAGGACGTGGTCGCCGAGGGCGTAGCATCGGAGGGTGAGAAGGGAGCAGGTCCCGCCTCGCGCCGCGAGGGCCGACTGCCGAGGACGACAAGGGGACGAGGTTCCGAATGTTCTCAACCCCGCCGCCCGGTAGTGGAGCCGCTTTCACGAGCGTGTTGTAAACATAGATCAAGAGAGAGAGCTTTTCCCCGCCTGCAGGGCTTTTAAAGGGTGCCGCTTGATTGTATTGAATTGCAAAAGACTTGGTTCAGATACAAGATAGATGCCTTGCTTATATAGAGCAAAGGCTCAACTACTCCCTAACCCGCCTAAAAGCAGATTCCCTTCTTCTACTTGGTTGCCAAGGCACCATGATCAACTTGGTGGCCAAGGAACCTATACTACCATTACAAAGAAGGTAAAGTAAATACTTAAGTAGATAACTAGGTAACTAGGTAAAGCACTAGGCTAATACCCATCAGTTCTCCCCTTAGCCTTGTGCACCTCCGTGTTGATCAGCTCCAAAACCCAATTCTCGCTTCTCATTTCTTGAATTTAGCCTTGCCTGTGGACTTGGTCAGAATATCTGCTAGCTGATCAGCGTTCGAGATGTACTCAGCCCCGATGCTTCCATCTTCAAGACAAATCGCGGATGAAATGGTACTTGATCCCGATGTGTTTGCTCTCTCATGGAAGACTGGATTCTTGGCGGGGCAAGTGCAGACTTGCTGTCCCACCTTCAAGTCCACCACTTCAACCTGCCTTGCCGAGGAGCTCACCCGAGTCTTGACAAATTAATAACGCTTGAGTTGCAGCCGGTGGAGGCGGCGATGCACTCGGCTTCACAACTTGAGAGCGCCACCACCTTCTCGCTTGATAGATTGCCACCGGACCAGGCAATTGCCGAGGAAGAAATGAGCTCCACTCGTGGTTTTGCTTGTGTCAACATCGCCGGCGGGTCGCCGGCCGCAGTGGCCGATGAAGCGAGCCTTGCTTGGAGCTTTGGTGAAGTGAAGCCCATAATCAAGCGCGTCCCGAGAACGTAGCGGAGGATCCGCTTGATGACCAGCTTGATGCTCCAACAGGCCGCCCATGAATCGACGAAGGCCGACGACAAAGGAGATGTCTGGGCGTGTGCACCGTAGCGCAGACGCCAACGAGGCGCCGATAAGGTGGGATCGACCTCGGCAATGATCTTTGTGCTTGCCGAGTCGAAGCCGCCCTCCATTGGAGTGTGGGCCGGGTTACGCCCTCCATTCCCCAAGCCCGTGATCCTCTGGCATAGTGAGATTGCCTCGAGAGTGATCCCCAAGGGCGCCTGTACTTCAACGCCGAGGTGGAAATTTAGGAAGCCGAGGTCGCCATGTCGGCGGTGCTCTTCATCTTGACCTTGAACGCCACATTTCGCCTCGCTTGGCGGGTGATGATCAAGTCGCCGACGACACCGACAAGCAGATGCTGTTTCCACCGCCGCTTCCCACATCGCGTCTTCATGGTTGCTCCGGGCTGAAGCCCATCTCCTGAGTGTGGCGGCCCAGCTTGGCATTCCATGCCCATGGGGCGCCCGTCAGCAGTCAGAGAGCCTTGCAGGCGGCTGCAGACCTTGCCTCTTTTCTCCGGGCGACGGCAGAGTCTCTGGCTGGCCGCCGCACGCATAATTCCTCCTTGAGGTCGCCATTGAGGAAGGCGACTTCACATCCATGTGATGGACACGCCACCCTTTCCGAAAGGCAGCCGAGCAAGAAGAACTCGATCGACTCCCCATCCTCTTGCCACGTGAGCAAAGCGTTGGCCGTAGTCCACGCCTCCCCGGCCGGGCGAAGCCACGCGCCCACGAGCCGTGCCTTGTGCTTGATCACCGCGCCCAGCTCGTTCTTCTTGAGCTTGAAGACCCACTTCGGGGTGATTGGCCGGTGACCAGCCAGGAGTGGCACAGGCTCCCAGGTGCGTTGTGCTCGACCGCCTGAAGCTCCTGCCCATCGCAGGCTCGCCCAAAGTGATCATCCTTGGCCTCGGGAAGCTAGCCGCTCTCCGCGTAAAGTGAGGTGGAGCTCGGCGAAGAGGCGTTGCGGTAGTGGAGCTCTTTCGCCCGGATGTTGGAGAGGTCGCGGTAGCGCAGTGATCGCCGTCGTAGGGGCATCGAGCCGCCCTCATCGTCCTCGGCGGGTGGCGAACGCCACCTCATCTCCGGCTCACAGCCAGCCGGCGAGGGCGATCTGTTCGGAGTTGCCGGTGATAGGAATTGACGACGGGCGCAGGCGGGAGGGCCCAATTGGACGGGGCGGGGCGGTCGGTGAAGACGCAGCGCCTTGTGACCTCGCCGGGCTCTACGGAGGCCGTGAGACGTCTGAGAAGGCGTGCAGCTGTGAGCCGCCGGGCGCAGTGTTCCGTCGTCGGCGGTGAAACCCTAGGTGCATCTTGTTGCGGCGGCCCGATACTCGGCGGTGAAATCGCTTCTGCGCGCCGAGCTCCTGCGCTGAGGTCGACCCGGTCCCATCCGCCGCCGTCGAAGACGCATGCCGCGGCTCACCTTTGACCATTTCTGACACCGGATCGGGGATCCGGTGCGCCCCAGCGCCTCCGCGTGGCCGATGAAGAAGACCCCCCGCCTTCTTGCGATCGTCCGGCTTCTTGGCCTGGCCCAAGTCCTTGGTGTAGCGTCAAATTGAAGGTCTTCAGATGGCTCACCGCCGGCGTCTTGCCCGAGCCTCGTGGGGGGTCTTGCCCCTAAGCTCCGCGTCGGTGAGCGGTTGAGCGAGGTGCCGGCGGTCATTCTTAGCCTGCCCTTAACTTGGCCGGCATCCTCCTACCCTTCCAGCGGAGCACCTTGTGATCGCCACCACGGTTTGGTTCCGGCATTCCACCACACCGTTTGCTGCGGGGGGTAAGGGCGCGGAGAAGTGCCGCTGCACGCCCTCCGGCGCGATGGTCGGCCGAACTCAGCGGCAGGTGAATCGCCGTTAATGTTTGTCTTGCGGCACCTTGAGCCGACCGCCCACTCTCGCCTTTCCGCCGCCTTGACCTCCTTGTGGCGTCGGCAGCATGTCATCCTTTGACGGCAGCAGCACTGCCCACATGAAGGCGTGTGGCGTCGTCGACCATGAGGAGGAAGTACCGCCGCCCGCCGGAGTTGCCGGGCGAGACGGAGTCCGCGGTAGGTCGCCATGGACCAGCTCCGGCTGCTCCTGGCGGCGGTGATGGGCGCGCGAGGAACGACCGTCGGGCGTTGGTAGTCGTGACGCGGTCTCGTAGACTGCTCGGCGTGATGGCGGGCAAGGCCGCGCCATGGACTTCGCTCCAGCTGATGCGGCGCCTCGAAGTGAAGGTGACCAAAGCGTTCATGCCCGGTAGCCGAGCTTAAAATCCCATCGACTCGTCGCGGCGAGGCGGACGGGCTGCGTGGCGTTGAGGTGGGAGGACGTAGGCGATCGGGTCCCCTGCACCTTGACGAGGAGGCGCCCGCGACGATCCCGTGAGATACGGAGCACGCCATGGTCGATCTCCACCTTGGAACCGCCTCATCGAGCTGCCCTAAGCTCATGATGGAGTTGCGCAGCTTCGGGATGAAGTAGACGCCTTGAGCACGCTGCTCCCCGCCTTGGCCCGAAGACGATGGAGCCGATGCCGTGGATTCTCCATTCTTGAGGCGTCGCTGAAGCGCACTGCCACGAATGTAAGTGTCGAGTCGGGAGAAGAGCTCGCAGCCGCCGGTCATGTGGTGGGTGGCGCCGCCGAGGTACCAGCCGGCCCGTCCAGCCTCCCTCGCGAGAGCCGGTGTCGAGAAACGCGCCAAGACGGGGCTCGCCGAGGTCGACGTTGGCGTTGGAGCGGATGACGGCTCGCTTCCTCATCCAGCTTCGATGAAGCTGGCGAGGAAAAGCGCCGCCGGGCGCGACCTCGCCCGCACGATGTCTGCATGGCTGACGCTTCCTTGGCGTGGCCTCGACAATCCTTTGCCCGGGGCGGGTCGCTGGTGGCGCGGAGTAGAAATGTCGTCGCTTCCCTCCGATCGTCGCCGCCACCACTGCCTTACTCCCCGTGGGCCGCCTGCCGCCAAAGACGTCCGCCTTTGGCGCGCACCTTCTTAGCCAAGGCGACGCCGTCGTGGATCAAGATTCCATTTGCGGACTCGCCCGGCCTCCTTCTTTCCTCCTCCGGGCGAGCAAAGCACGCTTCCTCCGTGAGCATGAGCTTTCCTTGAGAGGCAGGCTCGAGTCGGATCGGCGTGAGTCGCCCCAGGACTTGACCGCCCGTGATCTCCCTCGACAGAGCTCGTGTTAAGTCGAGGAGGGTCTCGGCGGCGACTTTCAGCTGCCCGCATTTCGGGGACAGCGCTGCAGTATTTCATCATCGCGCTGCTCGTCGATGTGCGGCTCGCCGAGGAGAGTCATCTGCTGCCGTAGCCTTGCCGTCAAGCGGAGGGCGAAGTCCTCGACTTGCTCCCCGGGCGGGCGAGATCTTCCCACTCCTTGCGCAGATGCCGGAGCGTGGGCGCGCGAACGCGGTCGACGCCCGATCACGGGAAGTGGCGATGGAGTCCCAGCCTCCTGGCCGCCGCCTTGTCGGCGAGGGGAACGCCCATCTCCGTGGTACCGCGCGATGATGGCCTCCGGCCTTGCCGGTCTTCATGGTACGCGAGGTCGCCGTACTCCACCGCATCCCGCAGTTGGCGAGCCCGCATCTTCAATTTCATCACCGAACTCCACTCATGGTAGTTCGTCTTCGTGAGCATGGGCCATGGAGTCGACGCTGGGCTGGAATCTTGTAGACGACGGGCGCCGGAGATCCGCGCCGACCTCCGCGTCCACCGGCTTGCCGGCGATGGCGACCGCTCCCCGGCGTCGCGGCTCGGGGCTCTGGAGCCATCTGCTACGCCCGCTCCCGCTCGGCTCTGGCGTAGCCTTGCGGCATCCCGGTTGCTGCGGTAGCTGCTGCGGCTGCCCGCCCAGAAAACCGCCTCCCGACCCCGCTGCGGCCTCTGCCCAGCGGCCAGCCTAATTAAGCGCGCTTCGTCCAGCTGGGTTGTCCACGGCGCCTCCGCCCTGGTTGGCGAGGGCGCGGCGGCGAAAGCTGCAGCTGAACGCCGGCGATTGCTGGAGGTGGACATGGCCCCTCTCGGTTCTCTCGACCACAGCTCTAGATACCAATTGTTGTAAACATAGATCAAGAGAGAGTTTTTTTCCCTTGCCCGGAGGGCAGCTTGGCAAAGGGTGCCGCTTGGATTGTATTGAATTGCAAAAGACTTGGTTCAGGGATACAAGATAGATGCCTTGCTTATATGGAGCAAAGACTCAACTACTCCCTAACTGCCTAAAAGCAGATTCCCTTCTTCTACTTGGTTGCCAAGGCACCATGATCAACCCAGGCCAAGGAACCTATACTACCATTACAACAAGGTAAAGTAAATACTTAAGTAGATAACTAGGTAACTAGGTAAAGCACTAGGCTAATACCCATCGGGCGGATCGGCCGGATCGTGCTAGAGGACCCGGTGTAGGGCCGGGGCCCTGGCGAGCAGGAGGAAGCGCACCAGCGTCGTGAAAGGGAGCACCACCGACGAGAAGCTGCTCGCCCTGGGCGATCGGGCGAACGGGCGTCAGCAGGCGTCGGCGGCTCCGGCTCCCACACGAGTGCAGCGGGGCGCGCGACGTGCCTGCCCGTCCGCAGTAGCGATCCGGGCGGCAGCGATGGCGGCGACGAGGTTGGAGTCGATGTGGTGGGGGACGCGGCGGCTGTGGTGGTGGTGCGGGGAAGGAGGTGCCGGCGCCGGGCTGTGGCACGCGCCAGCGCGGGGCTGCGGTAAGCCTGCGCCGGGCTGCTGCGCGCCCAAAGATGGGCACTGCGGCGCCCAGGCCGGGCGGCGACCAGCGAGGGGCGGGCTGCTGCGCGCCCAGGCCGGGCGGTGGCCAGCAGGGCGGCGGCCGCGGCGGCGTCAGCGTCGTGCTGCTGCTGGCCGTCCGCGCCGGGCGCACCCCTGTCAGCCCCGGCGTCACCAGCGCGAAGCTGCTTTGACGCCAGCGCCCAGGCGCCCAGCCGCCGGCTGCTGCTGACCTGCGCCAGCCCCGGCGGCCATGAGGGCGGCGGCCGGGCGGCTTCCTGCCACCTGCCCCCACGAGGAAGTAGGGGGAGGGGAGGGGAAGTAGAATAGTAGGCGGGAGGTGGAGGAGGGGGCGGCGGGCCGGCCATGGCGGCGCGCGCGCGCGGCGCCCAGGGAGGTGGCTGCTGGGAGGGAGGGGAGGGAGGAGAGAAACCTAACCCTAGCTTGATACCATGCTGAATTTCTGATTATTTTCCATTATTGGGCTTAACCCTAGAAGGGTAGCATATAGTCTCATACATGGGCCTCATGGGCCTAATACACTCACATACTCCAACACTTCCACACGCTTTCAGAGTGACCACCGAAGTTCAAACCCTGCTTTCAGTTTCCCAGATCTGAGCCGCCTCTAAATCTGCCTCAGGACAAGCTCTACACTAGGCTTAGCTCCATTGAGTACAATATTGCAGTGCTTCCACACGGTCCATGCACCCAGAGTGATCAACGAGTTCAAACCCTGCTTCCAGTTTCCCAGGATTATTGCATTGATTCTCAACCACAACTCTGTTACTCCCAGAAGTCCAGGACACCATGTCATCGAGCTGTGGTGAGAACGCAGGCAGTCCTTGACGAAGGAAGAGGAGTGTCCACACCTGGCTGAAGAAGACGCAACTCAAAAAGGATGTGTTGGATGGTCACATCCCCATGATCATACAAAAGAGCATTGATTTGGATGAGGCAATCCTCTAAGGGGACCAGCCTATCCTCTGTCCAACATCTATTGTGTGCACAGCTGAAGGAAAAACTATCACTTCTATACATATGCTGACTTAATCGAGCATTCCAGAATTTGTAAGCCACCAACAATGCTCATGTTGTGCATTAGGCTAGAGTTGAATATTGGAGGCCCTCTTGCATCCCTGAGTACATATGTACCATTCAACCTTTTCTTCTGCGTGCTTATATTTTATGGGACTGCTGTGAGCAGTCCGGTCCAGCAAGGCATAACCTCACTCATCATTTTTGATTGCTTGGACTTTGTGGCAATACAGGAACTACTGTGTTTTTAATGGCTCTCTCAAGCTTATTATGGTCCTGTCTGTCTTTATGTTTCTCCTTATCTCCTCTACCTTGGGTAGTTGATTATGTAGGTCGAATCATTCTCTTTCTCCTTTCATTACAACACACGTGTATGTAATTGCTATATCAGTGGTGTGTGTGGTTTTTGCGACTCTCTTGTTCTATTAATGCAATGATACACAGCTTTCCTTCATATTTGTTTGTTTGTTTGTTTTTGTGTGTTATGGAACCTGTACATGTTATTTTTACAATTTTCATGATTTCGAAGCACAAGTAATAGTGGAAATGTTTTGTGTGCAGGTCTTGGCTGCAGTTATCAAAGCTGGTGCAGCTAGGGAGCACGAGATACTTGCTGAGATCCGTGATGCTGTGTTTTCATTCATTCGAAAGATGGAACCGAGAAAAGTTATGGATACTATGTTAGTTTCAAGGGTCAGGATATTATACATTAGATCTTTGCTTGCTAAATCGCCAGAACTACAGTCCATCAAGGTATCATGATTTCTTTGTTTTGTTTAAATTTATTTATTTTAAGAGGAACTATAAGCAGTCATCTTATCATTTTGCATTAAGCCTAACAGTATATGCCTCTCTGACCTTGCTTCATAAAGGTCTCTCCAGTTGAGCGTTTTTTGGAGAAATCAAATACTGGTCGAAGTAGAAGTTCTAGTAGGGGAAGCAGTCCTGGCAGATCCCCTGTTTACCACCATGATCATGGTTCTCGAACTGCGCTTGTTGATGATCATGTGCATGGTTTCAAGGTGAACATTAGACAGGAAAAGAAATCAAAGTTCTCCTCGATCGTTCTGAAGCTTCGTGGTATTGAGGAGGTAAATTTTTTTGTAGTACATATATGTTCCAATGTGATCCTGTACTTAATTGTTTCCAGGTAACTAGGTAACCATGTAGTATATGAATTGTATGTAGTTGTAGTGAAGTTAATGTGTTGAGTCTGTACATGGTATACTCTATGCTGATCTATTGATAGCACCACTTGATACGAATGACCAGGCATTTATTTTCTTTCTGAACCATTCTGGTGCTAATTTGACAATAATTGGGCAGGAGACTTGGAGACAACATGTGACTGGAGGGAAGCTCCGGGAAATTACTGAGGAAGCTAAGGCCTTTTCAATTGGAAACAAGGCTTTAGCTGCTCTCTTTGTTCACACGCCAGCTGGTGAATTACAGCGCCAAATTCGTGCATGGCTTGCTGAAAACTTTGAGTTTCTATCTGTGACTGGTGGGGATGCTGCTGGAGGAGCTACAGGACAGCTTGAACTGCTGTCAACAGCTATTATGGATGGATGGATGGCTGGTCTTGGTACAGCGCGGCCCCCTACCACTGATGCTTTAGGCCAGCTTTTATCAGAATACACAAAGCGTGTTTACACATCACAACTCCAACACTTGAAGGTTTCATTTCCCAGACTCATCATCTGGTTGACCAAATTTATTAAAGCTCTTTGCCTTATTCTTCTCAATTTTGTAGGACATAGCTGGCACATTGGCAACGGAGGAGGCTGATGATCCTGCACATGTCAGTAAACTCCGTTCTGCTCTGGAGTCTGTGGATCACAAAAGGAGAAAGGTGAATAAAATGATACTGTCCATTTTTTTCTTTGTGTGCTTTGGTGAATCAAATGATTCTTGCTACATCTTAGGTTTCTGTAGTTCATATGCTTTCTTTTCCTGTAACATCTGTACTTGAATGATCCCAATCATGCCATGCTATTATCAGATCATGCAACAAATGCGAACTGACACTGCCTTGTTAACAAAAGAAGAAGGTGGCTCACCAATTCGAAATCCTCCTACTGCTGCCGAGGATGCACGATTAGCATCTCTCATATCTCTAGATAACATCTTGAAGCAAGTCAAGGTGTGATGCTTTGTCAATGCAGATATATTTATCTAGCTAATATAATATGTTTACTAACTTGAGGTGCTTGTTCATTCTTTGACATCAGGAAGTAATGAAACAAAGCTCTACAAGACCTATGAGAAAATCAAAAAAGGAAAGCTTTGCTAGAGTCATTGGATGACCTCTTGGCACAGATGCCCTCTCTTCTTGATATAGATCATCCATGCGCTCAGAAGCAGATCATGGAGGCACGGAAAATTGTCGAGGTATGTAGATAGTACCTTGGAACCATTGCTTGGGATTAATAAGAAATACCAGTGTTTAGGTAGAGTGGCTGCCATCCAATTTTTTTAAGGAAGCTACAAAAGTATTATGATGACATGATGAAAGGATTACTCCCTCATGAGTTTATTTTTCCTACATTTTCTTTGCCATTATCATCTCATTTGTAATCAGAGCTTAAGCATTCCCATCTTTCTTTGACTGTTCATTTAGCTTATTTACCTCTTGTGCCCAACTTTGCACATACAATGTCTATCACGATGTCAGTTCTAGGCGATTACGGTTTATGCGGTCATAGTACCGTGGATTATATTGTATTTGTTGGTTTGTTAGGAAAGAGATAAGTTTGATTCGGTTAGGTTATTTGCTTAGGGGTAAGTTGTCTCTATAAAACAGACAACATTGACAACCTTGTTCAGTTCAGATCAAGCAAGCAGAACACTAAAAAGTAGCCAGAGCTTGAGAGGGATGAAGACACTTTTTTCTTCTATCCCAACCAATTCCACTTCAACAAGAACCATCTTTTTAACTGTAACATAAACTACTATTTGACATTACCTATGTATTCTGCATTTCTGCTACTTATCTTATGCACAAAAATTGGCAGTTATGCCTTTTGTATACCTTAATACATCACAATTTGCTAGATTTTTTTTGTTCTTTGGCAGCACATTGGCAAATAACGAGTCATATCAACCAGCATACTGGTTCCTTCTACTCCATTCCAAATTATAAGTCGTTCTGGCTTTTCTAGATACATTCCACTGTGATATTTTTATAAAATAAATGGTGAGAACTGTACAAGGAAGCAAGCACAACAAAAATCACCCGAGGCTGAAGAAAAGCCAGAACGACTTATAATTTAGGTACCTGTGTCCATTTTGAAATTGCATTTCAGTATCTGGAAGTTTGAGAAATGAATTTTCATGAGAGATAGGATCTTGCAGCAAGTATCCTATTCAATAGTTCTTGTTCCAATTGCGAAACTGTGAAATATCTAGTCTATGAAAGTACTAGTAGAATACAAGAGAGATGACACAGGGGATTGCCTCGTCTCCACATCTTGTGAGCACTGAGATCCAAGGAAACCACCAAGGAACATCATTACACCTAAAGAAACAGTCACATACATCATACAGACGACAGTTATAACTGGCTAAGATTTCTAGTGAATATTAGATTAAGCAACACATTCTCTTTATCTCCCATTATGAATACTGTGTATGACCTTTATTTCGAGGCTCTAAGCATTTATATTGCGAAGTCTATATACTATCTTTTCTTAAACAACGTGCAGTTCAACCTTATTTTGACACAATACTGCCATGAATTGTTGCAGTCACTGGAAGAAGACCCTGATGATCCTGCCCTGCAGTCTAACGCATTGGGAGAGAGCGAGGTTTCACAGTGGAATGTACTGCAGTTCAACACGGGACGACTGCACCTTTCATCATAAAGTGCGGAGCAAATTCGAGCAGTGAACTGGTGATTAAGGCTGATCTGCGAGTCCAGGAGCCTAAAGGTGGTGAGGTGATCCGTGTTGTTCCAAGACCAACAGTTCTTGCGGACTTGAGTTTTGAGGAAATAAAAGGTGTGTTTGAGCAATTGCCAGAGGCAGTCAGCTTGCTTGCCTTGGCACGAACAGCAGATGGTACAAGAGCCAGGTATTCAAGATTGTACAGAACCTTAGCCAGCAAAGTGACGGCCTTGAAAGACATTGTCTCAGAGATGGAGAGAGGTGGCGTTTTCAAAGATGTACGTTCATCGTAGTGTTACTGTGTTAGGGTAGAGTTATATATGATGTTGTATATGGATGCCATTTGACGGCATCCCTTGTAACTGGTTTTGTTTTTTACTATGAGGAAACCTATGTTGTAACACTACACTATTCTTTGGCAAGAGATGGTACTTGCCTACCTCAACACGTAATGCTATGGTTGTGCAGGCCTCAATGTAATTATGCAGCTGATAAATGTCTGCAAATTTGATAAACTATCCATTAATCATGCATTTCACTGTTAATTGTATCGAGCTTTTAAGATGTTGAACCTGTGCTAGTTTTGCTAGCTACATTTTGACAAACTTTACTAGTTTTAAATACTCATAGCTTATCAGTAATATGGATGGATATACTGGTGAACAGTATGAAAGACCATATAAAACTGGAGCAGATGTGGCTTAAAAGGTGCTTTATGTAGATCGGGTGTTTGTGCCCGCCATGCTAATTGAGCTAATCAATGAGTTATTTTTTCATCAAACACGTAAAAAGGCTGCGTATCAATTTATTCAGAAGTTTAAGGAAACAAAGGGAAAGAAGTCCTCTCTCACACGCACACTCCACACACCAAATTCATGAGTTGCTCGTCTGCAATCTCTTCTGAGCCTAACCACATACCACTTTAACCTCGAGAAGAAATATGCAAGTGGGTACCCATTGGTGTTTCAGGGTCAGCTAACTAATTATGGTCAAATGCCACTCTAGTTTATTTTTTGTCACTCCCCTCAAACTACAAAAACGCCATTCCAGTTCATTTTATCAGATTTTTGGGTTGACCCAATGACACAAAATATTTGAAACTTGCATCCCTAGAAATATGTGTTTGCCTTTGGTTCCTTCAAAATATTACAATAGCCAATTTCCACACATTATATAGCAAGTTGCAACCCTTCTCTTGTACTCCCTCCTCCTCCAAAAAACATGTAATTATAGTGATCAAATTTTGCTTAAACATGTGGTCGGCCTTTTTTTGTGTGGGTCCCACCAAATAAAATTTGTAATGTATGGACAATATTCTTCCACTAAACTGTGATTGTTCTGTTTTGCCTCTGTATTTTATGTTGTTGTGTTGTTGATATTGATCCACCACTGTCCTCAACTTCAAAAGAATACTGTAGAAGAGGAGCAAAAAAGGTAATTTTACATTTATACTGAATTGGCCTTAAAAACTAATATTCATATGTTTTGTGGGATGAAAGAAGCACAAGCCAAATAGCCAATGCTTCCACTTCCCCATCTTACACGCCCATAAAGAACGTTCCCGACTTTTAGTTTCAATCTTAAATCACTCTGTTCATTTTTAAACTAGACATTATATATATTGGGGTAAACATATATTGTAGTTTCTTTGAAAGCACGGTGCACATTCACCTTTACCCGCTCAACCATTGCTTGAACCGAAGAGCACACCTCCTTTGGTTGCCGTGATCAAAATATTTATTATCCACTACATAACTCTTTGTATAATTCTTAATTCCTTAGTCTTTTACATGCTATATGATATTTGGGTTAAGTCAAACATTTGTAGCTATCTATATAGTTTCATAACATGAGAACTATATATTATGAAAATATTTTCCTCGTAGTGAATCTAAAAACATTTTCTTGTAATGTCACCTCAAATCTTATATTGTTAATTATTTTTAAAAAATTAGTGAACAAAGTTAAAATATTAGAATAAATCTAATATATAAACACGTAAAAAAGTCATAAGAAGTATTTGAGAAGACAATAATTAAGGATGAAAACGGTCGGAAACGGTCGAAAAACTTCTAAATTGTTTTCTACTTTTACATTTGAAATACGAAAACGAAAGCGAAAACGGTAAAGCCGGACACGAAAACAAACACGAACTTACGAAATATCAAGAATTTCGAAAACGAACCAATTCGAGCGGATTTATATCGAACACGGTCGATATACGAAAACTCAATATAGAATACCGACCCGCACAACCAAGTGACTAAGTACATATATGATCAAGTTCAAGTGCATATAATAATTAATAAATGCATAGTAAATAAAAATGAGGCTACACACTTTGTCTATTTAAGAGAGGGTAGCTAGCCACTAGTAAAAAGAACGCAATCTGCATGGTAAGCGGTATGTAATTGGGCTGCATCACATGTCTGATCGACCAAATTCGGTTTAAACCGAATTTTGAATTCGAAAAAATTTCAAATTAAAAGTAGAAAAGTAGAAAACGGTCAAAAAAATGTAACCGTTTTCTACTTTTACATTTGAAATCTGAAACATCTGAAATACGAAAACAAAAAAAAAAACGATAAAAGCCGGGACAAGAAAATACGAATTCGATCGGTTTTGTAACAAAACCAACCAATTTATAAAAGCATAAGTGAAAAATCACTCGCTAAGCAAGTAATCGTCACACTTAAGCCATTATAAACCCAGTAGTCCGGAAATCTCGAAGGATTTCAAACCAAACATCATCAACCAAGATCGTACAAGTTTAAGCGTCACCATTCGCATGTACAACATTTCACAAATAGTTCGACAACATCGAGTGCGGAAATAAAGTTATTACAAACCAAGTTCTAAAAATCCGAGTAGCGAAAGCAAAGTAGTTTTGAAAGCTCAACCCAACTCACGCATTTTTTAAAGATTAATACGATGCCGGTCCGAGTCTATCCATCAAAAGCGGTTAGGGAGAATATTAAGATTAACCTTGCCCAAGGTCTTCTAGTCCACTGGAAAAGACAGGGTAGCACGGTGCAGTGGAAGGTATATCCGTGCACACAAACAACAAGCGGGAAAAACCACGAGTACGAGAAGGTACTCGGCTAGACTTACCCGATGACTCAAAATAAAAGACTCCAAGGAGTATGACAGGATTTATCCGGGGATAGCTTGACTCTTTTTTTGCAAAAAAAAAGTTGTAATAACATTTAAAGTGGTAGCTCGGCTTAACCATTCCTATTTATGCTAGGTGAGCACCTATACTATGCATCATCATAATATTAGTCATGATTAAGCAAGCAAGTAGTAACCATAATCATAATCATCGACAACCCATCATCATCATTAACCACATTCCATAATCATTACTACGATCTTTGCAGCTCAAGTCAAGGTGTTCACCGTCCCAGAACGATGGTGATTCGAATCGATTACTACGAGCTCGGGGGGTATTCCTCACACAAACCACACTCACCCGTCGGTGAGCTACGGATCACCGTGGCACGTATCCGGGAAAAACAAGTGCAGCGGACTCGCATAGAACCACCGTACCTAAGGACCGCCCGACGCCTTAGCCAGACCATCTTTGGACCTCGGACTTACTCTTCGCGCCCCCAGTGGTCCCCATCCATCTCCAATACGGTGCGAACGGATCGAGACCCGGCCTAAATAGTGTTAGGCTTCGCGGTCGGAAGTGCTTATCCGGCCAACTAAATGTGAGGCATGCGTTCAATATGACTTGGGGTACAACAACGGTACGGTCCTTAATCGACACAGACGGAATCACTGTGGTCCAAAGACCCCACAAGACTCCGCCCGGTCTCCATTTATCACAACCATAACCATCAACCAGATGATATCAACATAAGCCTTCCATCAATCATAAGTAACCACCTATACTCGCGGATGACAGGAAATCACCCGAGTTCTACCGTCTAAGCAAGCTAAGCATAATACTCGCCCTAGACTAGTAGGGTATATCAAGGTGGGTAATTCAATGGTAAAGCAAGGATATAATGCATCAACGGTTGCACACAACTCCTATACTTAATGCAACAACCATAAAGCATAATTAGACTGTTAGAAAGCATAGGTAAGTAGATGCTCCGGTGCTTGCCTTGCTTTCGAAGTCACTAGCGAAGTGGTTCGGGCACTCGGGTAAGTCTTCCTCGTCTCCTCCTGCTGGGACCTCCTGCTGGAACTCCTCCTGAGGGTTCTCCTCGATCTCCGAAGGTTGGGGTTCCTCCCGCGAACTTTGTATGATGCGATGCATATTCTTAAGTACCGTGAATGCATACACATATGATGCTCATGAATGAAGATGATTAACGGATCATTTAACAGTAGGTGCATATCTCCTCTCTACTAACAACCTAACTCATTTACTGAGTATGTGCATACCTCTTCTCTAAACACTTTTAGAAGTGCATAAAGAAGGGAGGTGTGTATAAACACACACACATACTCACAACACATGCCTAAGGAGAAGTACACTAATCATGGATAAACATCACACACTTTAGTTATGGTGCTGCATAACAGGACCAGCAAGCAAAACATGATTAAAAGTGCACAAGAAGTAATATAGAACTCCTTAAATCATTTAATTCCAATGCTTATCATTTCATGTGAATAAATAGACTTGAACTGTGACCTCTGTCTAAACAGTTCATAAAAATCTACAAAAATTACAGGAGCTACATCATGCTATAACAGAGCCATGGTAAAATTTTCATCACATTTCATCAAGCACAATAGCCTACACAAAAAGATAAAGCCACAGGACAGAATTGCACATTTAATAACTTTGTACTATGAAAAGTGTCAAACAATAGATTTCATATTTTTCTCTAGAACTTCTTAGTACAAGAGCAGTCATCAAAAATTACCAAGGCATAATTCTTCATAATTAATTTATTAAAAATCATACAAGAATCAGCCCAGAATTGAATTTAAATCATATCCAATATTTTTGTACAGGAAATGCATGATACATATTTTTTTCCTAGAAACTACATCACACATAGAGTGTAACAAAACAAGAATCACATTTTTCAGAGCATTCTACAATTTATCATGCATTTATCCAGATTTCAGCCATTTAAGCATTTAAATAAATCTACACAGAAAAGTACCTCAAAAATTGCATCTCATATTTTTATTAGATAGATCTATTCACTAGGAATCCAACAAAACAAGAATCATCAAATTTGGACTCCATTTGCACCAGCTATGAAATTAAAACCATTAAAAACAAAATCTGGAATTTCATTTAAAAACAAAACCGAAACCCTAGCGCTGGGTGCACCGGTCCAGTGCACCCAGGCTCACTGCCAGGCGGGACCCGGGGTCAAACTGACCCCACCCGTCAGCCGGCCGGAGCAGGGGCGGCCGTTGACCGGCCCCTAGCTTGGCGGCGGCGGGGTCGCCGGCGGCGGGGTGAGCACCCGGCGTGCTTTCGGCGTCGTGCGGCGCCTGGTGGCGCGTCTAACGCTGGCTGCGTGGCACCCTAGCAATGGCGGCGAGGTTCGCGGCGGCGCGGGCGGTGCGGCATGGCGGCACGGTGGTCGTCTCCGGCACCGGGTGGGTCTCCGGTGAGGAGAGCACCACGCGCGGGAACGTGGCGGAGCTTAGCCCTAGGGTTGGGGTGGCGGATTAGGCGGTGGAGCGGCTCGGCTGGCGTGCATGGCGGCACGGCGGAGCAAGGAGCTCCTCGCAGCCCCCCGGCGCGGGTCTGAGAGGCTCGATTGAGCCCTGCGGAAGCCGGTGCGGGCTTAGGGTTTCGCTGCGGCGCCGCTGCTGGGAGTGCGGGCGCAAGGGCGGGCGGATCGCAGGCGAAATACGCCGTGGCGAGTTTCCCGGCGAGCCGGCGCCGGTGAAGATGGTTAAAATTGGCCTCACCGGGTGCTGGCGACGGCGGTGGAGGCGCGCTGGAAGGTGGCGGTGGGTGGCGGCGGCGGCCGCGCGACGGCAGGTGTGACGTGGGCGCGAGGCGCTGAACGGCGTGAGCTCCGCGGTGGCGGCGATGGCGGCGGCCGCGCGGTCTTGGCTTCTTTTTGTCTTTAGCAGAGCGAGAGCGAGGAGCGAGAGTGAGCGAGCGAGGCGGGGCGAGAGTGGAGAGTGAGCATTTCCAAACCGGGAGGTGTGCCGGGGGTAATACGCCGGCGTGGCCCCCCCGCCCGAGCTCGCCCCGCCACGCGTCGGCGTCAGCGACCAGCGCGGCGCCCGTCTTGGCGCCTGCCCCGCGCCCGGTCGGCCACGGCCCAGTTGACCCAGCCCAACCTGCTGGAGTGGGAGCGCGGGCCGGGTGGGCGGCTTGGCCCTAAAGCGGCCTGCCGTCGCTGAGATTTTCTTTTTCTTTTTTTTTAATTCAAACCAAAACCGACACAAATGCCACTTTTTGACCAATTTTAAAGCATTTTCAGGGAAAGTGACAAAAATAAAAGTTGTAGAACTTTTTTGAAATGAACAACTTTCATTTAAGGCTCAACTCAAAATTCCCAATAAATTTTAAACTACAAATTCATTTTGAATTTAGGCTTTAAAAAGGAATTTTCAATTTATTTTCTTTTGCTCCAAATTCCACCAAAACTTTTGCAATAAAATTTGTTAAATCATTTCAAAATGCTGGGCAAGTGGATCCAACCTTGATCAAGTCATTTGCATAAAGATTAAATGCACTAATTAACAATCAAGCAAGTACTTAATTAACAACAAATGCAACACATGAAATGACAATGCATTTAAGGTTAAATGCTTGATAGTGCTCATGTCATGCTAATGAATAATTTAGGTTAATTAATTAAGTGCCTAATGCATGCTTAACACAGAGGTGTTACAGGATTAAATATAGAAAACGATGCGGTTCGGTTCGGGATATTTCTGTTTCTGTTTTCAACCTTAACAACAATAAGCGTTGGAGCTTACGATTACTGCTAGATGTTGTGGCCCGCCATGCCTTAAATAGTTTTGCTCCTCTTTATCCTGGATCTCTCCTATTACGATACGAGTAGATATACGCTAAACAAGCCTCGAATTTGCCTTGCTCCTTTTTACCCTGGCATCATATTTTTCTATCAAGTACCCAAGCACGGAGTGACGGAACTAGGACAAAAACGTTTCGAGTAAGGAAAAGGAGAAATTTGGCTATTTCACAAATTGAGATTCAATCAAATAATCAAAAGTAATACTCCTACCAACTTTAAAAAGTATTAGAGCATCTCCAATAATTTTCTGTATTTTACTTGATAAATTTTGTATTTTGCCAACTCCCCTAAAATATGCCAAGTAAAAAAAGCTCATCTCCGATAGTTTAATATAATTCATTTGCCATCGAAACCCTAAGAGGGAAACAAAATTATATTTATGCCTTTCCATCTCTCGAAAGCTTACATCAGGAATTCTGATAGAAACAAAATTATATTTATGCTTTTTCATCTCTTCTGGTATGGACGCATGCGCGCGGAGTCGAGCTCGCATACATGCGCGCGGAGGCTCTTTTTGCCAACTTAAGATAAATGACAACCTGTGATAGGGAGCTGTTGGAGAAGGAGTTTTTTGTTTTTGCCAAAAAAAATAAAGATAACATGCAGGGATAGAAAACTGTTGAGTTGCTCTAATACCCATCTCTTACCAAATCACAGTTTAGCTTCAGTACAAACTTATACATATATTATAAATTTAAATAAGATTTGGCACACAAACGCCTCTCATGTAACGCAAGATTCGTTGTGGTCCGTTTGCTTCACTAGCGAAGCATTTTCTTTTTCTTTTTGGCTTGAAGCAGCTCCACTTATGGGGGCAAGTGTTTATCAAGGCAGCACAAGTGTTTTTATCAAGGCAACGGATCAAGTGCAAATCAACTTTTCCGTAAAAATCTGTGCAAATCATAGCAAAAAAGTCATCTAAATTAAAAAAAATCACACAAGTAGATGATATGTTATACACAACCTTATAAAATATCTTGTCCAAATTTTACTTTGTTTATGAGATATAAAAATAATAAATTTCTAACAAATTATCCGGACAACTTTCTAGCTTGAAATTTGTTACTGAAGTCGAGTTTGGATATTGTGTATCATTATATCATCTATATATGTGATTTTTTAATAAATTTAAATGAATTTTTTTTTACGTGGTTTGCATTTGATACGTTACTTTTATCAAAGCCTTTTGTAAAACTAGTGACTTGCACGTGCGGCACGCATATGTCTTAAAAACATCTACAGTTTTTTAATTGTCATTCTATAGCTTGTATGTAGTTTTCATCTTATCCTAGTATTTTTCATATTTTTTTGAAAGCAACATTTTTTTTTTGAATGCACAGGCGGTACATAAGTGCTTATGATTATTTTTTAGATGACGTCATAAATTATTTTAGATTTGGAGAGCAATAAATAATCAATTAAAAAACTAATATTAGGGAAGGTTGTAACAAACTTGTTTTCCTTCCAAAAAACATGTTATTCTTGGTGGATAGGGTTGACAGTCTTTTTTTATATGATCATTCAGATAAAAAAGAATTACCTTTGTAAATAGAGGTTATATATTAGATTAGACAAATTGATATCTTCTTATAGATGCAATCTTCTGTCATCTTTTTACTGTCACATAGTAACAAACAATAAAAAATAATTGACCTAATGGGCAAATATATAAAAAGTGGTTATAACATACCTAGATTTAGAATGCTAAAAAATTTCACTCCATACAAAACTTATCATCACAAACAATGTAGAATATAATTTTGAGCTTTACTCATCTAGGGCATTGTGTTTATGAGTTCTCCCTGATAAGGTGCAGATCAATGATGGCCTCTTGAGATTATTGGTATCGGACATCTCTTACTCTCCTTGCTAATTGCTGAAAGAAACTAAAGGTATTAGAGAAAAAATTAAATCAATATTTGCTCAAAAGGAAAGGTAGAAGCACGATGGACAGCTGAATGCATCGATCATGTTTTTGCATATTAATCCTAACCGGTGGTCAATAATGTTAGGTTAGATCAATCCTCAATTTAAAGATGATGAAGCTCTTTAATTTAAAGATGATGAAGCTACGAGTACTATGTAATAATGGCAACCACATTACCATTATCATCTTTCCCACAATCAAAGCAATAAAGTGGCAGTGTGAACATGAGCATATCCATGGTTGAACTTGCAAAGGCTACAACACTATTACAAATACAAACCATTATATGTGGATTTCAGTCAAACTTAATAAACTAACAAAATATTGGCATTGAGGAGGCAAAGTTTTATAGGTAAGACATAAACAAGCTATGGAGTTTATAAAAAAGGACACATATTTTCCCAAAAGATGTGGAGATTGCATTTTCCATGGTGCGCATACTACTCCCAACTGAAGCATAATGACCTATGAGTCCAACACAAAACGAGGAAAAATATAGATTGCACTTGAAACAAGCCTTAACATTCATATGAGTCTAACATGCCACAAGAAAATTAGGACAAAAATGTTTGTAAACATCCCTTCGCAAGCTTCCCATCTATAAATAAATAATAATAATAATAATAATAATAATAATAATAATAATAATAATAATAATAATAATAATAATAATAATAATAATAATAATAATAATAATAATAATAATAATAAAAACTTTGAATATGAGATCATTGTATGCCGCAAGGGAAAATAAAGAAAAAAAATCTATATGTGTACCTTCATACACTATCGGATGCAGGCGATTTGCCGAGAGCCGGGAGGCACTCGGCAAAGCAAGAAAGGCTCTCGGCAAACACTTTGCCGTGAGTAGCCCACGGCAAAGCGCTCACGGCTACTGTATCAACGCAAAGAGGCTGGCTCTTTGCCGAGAGCTAAACGACAAGCGCTCGACAAACGTTTGCCGAAGGTCAAACCCTCTCGGCAAATACCTGTAACGGAAAAATAATAAAAATTACTTTGAATATATATTAAATCTGTATACCATAGGAAAAGAAAAAGGGGGGAAATCTATACACGAGCACCTCCACAAGATTCGATATATAAATATGCACATCAATCTACACTATAAAAAGTCTACCACTAATTTAAGATCGAATTAAATGGAAAGAATAGGTAATTACACGTGCAATCTTATGTATAGAATAATGAATCTTTTGGATCCAATCTTTAAAAATTAGTAATCTTATCAATGAAACAAGTATTTAATTTGAGAATACAAACAAGTAAAAAGCTACACGGATGATCATTGCACACATGAATTAGCATACCTAGCTTGCTTGTGCGTATAGCATGTGGCTCTCTTGGATGGATGCACCTGCACACTTGCGCACTCCCGATTCCGGATCCTCGGCTGCTCCAACAGTTCGGCGGTTTCGCACCGGCACCGGAGTGGGTGCAAGCCGGTGACGCCGACGAGTGGGCGCTGGCAAGGCCACGAGCAAAGAGGCCATGACAGCCGGCCGAGGGGATGGCGTTTGGCCTTGGCGGCTGGACAATTCTACTCTCCGCCGAGTACCGGTCTACCGGAAGCAACGAAGTCATCTGCACGGTTTCTCTTTACGATGTTTGTGCTTCCTGCTGGATTGGGGCCATGGACGGGACCTTTTTTTTTTTTCCGTGACGGTATAATGAGGCCTGTGCACATGTGTAAGTTTTTGGGTTGAAAAAATATAGCACATTGACAAAACATAAGAGAGAAACACGCGTAAACGTTTACAAGTTTACAAACCGGGTTCACCTGTCATATCACGGTACATGATTTAGGCACGTTGGATCCGATCTTAATGTAGATCTAACGGATAAGAACTAAGGTGGGTAGAAAAAATGAAAGTGAGATGTTATTTTCAATTCCTTCGCTTTTTATAGTAGATAGATAGATAGGTAGATAACTTTTCAAGTCAAGGTAAATTACAGTTCAAAAAAAAAAAAAAGTGAAATAACCACACTTCCCCGCTTTTTTGTTTTTATTATTTTTCATCCCCTCCTCCCCTTCGTTCTCTCTGCTCATCCTTTCCATTGCCAGTTCGCCACAGCTCCTCCCGCCGCCGCAGACCGCTCGCCTCCGTAGCAAAGGAGCGCCGCCACTCCCGGCCACCCGCGACCGGCGGCCCCGCTCCTGAGCGCCGCTCGCCCTCGGAGGCCCCTCACCCGCACGACCGGCGCCCCGTACCAAAAGGCCATCCATCCACTCTAGCGCTGTCTCCGTCCGTCCCACTCTTCCGTTCGATTTGGTGGGCCGAGGCCACTCGCTCGTTGTACAGCGCTCCCCGCACGGCGATGTCGGCGACGCCGCTGCCCCCCCCGGGCCCCGACGGCGCGGTGGCGCTCCCGCCCCGCCGGGGACGGACATGACGGGGATCTGCTTCCGCGACCAGCTGTGGCTCGACACCTATCCGCTCGACCGCAACCTCGTATTCGACTACTACGCGCTCTCCCCCTTCTACGACATCACCTGCAACAACGAGTCCCTCCGTTCGCGCCAAATCCATCCCCTAGACATGTCTCACCTGACGTAAAACACTAGCTTGGCTCTCCATCTCCCACCAATTCGTCTGAACTTTTAGTTTCGTATTGGAATTCAATCCGTGTGTTGTGGTCGCAGGAAGATGACCGGGATGGAGTACCTGCTGAGCGAAGTGATGGAGCCGCACTTGTTTGTGATCCGGAAGCAGAAGCGTGAGAGCCCCGAGAAATCAAGCCCCATGCTCGCCTACTACATCCTTGACGGCTCCATCTACCAGGCGCCACAGCTCTGCAATGTCTTCGCCTCACGCATAGTATACCCTCACCTGCTTCTCTTATATTTTGCAATGGGATTCTAGGTTGTGTATTTTTCTGATTGCCAATGTGATGAAAATGTTCTGCACACATTTTTTTTTGGTTAGTTTAGCCTTTCATTCTTTGGACATTTTAATTGGGCTGTACAATGCGATTGTGTATTTTTTGTAGTAGGCTCATAGCGAGTTTTACTTGAATTGTTCTTGTAATATTGCAGAGTAGGGCTATGCATCATATATCAAAAGCCTTTACCATAGCATGCTCGAAGTTGGAGAAGATTGGAAACGGTATGATCCTTGCTTGCTACCTGTTTTGTACATTTATTTTCTGTGTACATGTTTCTCACATGATTGACTGTAAGGTGTCTTATTCCCATAGTGGTACATGAGTCCTGATTAAAGAATTACATTTCTTAAATTCCATTGAGATTAAATATTTGGCCAAACTGTTTGTTGAATTTCTAGTGAGATACTCCCTCCGTCCCTTTTTTTAATTGTCGCTTGCCTTCCCAAGAAATAAATGCTGGCAATTTTAATAAATACTAAATATCATCGACTAGTAGTATCATAATTAGTATCATCGGAAATATCTTTGGATCTAGTTTTTAACAAAATTATTTAGAGACATAAATATTGCACGTATTTTCTACAAACCGAGTCAAACTCGTGGCACGAAAACCCACGGCGACAATTAAAAAGGGACAGAGGGAGTACTGCTGTGAAACAATGAACTGGCCTAAATCTTCATGACTTGCTAGTTGCTAGAGTTTACCTGTTGAATCAAACATGCACCACCAACCTGTGATGGATTTATGATGCGGAAGACTATAGACTTTACGAATAGGAACATGTGACTCTATCTTTAAAGCATCAGATATTCTCACTAAAATTGCAAAACCATTAGACTTCTTACAAAAGAATTGTCATTCTCAATTTCCCCAGCTGTATGACCGCACTATCAAATTTTAATCCCTGGAGTCTGTAATTTCAGAAGAAAGTTAGTGTTAGATTAGTTCCAGATGCCAAAATTTAAACCCCTGATCTAATTCTGTTTGTAATAATTCCTTACAATCTCGTTTTGTTTCCCAACGAAAAATAGTTTATGTATCACTTGTCAGTTCCTTTTTTTTTCCCACCAGGGACCATGCCTGAATTTATTCAATTTATTCCTAAATCACACAAAATTAAAAAGTTCCACCTGTTTACAACCACTGCATACTGCATGAAAACTTGCTGCTGTTTACCACCACAGCATTCTGCATGAAAACTCCAGCGAGGTCTGTGTGAGATTGCCATAGTAACAATGTTTTCAGGTCGACTGGTCGAACCTGGTCAACCTGGGACTGACCAGGACGACCAGGCCGATTAATCATCGACCAGGTCGATTAATCGACCCTGGTCGACCAACTAATTGTCCATGTATTTCAGGACACATATCTACATATATACCTCTATATATACACTATATTATACTCCCTCCATCCATTTATCGGAGTCATCTTACCGAAAAAAATTTTCTCCAAGAGTTGGAGTCGTCTAAGCTAGGGACCACAGTTTTCACATCTTCCCGTGCACATACAGCTCCTCTCATTGGCCTAATTAATATAACCATCTGCATGCGGCTCCTCTCACTTTGGTGGAATTAATTCAACTGTGCTGCATGTGCCACCCCTCCTCGGTCACTGTGCATGACCCTAAGATGACTCCGATAAATGGATGGAGGGAGTACAATAAAGGAAGCATCAAGACTGCATTAGTGTTTAGATTGTTTTCTTCTCTTTTTCTGCACTGTCCAGAGGTCCATATTCCTGTCCCAAACACTAATGCAGTCTTGATCTTGACACACCTCGTTAAACAGGCCCAAAAACCTGGTCGTCCCTGTCCTAGTCACTGTCCTAGTCAGACGATTAATCGCGATTAGTCGACGACTAATCGGACGACCAGGTTTCTGGTCGAGCTAATCGAGTCGGACCTCCTGGTCGAACACTAGTGTCCGACCAGGACGATTAATCGCGATTAATCGGACGCCCAGAAAACAATGCATAGTAACCACCACGACGAAACATTTAGACTTTAAGTACAAGACTTTAAAATGCCACACAGGACCTGAAATGAAAGAATAGCGTCAGCTAACTTACTAGCATGGCTAGGATAGGAGTCACTGTGTTGTCGCTGCTAAATAGAATGACCATTAGCTGACTCGCCATAGAAACCTGTAAATTCCTTGTTACTGAGTCAAGGTTTTTTTTTTTTTTTTTTTTTTTTTTTTGGCATTTTCCTTGATTTTGTTGGCTGTTAACCATCTAGTCGTGTATTAATTTCTATATGTTTGATTTGACAACACCACTTGAACTGCCTAAACTCATCAACTTTATAATCTGGTACATGAATCAGGAGTTCTGTAATTCTTGTTATCACTGATGGAATAATGGGCACAACACAGTGAATGCTGGCAGTATGCGTCTACTGGTTGTGAACACTTAGAAACTACAGCAACTTATGTATATATTACCAGCACACAGATCATGGGTTCACGCCAGAACCTGCCCTAAATTGCTTGGGGCTAAAGGTTTTGTTGTTGCCCTTTTGTGTGTCATGGTATAATGTTTCATTTGAGGTTGAGGCGGGTAGCATGTTTTACTTGTTTATTTTCTTGTGAAAATGAGTATTTTGATTGTTTGATACAGGTTTTTGAATGTGGTAGTGGAGTGTGCTATATTTGACTTCTGTTGGTAAAGAAATTTCCAAAAATGTGTTTAGTCTGTGAACTATTAACTTTGATCTATTTGCCTGATTATTGCTTGGCTTATCCATTTTGTTATTAATTCGACATGGCTTGGCCACTGGAGCTCAGACAGAAACAAAATAGTAGATGCAACTTAGTTCTGATGGAAAGTTTCGTTTTATCTTGACCCTTTGGTAATGCTTGATGGTGATAGTTGCATAAAAGATCACATGCATGAAAGTAGTTGCTGTGTGTATTCATAAATCACATGTTGCTTCAGCTTTGACGTAGCTGCATCTCTGTTCTCTGCTCTTCTTCGTACTCAGAAAAAAAAAAAAAAAAGGTGACATTAGGAATGTCTGTGTGTACATTGCAGTGGAAACTGAGTCTGATGCGGTAGCATCTGAATCAAAGACCCAAAAGGAAGCAATCGACCTGAAGGAACTCAAACGAATTGATCATATCCTCTCATCCTTGAAACGGAAGGTGATGTGATTTTTTTTTCTTTCTCTGTACAACTTAACATGTTATGTGGATTAGGGGCTAAATGCTGCGTTGAAATTCATCCTGCCCTAACTTGTGACTGTTGATCCCATTGACCTGCAGTGTGTCATTCTTTTGTTGGTTATTTATTACTAACACATTTTCTTTTTCAGATAGGGGCTGCTCCTCCCCCTCCATCTTATCCCGAGGGCTATGTCCCACCGTCAGCTGAACAAGATAAAGCACCAGATGATGTGGTGGCATCAGAGGCACCGCCTCAACTTGACCCTATCATTGATCAAGGTCCTTCTAAAAGACCAAGATTTCAATGAGAGATTTGTAGCTTAAATCTTCTGACTCGACAACTGCCTGTATGTTTTAAAGTTGCAGACGTGGACTTTATAAATTCACCCTAGCTGGTTATTTATGGGCCAAAGACAGAACTAACCTCGTGGCATGATATTTCTGTCTCTAGTTACTAGCTTGTTTATCTGTAGATTGGCCAGTGTCATTTGCTCCGGGCTTGTAATCTTGTAGATTGGCAAGTGTCATTTGATCCGGTCTTATCTACTGTTGTTCTTGACCTGTTTCCACTGAGATATTATGGCTTATGATGTGGCTGTAGTTTTACCCTTTTGCGACTCTTGCACTATGTCGTGTGAAGGCATCCAGTGTCACTTCGCTGGATGATTTGTGTGGGGAAGTAGGTTTAAGGTGAGTTTGTGTGTTGCTATTGCTGCCGGTTGGCTTTGCTTGCTATTGCTGCTTTTGTTATCCCTTATCAGAGCACTGAGAAGAACAAAGTAGCTCTGGTGTGCTTCCTGGTTAATGAAGGCTGTATGCCTGCAGTTGGTGGTGAAAGGATGTTGCTATGGTGCTACAAGTGAGCAGGAGCTGGAAGTCATAGGCGTTGAAGTTATGTGCTACAACACGGCTACTTTTGTGTTCCTGAGAGAAGCAAAAGTGTAGTGTCCCAGAAAGTTCGGCTTGGGTGATTACTGTTGCCTGTCGCAATGGGGCGAAATCAAATAATCGATTAGGGTTTTGAGACATTGACAGGATTTCTTAACCCCAAAAGAACTCGACGATTTAGCTTATGTGGTTTAGGAACAAAGTTTGGAATTAATATCGGCATCAAATAGAGCCTAATGAAGCAAACAATCTCATGAAGAATAATTAATGTCGTCCTCACAGACTGCCCAATAATGTTTGGTTCATGTGACTTAGATATATCTCATGAAGCATAAAAGTGAAGTGGTTAGCATAAAAGTGAAGTGGTTGAATGTTTTTGGGATTTTTGTTCATTTATTGGGAGTGAATATAATGTTCAGATTAAAGTGTTGAGGATAGACAATGAAGTACTTCCTCTAAACTATAATGTGTTTCGACTTCTTTTAGATACAGATCTCTTGTTGTGCACTTAGATATATACTATGTCTAAATACATAGTTAACACAATGTATTTATTACAAAGTCAAAACATCTTATAATTTGAAACAAAAGAAAAGGATTGATATTGTACCATACGACATTCCTCATATATATATGTATTATATGAAGGTGCCAAAGTCACTATACCATAAGCCATCTACAGCGAGTCTTTTGTGTTGGTATAAACCGTTATAGTGATCTATGCTCAATCGATATAGATCTATGATGACTCCCTTATGTGTCAATCTTTGAGACTCCTTTATGTGTCAATGCTGACTCCCTTATGTGTCGCTAATAGTAGCGTAGGTATAAAAGTTATACTTGACAAACCACTTATTATGTCGAGCGATTATTGGACACTATTATGTAGATATGCTAACTATTAGTTTGATGCCTAATGTAAACTTGTATGACCAAAGGTCTATATTGATATATATTTATAGAAACCAACTATCTAATGCTAGCCATACAACAAAGTAACCGCATAATAGCGACCAAATTGTACCAACAAAGCTTACAACCAATAATAACCATTTTAGACAATACACACTCATATGAAACTATAAATTGAACATAGCTTGTACCAATAAAGCTTTCCTAAAATAAATGGGGGGAGAAGGGCATGTGTTGACATCCAAAATTGTCCAAAGTGCATAATGGACCCTGCCATCATACTTCTATTGTTGAGATGGTTAGAAAACATATTTCGATCATCTCACTCAGAGCCCAGACGAAGAAAACAACTTTTTGACTGACCTGGTAGAAACCGGCCTGACTGGTTTTCCAAACTTTCTCGCATGTAAGATTGGACTGCATCATTTTGTTCCTCTCATCGAGTTGATCAAAAAACATACATGGATCGTCTTATTTGGAGTGTGAATGAATTATTTATGATTTTTAGAAGGTTTTCTGTCCCAGACCCACAACAAAACTGACCGGGTTTTTATGGCCTAGATTGGATCTTAAACGTGTTTTGCAAGGGTTTTTGACTTTTTTGATATACAACCCCACCTTATAAACAAATATAAGGTGCGCGGCTGATTTATGGTGGCCAATACACACAAATGAACAAATGCAATTTATCTTTATCTTTCTTTGCTCTAATCTCTTCCAACCTTCATGTTACTGTTCACTGCTCGATCTAACAACCAAAGATGGCACCCTAGGCTTGTTGGTAGACCTAGGGCAGCTCGGCGATGTCTTGGCCCAAACGGTCTCCCTCCCGAACGAGAGCTTTGACTATTGCTTTGGTAGTTTGTCTAGAAACTACTTGTTTTAATCACGTCTAGCTATCCTTTGTTGGTTTACTTGAAAACCTTGCCACTCTTCCACTGCGAAATTTTCCAAGGCTGTTTTCTCAACCGCCTCGGGTCGAAGACCTCGGTTAATCCCGAATTATAGAGGTGGTGTGGTATGCTTGCCACGGTTAATCAAAATAGAAAAGCAAAAAAAAAGCCTAGACCCAATGGGCCTAGATTTGGGCCGCCACCGCCACCCTAGATCGGCACCTAGACGCATTGCCACCGCCGCCACCACCGTTGTGCTCACTGGATCTGCACCTCCGATGGCTGGATCTGGCCTTCCGACTGGTCAGCCTCCTCTTCGGAGCCGCCATGTACTCGCCTTGCGTGTGCGCCCACCGCCAGGAGTCCTCCACGCCTACGCTCGCCGCCGGGCGTCCTCCGTGCTTGCGGTTGCCACAGCCTTAGACCTTCCTGCGCCGTTGTTGACGGTCGATCACTAACACCAATTATAAATTGTCAACATAACCTGCACATATACTTAATTCCATCACCAAACATAGGTTTAGGGGGTTTAAACTAATAACTTCCACATGGTGAATCTATGTTTTTTGCAAGGTTTATCCAAAAAACTGTCAAGGGGGGACATATTCGTCGAAGTAAATCATGTTTATTCGTGATGGCACCAACTTGGGAAGGTTTTAGAAGACACCAAAAGGTAACCAATGAAGCGCACCCCGAAAGGATGACAAGTGAGGCCGGCCAACCCCACCTGTAGGCCTGCTGGCCCAGTAACCTGACTAGTTAGACTCCTCTTTCTACGTCAGTTGTCCACCACCATTGAGATCCAATCTACATTGTTGCTCAAGGTCGGTTTGATATGAGGGTCTAGAATTGATGCCTCGGTCTATATAACCAGCCCCAACCCCTCCCTAAATATCGTCCTAAAACCTAATCCAATCCTTCTCATTAGGATGAGAGCCAACAATCAAGATAAGACTAGTCCTCCATAGGATCTAGTCTTGTAAATAATAGTGAGATGGAGAGCGAGGAAAGAGTTTGGTGGAGATGTTGGCTTGTCGGTGATCTCTCTAAGGCTTGTATCTTGGCAGATTCAAGTTCTATTAGAGCTTACTTCTGAGATTTCTCCGGTAATCAACTTCTAATTCAAGTAAGTAACATGTTTATATTGTTGTTCAGGTTTGCGACTCTTTGAGTACTTTGATCCATTGATCATAGGTTAAAGTAGTAATTTGTAGTGTAAGTGTGGTGACACTCTTGTTGAGACCTTTGTAGTCCACCTCCTGTTTGTAGACCGAGTAGGACCTGGTTACTACATGAAGCATCCTTTGCCGGTGTCTTTCCTAAGTAATGCCCCTAGTTGAACAACAGAATACATAGCTTGCTGACATTAGGATTAGAGAACCATAGTGATCCTCTCTATACTCCTATTTATCTTAAGCCTTGTTGCTACTCCTAGTTAAACCTTCACCTAGTTGCTACCTCTAGTCAAGAGTTAGACAGTAGTTAATTCATATGGTTCCTTGTAGATATGGTACTCGGAATATTTTCAGGTGAAAGCTACAACATTATCCGTGTTTTGTAGATTTATCGGTATGCGTTAATTTATACCAACAGTCACCATGGATCTGTCGGGGCTGTGGGAGGAAGGGAGCCACGTGCCGTCACACATGGGGGAGGAGGGGAGCAGGCTAGGATCCGTTTGGACGACGAGTGAGGTAGGAAGAGAGAGTGGAGGGAGGGAAGGGTGCTGTCGTGCGTGGAGAGGATAAGGGAGAGAGTGGAGGGAGGGGAGGGCGGCATGTGGCTGATGGAGAGGATAAGGGAGAGAGTGGGTTAGTGATAGTTTTCCTTTATATAATCTAGATATGTAGTTTGGCTGTTAGTGAGCGAGCCTGATTTTTTGAAATGAAGGCCTTATACATGATTAGGTTCATGCCCGTGCGTTGTTACGGGACAGCTAAACTTTTATACTAAAAACATATGGATTGCACCATAAAATAACAATACTGCAAAATTAAATATCGGCGCTGAAGTTAAATGGATATTTACTCCAAAAAGTTAAGATCATGAAATTAACAGAGTCATGGAGAGTGCGGTGTCACAGGCTAACACAAACTCTATTGCATAAATCTTCATCGATTCAGCTAAGATAATATTTTGTTCGGTATGAAGAAATCTCTGATATCTGTTTCTTTCATAAGCCAATAAATACTCATGTGATACAACAGGAAAAACACTACGTTAATTTTAGATTGCATGCATGTTGCATACCAGAAACACATTCACATCCATCGTTTGAAACTACTCTACTGCATGTCCTGAGTCCAAAGCACCAGCATCTACACAAGCAGAGTGTCATCACAAATGTTGTAGTTGCAGAATTTGGAACCTCCCCGACCAGGTTCATCTACTTGTACACCTTAATCCCTTTTGCTCATACCACGAAATCAGAAATTGCTGTCCCCATTTTGTTATTCATCATTGCAATGCTAGATTTCTTTAGCACCGCTCCGGCAGCCTTTTTGCGAACCACACAGGGAAGTGGTATGTACTTGGAGCAGTGAGGTCCAACTCCATGTTGTTTAGAATGACCTTCTCCCTCCTTGACCAAAACTTGAATGCACCATCTAATATGCCAATGAAATCATTGACCTGTGACGAAATCAGAAATTGTTGTGCCCATTTTGTTGTTCTTCGTTGCAATGCTAGACTTCTTTAGCACCGCTCCGGCAGCCTTTGCGAACCACGCAGGGAAGTGGTATGTACTTGGAGCAGTGAGGTTCAACTCCATGTTGTTTAGAATGACCTTCTCCCTCCTTGACAAAACTTGAATGCACCATCTAATATGCCAATGAAATCATTGACCTGTGACACAGGAATTCAGGTTCCGAACATCCAGAATAAAAAGGCTGGATATCAGTAGAGCTTGGTCTTACCTCTAGTGCCAAAACTTCCTCACATGTGTATAGCCAACATGCCAAGCTCCCTCCTCGGCACGGGGCTGCAGCAAGAGGCGAGGGGCACCGGCCTAGAATGTATATGGTGAGATAGAGCGTTTCTGGCATGCATTCGAAATTATTGTGAATCTCAATGAGCTAGTCATGGGATGGCATGCATTTTGTGACCGAACTAAGGCTGATTGCCCCTGAAATCACTGTGGTGATGGGCTGCCTACTCTGCAAGTTAACTGCATATCATGTTTCTATGTCAGGTATGTTTATAACTAGAAAGTTTTCAGCTGCATGGGTATAGTTCTACCACTTCCCTATAAACTATTAGTTGAGCAAAGACACCACAAATGTTATAAAAACTGCCTGTAGGACTATATTCCATTTAAAAACAACAAGTCTTCATATCTGAACTCTTAGAGGGATTGCAGAGAAAATACTGGAAATCAGTATATAATAATAACAAGCCATCTATATCCTCTTAGAGGTACCCACAGACTAAGCATACACTGGTTTCTCTGTTTCAACTTAGCCCAAACTATAGATAGGTCTCAAAGATAGGTGCAAGCTAAGTTCAAATTCTTTTGTAAATGTTTGTCCCTAGAATTGTCACCTATACCAAAGTCTAAGCACATGCATCAATTCTGGGCATAATTATGCCTCTCAAGATTTTCCTGGATAGTATTGCATTGTTTTTCAATTTCTAGTGGAATATTATATGCGGTTAGCCTAAATGAGTATGTTTAGAGACTATTCATATAATACCAAAATGCCATTGATTCTTGTAACCTCACAAAGGAATGCTAGTAATGAGACATTTCTAGGTGTGTACTTGCTTGATGTGGTATGAGAGGGCTGCTAGAAGGCTATTGCTTGGTGCGTGCAGGCGTGGCACTCATGTGCGTAAGGAACAAAGGACCCTAGAAGAACATTGGATGGCTTCATGATGCAGCAGTAGAATTTTTGTGTTCATCAGTTGTGAAAGGAAGACAACAAACCTTAACCTGATACAAACTAAGTTGTCAAAATATAAAACAAGTCAGATGATGAAATTTTTTGACCAAAAATATTCAGGTGATGAAATATTATATCTTGGTCACGATATCTGAAAAATAGCATCATATCAGATTCCAATTAAATTGTAGAGGTAGCAGATAGAGTGAACAAACAAATTTGCATTGTCTGTAATGATTTTTATCAAACTAACAATGCTTTAACAACTTTCTGATGTGATATAAAATGTTGACACTATATGTGGCTAAGACTCTTCGGATATGCAAGTGAATGAAGTTCAATTTTTCCTTTTTCCTCACACTTGTCATATTCCTTGTTGACTCTGATCTGATGCCCAAATTTCTGGTCAGTTTAACCCTATCATCGTCCCACTCCAACTCTCAACCACAAATTCCCATCCATCGTACCCAAAAACAAAACAAAATCCATTCTCCCCCCTGCTTATGTTGATTCTACCAAATCCATAAGCAGCGGATAGCTATTTCACAACTAAATTACAAAAGCTAACCATGACACTCAGTTGTGCAGGAATATGCATGGTACATTAAGCAACGGGCATAGACCAACTCATAACTTGGATGGGAATCCTAAAAGGACATTTTTATTCTGTACATAATACAAATTCAATACTCATTAATTGTTCTCATAAAGGGCTTTAACTTGAATAATTTTAACAGTGGAATTCCACACACACTTGTTCATCTATCAAATATTTTCTTATTGGACTTGATAGCAAATCAGCTGTCAGGTACAATCCCAGTTGATCATATCTAGCCATCTGTTCGAATTTGGAATGAATAGAAATCCAACAACCCTAACGTACCATACAAATCACAGACCCCAGGATTGATCATAGGACAAAAAATCTATGCAGAAGACATCCCAATTGAAGGCAAAGAATCATGTCTGAGTAAATAACATGGGGATGGCGATGGTGACGGATCTTACCGGCCACGTGCGACGAGCGAGGTCGGCTGTGGTGAGTGCGACAGCGATGACGATGGTGATGGCGCGGGCATGCGGCGACAAGGATGACGGAGATGGCACAGGCGCTTGACATCGAGGATGGCGGTGACGGTGTGGGTGCAACGAGAGTCGCTGGTGCTGGTGAAGTGGCGGAGCTTGACAAAACTTTTAGGTGGGGCAGACCATATATCAAGTGAACATACGTCACTGTTCTTTCCTAGACAAAACCTCGAACACCTTGTGTGCGTAAAACTGTAAAAGGCATAGTCAAATTCAACCAAACCTCATGCCAGCAGACGAAAAGATAAGAAATAAATTGTTCCCGTCCAATGGAACGCAAGATCAAAGCATCAATGCCTAATTCAAACGTGGGGGAAGGATGCTAAATAGAAAGTTACGGATGGAGCGGAGGCTTGCATGTGTGTATGTGTGTATCCCCTGGTTGCTGCAGTCGGCGATGGCCAAGCCTCGGCGGGCAGCAGCGGACCGGCCGGCTGACCATGGCGGGCAGCCTGGCACCCGACCAGCTGCGTCTAGGGGTGGTGCGGGAAGTGGCGGCGCGAACAACGGAACATGCGAGAGAGGGCCGTATCGGGATGTTGGTGCGCGTGTGCTGTGATGGCTGCCGGCTGGATGGCTCGAAAGCCTGGCACCTGAATGGCTGAATCCAGCGGCCCCTACGGCTTCTCGTCCTCCTCTCCCAGGCGACGGCACGGCCCGCACGCGACTGCGGCAACAGAGAGGTGGCACCGTTGGGCTTTAGGGTCAGGTCTAGGTTTCGGCAGCGGCAATACCCAATGCACGGCGACGGCAACCTACGGCGGCGTGGTGTCGAGTGGCAGGACGGAGAGGAGAGACCAAGAGGTCGAACCTGGACAATGAGGACGACGGCGGGGCACGGTGTCGAGTCGCAGGAAAGGAAAGAGCGCGGTGTCGACATCCTGCCCGCCCCATTCCCGAGCGCCTGTGGAAAGGAAAGAGCGGATGCGGTAATTCTTTCCTTTTTCTGGAGGCAGAGCGAAAAAGTTTGACCGGGAGATTACCGCACCAATTAGCAATCTTACTTTTAACCTTTTTAGTTATATACTAGGCAGCTGCATCTGTTCTTCTGCTTCTGAACAATAACTCTTATATTAAAAACATATATATTGCACGATAATAATAATAATAATAATAATAATAATAATAATAATAATAATAATAATAATAATAATGTGAAATTGAGTATTGACGTTAAAACAACATTTTAATCCAAAAATATCACTAAGGTTCGAGATAAGTAATAGTCATATCAAACATTGAGGGAGTCTGCGTCTATTCTATAATAATAACAGAAAGAAAATAAGAAACATAAAAGTATGAAACATACATTAATACACAGTTCTCTCTATTATGTTGACCAAGCAAATATTAATCACATTGAACATGTTGGTAGCTCAGCCTACTCCCGCTTGAGCCCTGTGGCAACGGGCATGACATCCTCCATGTCCACTGCAGACCCAAGCGACCCCCACCATTCGATCATCACAGGAAACCATCAGGGAATCGAGCGGGAGAAAAATCCTTACTTCTGAGGACAACATGCCAATACAAATAGGCAAAAGTGTTCAAAGAAAAGAAAATGTCCGCTCACGATTATGCATCACAACACAACTTAAGCCAGCGTTTCATACCCCTCCAATACGTTTTATATATACAAGACACTAAGCTCTTAGCTATCCATAAAATACAAAAAGAAAGAAATTACTCAACCATCCCATGATGAGCACTGACCTCTCGAAGGCTCTAGGTAGCTTGAGTGCAGCCTGTTCACTTTTAGAAGAGCAGAGGCAAAATTCCATCTTCAGACATTCAGAATAATGTGAACATGGTATAATTCCACATCACTCATGCATGAACCATAAGCAATAATTAAAGAAACTCATGTATTTGCAAATGTAACCATGATTATCTAAAAGAACATTTCGTTCAAAAAAACTATCTAAAAGAACAAAAGATATACAACCTCAAATAAGTAAACTATCTAAAAGAACAAAAGATATACAACCTCAAATAAGTAGCAATACAGATTAAAAAAACATCATTTTGGGAGGATCATGGAATCCTTTGAAACAAAGGTTGCATTATTGGATCGCATACGTCAAACACAAGAATGGATTCTTGGTTCTTGGACTTGAATACTTAAGAAGTGAGCCTAGCTCAATTGGTTGGGTGGGAAGCGTGGTACTCAAAGAAGAATTGCAAACTTAAACTTTTAAAAGCTAAATATGATATCATATCCAAATCTCAAATGCCAACATAATTGTATTATGTTGTGGCAATGAGAGTGCCAAGATGTCATGAGGGGATATGGCAATTGGCAAACCACAATGCCAGTTGGCCAGCTCCAGCCTCTGGAAAATCTGCTACATGTGCATACATAGCTTAAAGTTTGAAACGATTCAAAACAAAGGAAAGAAGCAAGCAGGACACTCACTGGGGATGGGGAGTAGAACAATCCGCAGCAAGAGCATGACTGGAAGATTTACACCTTTCATTTGTCATTTGGGAAACTCTTGCTGCGAACTTTGAAAAGGTTGCTATCAGGTCCTGTCCAATAATTGCAGCTTTTATCAAAATGATTATGTACCCCAGAGAAGTAAGATAAATCAATTTTTTCTGCATTCTCATATCTGTCATTGACAAAAGTATTGCTGTTAGAGAAAAAGAAAACATATATGAGAATGCAGGAATATATAGAATTAAAAAGGGAAACAAACCGTTGTGTTTAGCTTCATTGTCAGCTTTGTTAGGCCTTTCCTGTACATTGGTTCACAATCAGCCATTCTCTCCATTGCAGGAATCCTTGGAGTTATATTGATATCAGCTGTTTGAGAAAAATATTCACGCAGCCCTGGGAGTAAATGAAGATTAGAGCCACAAGGACCAGAATGAATTAGTGGGGCAACAGGGTGGTTAATTTGATAAATTTCATTCGTTCATTGATACTAAAAATAAAGACGCATTGTGTCACAAGAAAAACAGTAATTTAGTACCAACACAAGTAGAGTAGTTCAAGAACCATCCCTTTAGGTCAATCTGCATACAATACTGAATCTGAGTCCGGTGTCTTCCATTTGCGACAGTTAAGAGGAAAAATCTTGAATCTTCCACCTGAAACATTTAAGATGTTTATGTTTAATAACAATTGTGACCACAAGCCACACATTCACTTTTTATTAGAATCGTGTAGCTTTAAGGTATTAAACAGGCCAACAAAATCTTCAACATGTAACCTCTACATATTAGGAGGCATGCTCAGTTGTGACCATTTTCGCTCCATGCTGCCTCTTTTGGCTTTAGCAGTGCACACATAAATAGTAAAATAAAATAGCATTGGCACCAGCAGGCTATGAGCTTCCTGTATGCCCATATTAAGGTGTGACTAAATGCAGTTATGCAGATTAAAGTAAGCTGGGACTAAATATGTTATAGAATAAATCTTTCACATTTTATCACTGAATTAAGAATCATATCAAACTCTACTCCCATGTAAAGCTAACACAGCCCAAGTAAAACCAAAAGAACAATTATATAGGATATCTGGATTCAATTTTATGCCAACTAAATTTCAACACCATTCAGAGCTGAAAACCATAATGATAATTACAACATGTGGGAAAGAAAACTCCAAGTAGGAATGTATTTAATTAGTACCTGCAAAAAAATGGATGTACAGTACTGTCCATCAAAGGATATCCGACTGCATGTTGACAGTAGTACAGTACTCAACCATGTTAAACTAACATGCTAAGATGCCATTTAATCAAGCAAGAAAATATTAAATATGTAACAATGCAAAATAGGGGTTGCTTCTCAGTAATTGAGATATGCTTGGATACAATGTTCACTCCACGTGATATGCCGAGGAGACTTGTTGAAATAATACTGCATTTGCCTCAAGTACAAATCTTGCCTATTGGCTCATGCCCCCATGGACCAAAATAATTATTTGGCAAAGCTAACTTACTGGTGAAGACTAATGTTAGTAATTACAGCATTATTGGATAATGGCCGACCTGCAATTAAAAAAAAAAATGTCAGACATACCTTGATCCCAGCATGGCTGGATAGGAAGAAATCAAGTTCTGTTATGTGGCAGATATTCCTATCAACAACAGAAAACAACCAAGCAAATTGGCAAATTTGTAACTTTGGCAAATTTGTAGCTTGCATTATTTATTACTCTCAAATATATATCTACTTAGGATATATACTCGATCCTAAGTGGTCTTTGTTATGGACATATGCACATGATAATTCAGAGAAGCATGAGACTCAAAAGCACATTCAGCACTGTTGTGGGAGGCATAGAGATCCTATGGCATCGGCACTATCTATGTCGTAGATCTCGGGGATGGGGGAGGCCGTGGCATCGGTCGTGGACTCCCTGTGCCAGCGGATCAGCCAGGTCGGGGATGGGCGACGGCGGCGTAGACCGGGGATGGGCGGGGCCGGTCGCACCGGTCATGGATTCTGGTGGCTCCAGTCCTGTGGCAGCGGCGCAGTCGTCGTAGACTCCGGCGGTGTGTCCTTCATGAGCGCGTGGGCACGACAGGAGAGCTGGAGCGAGAGGGCGGCCGGGCGAGCGTGCATTTGCCGTTTGTTGTGGCTGCTGGCGCAGAAAACGATCCCTGCCAGCACTGAAGCTGGAGATGGATGATTCATGAAGCCTTGTCCCGAAACTCTTGCCGGTGATCGATGAAAGGAGCAGGTGATCGATGGACAGTGGCTAAGCGAGACAGAGGAAGCTGGACAGCTGGTGATGGAGATTAACCCTGGCCGCCACAGAGAGGAGACGTCCTAGAGGGAGGATGGAGATAGCAGTGTGCAATCGTGAGCGATGATTTTTCCCCCTTCCTTCTGTGCAGACGACCGAGATAGGGGCATCACATGATTAATGTTTCTTTCCATTCCTTCCGTCTGGTGCACGAGCGAGTGTCATTCCATCCGGGCGGCAATTCCTTTCCTTTTTCTTTCTTACGCGTTGGACGCGTTGGATTGCCGGGCCCTGAAATAACGCATGCAGGTGAGCCAAGGAGCGCCGCGCGTCGTGAGATCGCATTGGAATGGCAGAGCGAAAGGAAAGAGCGCCTGCGGAAAGGAAAGAGCGGATGCGGTAATTCTTTCCTTTCCTTGTACGCAGAGCGTCGCAGGAGGCAGAGCGAAAAGTTTGACCGGGAGATTACCGCACCAATTAGCAATCTTACTTTTAACCTTTTTAGTTGTGGGAGATATAAGAGATTGCCTCGGTAAATAATTAACTAAGGCATCCATTTTTGACCGCCTCAATTAATCCCGTGTATTAATTAACCGAGACAGCCATTTACAAATGCCTCGCTTAATAAAATACCATGGCCTTGTAAAATGTTTTCGTAGTTTGTGTATGACCGATCTTTACGTCAACACCAAGCTAAAAGCATAATGGGCCGCGCCCATGCTGAAGTTATGGCTCGAAATCGACCTCCATTAATCATAACTTTTAATTGTTTATCCTTTTAAGGGATAGCAATAGATTTACCATAATCTTTAGACGATAGAAAAAGACAACAAGAAGAGACATATATATAACACAGTACCACAACCAACTTTAAAAGCCTAAGAAGAGTGCTGATTGCGAAATTGAACCGTTGAATCTTATCTTTAATCAAGAGAGCAACCTGTGCTGGTGGTTGCAGTTCCATATGTTGGAAAGGAGTCTTTAAATATTCCATCAGACATTAATTAATTAAAATTCTATCGACGGAGGCCTTCTGTGTTTTCTCAATCTTAGCTCAGCATTTTCTTCTCTATAGTAATTTGTGGTACATGCTTCTCAAACTCTGGAAAGCGACTGATATGCTATTTGGCCAGACCAAGCAACATCGAACACGTATTCATATGGGACTGTGTAGAAGGTGATATCTATTTTATTTGGAGTTCAAGCCTGGAGAAGGAAAAGCGACAACAATTATGCACGAAGAATTTTTTACCAGGGGAAGCACCTGATTGGCTACTACAAAATTACGCATCACGTCAATGGCCTGTTGGTGTGTGTATACGTCAAGAAGAAGGAAATCAATAATAAGGAGAGTAAAAGGAGTACACATGTGATTATGTGAAGGCTAAAAATAGGAGCATGGTTGAAGGTTTATTATAGTATATATATAAACGTTATTCGTACTACGTGATGTGTTAAGAGAATTTTTTTTAGAAACGTGTTAAGAGATTCTTGTTGGTTATTTTACAGAGAAAACCAGCCGCCCATCTCCAAGAGTTTTGTAAAACTCACTTGCTATATATTATAGTTTAGCAACTTGCTATTTTATTTGTCAAGTCAATAAGAGAATCATCTCCAATAGTTTGGTATTTGCACTTGCTAAAATTTGAAAAAATAGGCCTATCTGGCTCCAATTTGATATGGGCCTCGCGACGGTCCATCTTCTGATCGCCGTGACGCTCTTCTTCGACTCAATCGCGCCGTCTGTCGTCGCGAGGGGGCGCGACGTTCCTCCTTCTTGATCGGCGTTTTCTCGTCGCGACCTTCCTGGCAGCGCGCAAGGCCAGCGATCGAGTGGAGGCTGGCGATCGTGTGGAACAAGCCGCCTTCTTCTCAAACGTGGAAGCCAGGCAGGACCGCAGCATACACTTGGAGTTCTTCAGGCCAGTACCCGTCCATCAGGTCAGTACGTCTTCCTAGAGGAAGCAGACGACGACACCCTTCCTGGCGCCCGCGGGAGAAGAGGATCCTTGGCGCGGCCTTCGTGGCGGCTCCACGGCGGCACGTTCAGCGTCTGCCTCGTCCTCGCGCGAGGTGAACGGGAGGGAGCCGACGACGAGACACTTCCTGGCCGCGCACGGGGAAGACGAACGTCACCGCGGCCTTCGTGGCGGCTGCACGGCGGCATGTTCCACGCTGCCTCGTCCTCGCGCCAGGTGAATGTGACGGAGCCGACGACGAGACCCTGCTTGCGCGCGCGGGGAAGACGAACGTCGCCGCGACCTTCCTGGCGCGGCACGAGCCGACGTCGTCGAGAACTACCTGGCGCGCGCGGGGAAGAGGATACGACTGGTATATGTCGACGACGGGAAGATGAATCGAGGATCGGACGCGGGAGGGAACTCGATTTCTTTAGCGCGCGCGGGAGAAGGGGGGGTCGCGCGGGATAGCGTCGTCGAGGGAAGAATTTCGCGATACGGAGTCGTTTCCGCGCTCGCAAATCTCCGCAGTGGAAGCCTCAGAATAGCAACTTTGGAAATTTAGCAAGTTAGGATAAGGAGCTGTTGGAGGGGGATTTCTACGCTTTTAGCAAATTTTTAAGGATAGCAAGTTGAGATAAGGAATTGTTAGAGATGCTCAAGGGTGATGGCTACGTTTGATTGAGGTAATCCAACGAACAAGCATCAAAATCAATCTAATTTACTTTCTATTTTCTATTTCAATCTCTTCCAACTTACTTTCTTGCAGCACTTCCACCGATGAGATTTGCCTGTGTTTAGGTGACCTTAATTAACGATCCTAGGACATCCTACCATGCGTCTCCCCATCAGATCTTCTATGGAGGCATTCATGATTTTTTTTTTTCGTGCGAAGAACTAACATCAAATCAGGCTTGTTGACCTAACTTCGCTGCATATCTAACCATGTGCGGCCTTCAGGCGAATCTAACCTCTACCAGCGTGTTGGCCAGATTCAAAGTCAACAAGGTTGTTTGCGCTGTGTATTTTCCAGTTGCACCGAGTATTTTCTGGTGTAGAAGCGGCTGAAGCGTCCAACTGAAAAAAAAAAAAAAAACAGCATTTACATTCTGCCTTAACTTTCCATTATCGGCAAGATCTTGATCTAAGAAAACTCCCTTTGCGTTGGATTAGATACATTCTCTTGGTGGCGCAATTCACCATTAATTAGCTATCCATTTCTATTTGCTTCAATCTTCTTGATCTACATTCTGCTCAATGTCATTGAAGGCTTCTATCACTACTAGAAACTTGAAATTCCCTTACAGTGCATTACCATCAGGGAAAATAAAAATATCGGCATGAAAATGTACGTATGGTCATAAAAAATAAAAATATCACCATAAAATTTCTTACGGTGCACTTACCGCCAAAAAAAATAAAAATAGCGTCAGGGTTAGCTCGATAGGGTAACTCCAGTTTTGCCTGACGTTGGTCAGAGAATTTCAAATTTTCAGTAGTGCATAGGTCGACGAATTCATGAAGACTGGGCCGGAGAGCATTTCTGTGGTCAACCCATTTGTTTTGCGTTAACGCTTTCTCAACTGTGATTTTTCTCGTTACTCAAAAAAAAAAAACTCTGGTTTTTCTCAGTAGCCTTGCATGCATATAACAGTGTGGGAGCAATGTTTATTTTTTTGCCGCATATGATCCAGCTTGAAGTCCAGAGAGCGTCGTTTTTTCATGGCCTTGAACAAAGTCATGATCAGCAAAACGTCACGATTAAGGCGCATCCATATTTGCCAGACCCTACCCTGTCCTTGTGTTTCAATTTAAACCGCCATCCAACATACGCCTTGTTCGGATGGGGTTGGAAAAATTCCAACCCTTTCCTGTAGCACTTCGTTTTTATTTGGTAAATATTGTCCAATCGTGGCCTAACTAGGCTCAAAAAATTCGTCTCGTGATTTACAACCCAACTATGTAATTAGTTATTTTTTTTTATTTATATTTAATACTATTTACATGTGGGAAACAATTTGTGAGAGGAGAGATTAGAAAGTCCTGTAGCACTTCGTTTGTTTGTGGTAAATATTGTCCAATCGTGGCCCAACTAGGCTCAAAAGATTAGCTCTCGTGATTTACAACTAAACTGTGTAATTAGTTATTTTTTACTAACATTTAATGGTCCATATATATGGGTAGAAATTGATGTGATGGAGAGAGAGTGGAAAAAGTTGGAATTATAAGGGCCATCCGAACAAGGCCATACTACTAGTCTTAACGCTCTTGCAAACCATTTAAAGCATATCCACTGTATTTCGGGAAGCAGTTGGTCGGCCACAATTGACAAGCGAGTGAGAGTGACCTCATGAAACGTCCTAAATGGCTAGAGGGGGGTGAATAGCCTAATTAAAATTTCTACAAAGCACTAAACAAACCGGTTAGTATAACAAATGACGAAACAAGTGTTGCACTAGCCTAGTGGGGGGTTGCAAGCCAACCTAACCAATTCTAGCAATCCTACTACACTAGGCACACTACGAATATAGTCCTTAGCAATTCAACTATGCTACAAAACCTAATACACTACTTTTCACAAAAGTAATCGCTAGGAAGGGAACCAAGTGTGCAAACCGTGCCTTCGGGATGTCGTGTCAATCACCTTCTTGATCAACAATGAGAAACCAAGGTGATGATCCAATCAATCAAATAAAATCCAAATATGATCTCGATGGATCAATCCCAAATGAACACCGGAGTTTTTACCGAGGTTCACGTGCTTGCCAACACGCTACGTCCTCGTTGTGACGGCACACTCACTTGGGATTCGGCGGCTAATTGGCACCACACCAAGCCTCCAACGGGCACCGCAAGAATCACCACAAGATGAGGGCAACACAAGTCACGAGCATTCCACTAGAGTACCTTTTGCGATCTCCCGCGGGGACAAGGTCAAGAACCCCTTACAATCACCTCCGGAGTGGCCAAGAACAATCTCCAAGCTTGCTCAACTCCGGCTCGCTGCTCCAACCGTCTAGGTGGTGGCAACCACCAAGAGAAATAAGCTCAATCGCAGCAAGAACGCTCACTAGTGCCACTAGATGCTCAATCACAAGGCAAATGCACTAGAAGCTCTCCCAATCACTCTCTAGATCAATCAAGATGAATGCAAAGTGAGGGAGGAGGTTTGCTTAGCACTAGGGGATGTCAAGTATGTCAAAGTGCCAAGAGAGACTCCCCCAAGCCGGCCAAACAACTTATATAGACATCCCCAAGAACACCCAACCGTTACTCACAAAAGCACTGGCATGCATGCCGACCGGCCGCCGTTTAAGTGACGGCCGGGCGCGTCCGGTCGCCGGCGTCCGGTCACTCTCACCGTGCCACGTGTCCCTATGTTTGAATGTAGCCGTTGCGGCGCCAACGGCTCGATCACCGCGCTCTTCACCCCGAACGGACGGGCGCGTCTGTGCCGGCAGCACCGGACGCCCGGCCACGATCGTCCGGTCGCTACCTGAGAGCTCCAAAATCAAATTCTCGACCGGACGCGTCCGCTGTCCCTTGACCGGGCGCGCCCGGCGTCTGGTCCACACCGCTTCAGCCTCGGGCGCCGCGAAGAACTTTTTGCACCGACGCTCGGTCCTCTAGAGTCCGGTCGCCCCAAAAATCAGCGGACGCACACCAACCGACGGACGGCGTCCGGTCCCTACCAGACGGCGTTCGGTCACCTCTCGAGTGATCGCACATCGTCCGAAAACCTCGAGTCCGCCTCGCCATGAAGCCTCGGGCGGGAGGGTTCCACACCCAAACACCATCACCTCTTGCTCTCATGTGCCAACACAAAAGTGTCTCTCCACTTATGCACGTGTGTTAGCCTTTTCAAATGAATTTTTGCAAGAGTTAGCAAGCACATTAGGTCCCTAATGCATATGCAAAGTCATTGCTCACCTAGTGGCACTTAGATAACCGTTATTGCGCGACATCGCCCCTCTTAATAGTACGGTTATCAATCCTAAACCTAGCCATCAACTTCTCTACTCGCCTATGACCGGCAAAATGGAAATGCCCTAACATATACCTTTGCCTCTAGCATTCCATCTTGCTCCTCATCTCCAAGTGTGGTACTTGATCACTTGTGGTCATCTCCAACACCTTGATCACCATTCCACCACTTGTTTTGGACTTCCCCTTTCTCTAATGCTACACACTTAGCAATAGGGTTAGTCCTAGGTTTCATCAATTAGCCAAAATCAAACTAGGGCTTTCAGCTCCCTTAACTTCCTTTTCACTTACTCCCACTGTCCCAAAATATCAATTCCGCTTCCTAAGAAAACAAATACTGATAATTTTATAAATAATAAATATCATCGATTAGTATCATAATTAGTATCATAATTAGTATCATCAGAAAGATTTTTAAATCTTGTTTTTTAACAAATTTATTTAGAGATATTACACGTATTTTTTACTTATGGCACGAAAACTGAAAATAACAAATAATTTGGTACGAATGGAGTATATCTATCTATCTATCTATCATTTGCATATCGTTTCCTAGTTCGTACTAAGTGATCCCACTAGATTAGTCCCACTAGATCTAAATGTTCTATCTCTTTTTTTCTCAAATATGCAAAAAGTTTACACATCTTTATATTAGGATTGAAAAATAGTGAAAGTTATAACTACACGCCACGAAAATGACACATTAGGGTGAATTGATATATACAATTAACTCTCTGCCCCTCTTAGCGGAATGGTATCAAAGGCTATTACTCGCTAATCATGCTATCTAGCCATCATCCGAGATCATGCGCCATTGATTATGTGACGCCTCGCCCCGGCCGGTCTCCTTGTGTGTTCAGAAAGAGCTCTCGAACCGTCTTAGGATGCGAGAGGTTGAGCTGGTCGACAGTGATGCTATTATATAGACATTCTTCGCTGTCGTGGAAGGCTTCACCATTCCGTCAAGCAATCAAAAGCACCTCACCCTGCTTAGAAACCAAGACGAAAGAAAGCACTTATGCGGCGATCCTCCTGCATGGGTCGACAACTTTGGTTGTGCCTCCACAGCCGGTTAAGATAGCAGCGGCGATGATGCCTTACACAAGATCCCTATCGGTGAATCACTTTACCCTCTTGGTGGCCAAGCTCCCTCCAGGTGTCTTGGGAGGTGTTTCCGCGTCCGCGTCTAAAGAATAGATGTTCTATCTCTCCATATAAGGTGTCCGCATCATTCTCTTATATAGCTAAACTCTATTAGATTTTTTATCTCTTAATGCAAGATGTTCACATCATTTCCCACAGAAGAGCCCCACTAGATGTTCCATCTCTCCCTACAATCATTCCCTACTAAGTGTCACACCGAGGCACTAACTTCCAATGCATTCATACAAGCTATCCATGTCAACTTTTATTAATTAAAAAAAATATCCATGTCATCTCTATTACATGCAATACTGTTAATCATTAATCTATTAATTAATGTTCAATTCATCTACATACGCGCTTTTTCTATAATGTGATCAAATATGCTATTGGTATTTTCTTCTATATTAACTTACCGGTTTTTTAATCAAATTTAATACAATGAAATAACATGCAAGTCAAATTCACACACGCGCCGGATACTATTCTAGTATATCTTATATTTTCAATACTAACTACAAATTTTGTCTCAACGTGCAAGCAATTGACGCCATTTCTCAGTAATACCACGTCAGCCTACTACTAAGTTTCCCTGATCAGTCAATACAAACCATCGACGTCACCTCCAACTGCCGCTCGCCACTACGCGCCATGATTACACATCAATCACGAAACTAGCACGTCTTTTGCAATAAAAAAAAAGGCGACACGATCGATTCGCTACACCAACAAATCCATCGGTCACCACACGGCACTCGTCATACGTCCGCTCCATGAACTAGCCAGGCGGTGTTGTGTGCGCGAGTACTCCCCAAGCACGCACCCCGGCCCAAATCCGTCGGACCAACGAAAAGGAGATCGAACAGATCGAGCAGCCAGAACGCTCGTAGGAGGAGTACGTACCATGCTGAGTTGGTGACCCCTCTGGCACTCTGCCCCAGCTAGGCCGCGCCCGTTCCACGGGAAATGATTTTCTCGATCGCCTACGTACAGCGCCCACCGAGGCCGGCGCGGCAGTCCCGACACGTGAAAAGCTGCCTTGGCCTCCCTCCCGTCCACCGCACATGCTCTGCGCCGGCGGCCGGCGCCGCCGAGATCGATCCCACCGAGACCAGGGAGAAGGAGAACACGGATCGGCCGCGTGAAAATGCGCGAAAACCCATACTACTACGGCTCACGCCGGAACAGGGAGTATATCCCCGGTCCCGGCGGGGCGGCGTGCCGCGTACGGCTCTCTTTTTCCACGCACGCCGCCGCCCGCCGCCGGTGGCTGCGCTGCGGCCAGTGCTACTATTCCTTAAAGACCCCAAAAACCTCGGCGCTGCCCCTGCCCCCCCCCCTAGGCCGGCGGCGCGTCGCGCCGTCGCCTCGCGCCTCCACTACGGGGCCCCGCGTGTCAGCCGGGGACGGCCGATATTTCCGGGTCATAAACAACGACCGGCGGTCAAGTGAGTGCCCCCCGCCTCGGCTTGATCCATTTTTAAAAATACTATAGTAAAGCCTTGTTTAGTTCCATGAAACTTTTTGAGGAGAGAGATTGTAAAGTCCTCAGAAGCACTTCGTTTTTATTTGGTAAATATTGTTCAATCGTGGCCCAACTAGGCTCAAAAGATTCGTCTCGTGATTTACAACAAAACTATGTAATTAGTTATTTTTTTATTTATATTTAATACTCTTTACATGCGGCAACAAATTTGTGAGAGGAGAGAGATTGTAAAGTCCTGTAGCATTTCGTTTGTTTGTGGTAAATATTGTCCAATCGTGGCCCAACTAGGCTCAAAAAAAGATTCGCCTCGTGATTTACAACCAAACTATGTAATTAGTTATTTTTTTTATTTATATTTAATGCTATTTACATGTGGGAAACAATTGATGTGATGGAGAGAGAGTGAAAAAACTTGCAATTTCAATTGATGTGATGGAGAGAGAGTGAAAAAACAAGGCCTAAGGGGGTGTTTGGATTCCCCTGGCAAATTTTTTGCCCCGCCTCATCGAATCTAGTCACACATATATGGAGTAATAAATGTAGTCTAAAAAAATAATTAATTATACAGATTGCGATAACTTTGCAAGACGAATCTTTTAAGCCTAATTAGTCCATGATTTGATAATGTGGTGCTACAGTAAACATTCGCTAACGACGGATTAATTATACTTAAAAAATTTGTCTCATCATTTCCTAACGAGTTCTGTAATTTATTTTTTAATAATATTTAAAACCCCTTCCGATATCCCTCCGACATTCGATGTGACACATGTAAAATTTTTTTGTACGCTATCCAAACACGCCCTAAATCGCCCTGTACCGCGCGGGGGCGCCTGCCAATTAGGAAAGGAGACCCGCCTCGCTTTCATTTGCTGTCTCTTCGGGTAGCCGCCCTCCTCCCCAATTGGTGGGTCGCTTTCCTACGCGTACTAGAGGCGTGCGGCGTGCCCATGAGCCTCGCGTTTTTTTGGGTCTTTTTTGATGGATCCACCGCCCGGTTTTCTGCGGGAAAGCCACTACGCGTGGGTGTAGGAAGAGGGGGAGGAGCAGTAGGCGGCGGCGAGGGGGAGATGGCGCGCGAGAGGCGGGAGATACGGCGGATAGAGAACGCGGCGGCGCGGCAGGTGACCTTCTCCAAGCGCCGCCGCGGGCTGTACAAGAAGGCGGAGGAGCTCGCCGTGCTCTGCGACGCCGACGTCGCGCTCATCGTCTTCTCCGCAACCGGCAAGCTCTCGCAGTTCGCCAGCTCCAGGCACGCGCTCACTTTATTCGCTACTGTTGCTCAGCGATTCCGACCTCACACATCTGCCGTTTTTCGAACCGTTCGTTTCGTTTTTTTCTCTTCCTCTCTCGCCATATATATGGTTTGTTTTCTCGCTGAATTGATTATTGCAGATCTGGCTCTTCTTCTACCAAGTAACTCCCGCCTTTGTGTTTCGGATCCTTGCACTAGGGTTTCGTGCTTGGCTACTGGCTACCTACAGATTTCTCTCTCGTCCTTCTTTCATAGGGTTTGTGTTATGATCCAGGGAATTTGTTTTCTCGAGTACGTACGGTTTCTATCCGCTGTGTGGAATTGAAATCGAGCTTCAATTCCCTTGAACACCTACAGCCTCTTCGTTGGTGTCGATTCTGGTGGGTGCCCGTGAACTCCCTGACGTCCCATAGCAATGGGGAATTTTCTACAGTAGCTCTCCCCAATACCCGATCGCAAGTTTACAGTGTGCTGTTGCATGTGCTGATGAATATATTTGCTCTAGATCGTGGTACGGTAGTACTAGATGATATGATCCCGAGAGCACTGTAATGTCCGGTTAATTTGATGCGCCGCCGCATGTCCTACGGTAAAAACGCTGCTGATCAATAGAGCTTATCGATCGAACTCCGTGGCGGTCGTTGATAAGCTAAGCGGCGTGCTCCCCTGGCCGAGAGCTCATGGGCGAACCGCCGTACCTGTGATTTTATGTGCCGGGTTGCCGCATGCACGAGACTGCTGGTGGGATAATAAACTATTCTGGACAAGTACTGCTGCTTGTGGTGCTGGTGCTGCATGCCCTCTGGTAATAACCCGTCAGGTTCTAGGTGGCTCTTACTACCAAGTTGCAAGTTTTTCCACTCTCTCTCCATCACATCAATTTTTATCCGCATATATAGAGCATTAAATGTTAGTAAAAAAATAACTAATTATATAGTTTTGTTGTAAATCACGAGACGAATCTTTTGAGCCTAGTTGGGCCACGATTGGACAATATTTGCCAAATACAAATGAAATACTACTGTTACAACTTTTTCTAACATTTACTGAACTGAACAAGGCCTCATATATAGTTGTTGCTGCGCAAGAGAAAAATTATAGCATATTATTCGCCAAAAAATTAGCATATTATTATAATATAAGTACGGCATAGCTATAGCATGTTTGATGATGAGCGTTTGACAATATATATTTTTTGAACGCTCTTCGTTCCAAATTGTAAATTCTTTAAAGTTTTTAGATTCATAGTTTTTATTATTATAGAGAGAATTACAAAGATTTATGACATCAAATGAGTATATAATAAAAATATAATTAGTTAAGAATCTAATAATGGTATTTATTTGGTATCTTATTATTTTATTATATAAAGATGTTTTGACTCTTCAAGAAAGTTAGAATAACTTATAATTTAAGATGGAGGGCATATAAGGGCGTGGTTAATGACAACTTGCAACTAGCTGGCTAGATGAGATTCAGAAAGAATAAAAAAACATTGTACGTAGTAGAGAGTTGTGCAAGCTGTGATAGAGTTATTTTTGGGAGATCATGCTAGATTAGCTATATATTCTGAAACCTAGCACCTGATCATGATGCCTCCATGTTGCTAGCGTGGATGGCATAATCACTAGTACACAGACATACTATACAAAGGGTTGCAAAGACATTTTCACTGACGTTTTCCAGCACCACCTGTGCTGGGGGCCAGTGAAAATAGCACCACAGCACAGGCGGTTGGTTGAAAACCGCCTGTAGAAATCGCTGCCCAGAAAACATGAAAAAATAGCAAAAAAATATTTTTAAAAAGGCAAAAAAATATTTTTGGAACCGGGGAAGGCACCCGCCCGCCCGTCTCCGTCGAAGTCGCAAGTCGTGCACTTTTTCGTGTAAAATCGCGCGCTACGCGGCCGATCGGATTCGAACCCGTGACCTCGGCCTCGCGCGATCCCTCCCTTACCACCGCACCACACACTCACTTGTGTCTAGATATCATTTTTATTCCCCCACATACTATACAAACCCGACAGAAAATTAAATATTTGAGGGTTTAAACGAATTCAAATGAAAAAGTGGTGAACTACAAAGTTTCATAACTTTTCGAGATCTACAACTTTTATTTAGAGTGTTTCTCCATCCGAGGTCATTTGCAAAATTTGAATTTCAAATTTCAAAATTTCGTTAAATAGTTTTCCGTAAAAAGATGATTTCAAATGAAAAAGTTGCCAACTACAAAGTTTCATAACTTTTTGAGATCTACAACTTTTATTTTGGGAGTTTCTCCATCCGAGGAAGTTTGAAAAACTCAAAAAAATTAATTTCAAATTATTTCTCTTGGCGGATTTCTTAAGAAACCGTTAGTAGAAATCGATTTCTACCGGCAGTTCCTTAAGAAATCCGCCCGGTAGAAATAGTCGATTTTCACTGGCGGTTCCTTAAAAAAAACCGCCAAGAAATCATATTTCTTGGGCGGTTCCTTAAGAAAACCGCCTGTAGAAATAGGCCCGATTTCTACAGGCTGTTCTAAAGAGAAACCGTCAGTAGAAATAAAATATTAGTGTCAAGAGAAATGGTTTGTGTACTAGCGAATAAGGCATATTATTATTGATAAGTACCGGTGCACAAATCTCTACGGAAAGGGTTTGGTTTTATGGTTGCCCTTGGAGCTTGTGGCTCTAGATCGAAACACTGCAAGACTGCACGTTCAATGGAGGGGCACCATAGGTTTAGGTTGTTCTGTGATGAGGCTAATTTGGCATCTAGCAGGTGCGAAGGGGCTAAGTCACTCGATGCTCTTTGGTTGGGTTATATCATAATGCTGGTTTGAGTTTGTTCATCCTTTTCTGGTTCTGTTGCACATTCGCCTTGCTAACTTTCTTCTGGGTGCCCGTGTGTTTGGGTCATCTTCCCCCTTATTAGGAAACAATCTTATACTCGGTTTATTTTCTCTCTTTTAATATAATACAATTAAGGACTTGTAGATCTCGTGTGTTTGAGTGAAAAAGGTATATGTTTGTGACTTAATCTATTTTTCTACCTGTTCTACCTTATATCCGCCTTTAATTCGATTAGATTGATAACTAGTACATGCACATATTATTTGATCCATATATACATGTTCGTGTCCAACACTGTATTAATTTGACTTATACATACTACAAAAAAAATAGACAGAGGCTACTACTATGACACCACAAATTAATGCCTCTAGCTTAGTACTGACTTAGGCCTGGTTAACCTCTAACATGGAATGTTTTTCTCAATTCCTACTGGAACCGAATTGCTTCCTATTTAAATTCTGCATTTCAAGCTCACTAAGATGTTGACATTGCTATATTCCTGCGTTATCAAATTTCATATCCTCCTTGCCATTCTAGTTTTCCTTAATATGTTTTCATTATTTACCGTTTGGTTTTGCTTTTATTGTGAACAGTATGAATGATATCATTGACAAGTACAGTACACATTCTAAGAATCTGGGGAAATCACATCAGCAGCCTTCTATTGATTTGAATGTATGTTATTTTAGCAATATTTTTTTTTTTCTTTTTTACTTGATATATTCTTACTAGCTAGTAGGCTAATAGTGTAAAAACATTTTAACAGGAAGGACAAAAGTAAAAAGTTAGAATTGTATGGAAGACCTCAAGTGATATATTGAACTACCTTTTTGTAGTTCCTTGTGATTAACTCATGCTTCTTTGGCCAATTCTTAGTTGATGCGAACTCTCATAGACCTTAGTATAAAGTATCATTGATCAGATTACATGAGCATTGGAACGCATACTCAAATAAGATGAGATACATTGAATAAAGATTGCAAAGTATTATTTTCTGTTTGATCTATTCTTCATGAGCGACATTAGTGTGTCCTACACTTTTATATAACCATCTGTAGAAAACATTGATGTTTACCTTCTGAACAGAAGGAATTGACTGATAAATTTATCAAGCTATCTTTTGTATTCCTTCAACATAATATGTCAAGATACACCTTGATGAACTAATTAGCTTTCTACATAGTACTATATAGTATTCCTTATAATCTTAGCATTAAGTCTGGGACTTATTATTCTCCAAGTTTAGGTTGCATGCACTACATACTGTCACTAAAATCAACAGTATGTATATATATAGTTAATGGTTGATTTAACTTATGTAATAATCCTTTTTCCCTTATTAATTTTCAGGTTGACCAGAGCAAGTACACTGGTTTGAACGAGCAACTTGCAGAAGCAACTCATGGACTTAGGTTATGTTTTGTTCCATATTGCTGATTATGCTATTCAAAGAAAAATTGTTGAGAGATAAGGGACGACCCTGGAAGATAACAAATGACTTCACTGTTTGATACTGTAGACAGATGAGAGGTGAAAACCTTGAGGGGTTGACTGTGGAGGAATTGCACCAAATGGAAAGAAAACTTGAAGCAGGACTGCACAGAGTGCTTAGCACGAAGGTATAGGGTGACTGTTCAAGAACTTCTACATCTTTCAGATTCTTGTTTGAGTTTGTGTATGTAACTGTTGTTCATACAATGCATCTCTTCAGGACCAGCTATTCATGCAACAAATCAGTGAACTACAGCAAAAGGTGAGAATGATTATATAACCTGATTGCTTTTGTGAATTTTATTTCAGATATATAACCTGATTGCTTTTGTGAATTTTGTATCAGATAATATGTAGTAGCAAACTAGTGGCATCAGGCATAATATGACATTTTTAATGTGCTTATTTGAGAATTGAAGTTTCAAGAATAATCTTGGGAAATATGCCACCTATTCCCAGGCCCATGGGATAGAATGCTGTTTAAAAGATAAAAGACCTTGCATTGGTTTCCTTTTCCCATATTTTATTTGGAAAATCTCATCTCATCCTGAATTTTCTTAGTTCAAATTTTAACGAAGATCCTGAAATGATGATCTAGCCATTTTAAGAGCTAGCCTGAATCAAGCCTTAGATATCTTGCCAGCTACTCTGGTGATCAGCCGAGGTTATCACATGTTCCAGGTGACCTCAATCCGTTGAGCTATCTAGTGATCAGCTTAGATTATCCCATGTTCCAAGTGACGTCAGTTGGTCTGATCATTTCTAGCGGAACCATACAAAGAGGATTGGTAGCTGAAATGATTATCCCATGTTCTGAGTGACCTCAGTCGGACGAGCTGATCATTATCTGTAGTGGAACCATACAAAGAGGAAAGAACAATATTTTTTTTATGGCATACAATAAACCTGATCCTATTGTTGTCCAAAAAAAAAAGCTGACCCTATGATTGTTGGCACAAAGACAGGATTTGAGACTTGATTTCTTTATTTGATAAATAACTTCATCATGGCAGGATTACAGGATAGAGACCAAGAGGTCTATTACAGCTTAGAAATAGAGAAGGAGAAAAGCTACTGCCTTTATAGGGATAGACAACTTGGAGCTTAAGAAAGCCCTCAACTACCACATCATATTCTAGAGATAAAAAAGTAGATATGCTATAGCAGATGCTAGCTACTACTAGATAAGCACAAAACTTGTAGCTGTCATTCTCCCCCTAAGTCTTGTGCATGGCGCCTTCTGAGTCCTTTGCTCTAACCACACAAATAAGGATTTGCAGTCATGGGAGACCTTTTTGCTTATTCAGTGTCTTAAGAAAACTGGCATTTTTTTCTCATCTTTTCATTATATTTGTGATAGATGGTGAGAGGGTACTTTTTTATGTACACTCGAGCTTTACCCTGAGCTTCTTTGGCCCAACGCACAAGCAATTCTTGGGGGGTACTGAAAGAGCCATTTTTCCTGGTGCACTTGTTTAGCAGGTCTACAGTCATTCTTCTATCTAAACACTGAAGAATAAGATGTCTATCCTCACTCTTGCATTAAATAGAATAACCAGAAAGCGAGGGGAGCATAGAGAATCTAATATAAAGAAGTGCCCAGACAAACCCATAATAAGGCTGATGAAAGTTGAAGTCATCCTAATTCTGGTGTGCAGCTCCTAGAACATGACTCTCCCAAGCGACTTGGTGAGAAAGTCGGCAAGCTGATCCTAGGTGTTGATTTAGTTGGTCCGAACACTCCCCTCATCCAAGCAGACCTGATGAAGTGGGACTTGACCCAAATATGTTTGTTATGCTCATGGAAGATGGGGTTCTTTGCCAAGGCCAAGGTGGACTTCTTGCCACCCTCAGTTCCATTGTTTCTGAGTCTCTGCACTAGGACCTACATAGCTCTGCCCCTAGATAGAGCTACCACCTACTCCTTGACCGACTGCCAGCTGGTTAGACGCTTGCTGAGGAAAAACTACATGTGCTAGTGCTCTTGCTTGTGTCGATGTTGCCGGTGTGGTTGTTGTCGTTGTACCCAGTGGAGTGCGCTACCCCGGGGCACCTCGAATAGTGCAGGCCATACTCAGAGGTACCTGCGATGTAGGATAGTATCCTCTTGACGGCTTGCTAATGATGCTATGTCATCGGTCGCTGCATGAACTGACTGACGTTAGCCGATGGCGAACGCCAAGTTTGGCTTTGTGAGGACGAGGTAGAGAAGGTTGCCCACAATGTGTCGGTACTACATCGCGTCCATCTCCTCTATGGTGCTATCACGGCTCAGCTTCAACCCCTCCTCCATGGGAATGTGGGCTATACTGCAGTCGTTGAGCCCACCCAACTCGATGATGCGCTTGGTGTAGGTGGTCTTTGGCGGAAGATGCTAGAGTTGTCCTAGTGGGACCTCGATCCCCAGGTACGTAGAAGGAGAGTAGTCTCGGGTCGCTCATCTAGAAGACGTCCTTCATCTCCACATTGAATGCCTCCACCTCGTCCTCCTTGGGGCTAGTGATCACCAAGTCGTCGACGAAGACGCCCACCAACAGGGCTTGCCCCGCCGGTAGACAGCAGCCTCGTGAACACACTGCTAGAACCCCATGTGCTTGAGGGTGGAGTCCAGCTTGGCGTTCCAAGCTCATCGTGCCTACGGCTAGCAGTAGAGGGCCTTGCAGTGGAGAAACTTGTTCTCCTTGCCGGGGATGACGAATCCCAATGGCTGGCGGACGTAGACCTCCTTTTTTAAGTCGCCGTTGAGAAAGGTGAACTTGACGTCCATGTGGTGGACACGCTAGCCCTCTTGGGTTGCCAGCACGAGGACATGGACGGACTCTATCCGCGCAACAAGCGTGAAGGCGTCATCAAAGTCGACTCCCTTCTGCTGAATGAAGCTGCGCACACCAAAGGCGACTTGTTCTTGATCACCGTTTTGGCCTCATCCTTCTTGAGCTTGTACACCCACTTAAGGGACTCAACGGCATCCATCTCCTACTACATCGCGGTGTGCCAGGCTATGTATTCCCTCTCCTCAACGAAGGAGCGGGGCTCGTCGTCATCATATGCCATGCGAGCTGCACCAATCTAGGGATGGGCTGCTAACCGAGGATGCTGCCCAAGGTGCGGTAGCGCAGAGGCTCGTCGTTGTGGTTGGCTTCGAACATTGCGCACTACTCATCGTGGATCGAAGCTGCTAGTGCTGATCCTGGAGGAGTGGTCGTCGGTGTCGGAGAGCGGGGTGTAGCTGGTGCAGGAGATGCCGGTGTAGGAGAGCGAGGTGTAGGTGGTGGAGGACTTGTTGGAGCTGCTAGCGAGCTAGATGCTGGGTAGGTGAACCTGGTGAAGACGAGCTACTTGTTCCCCGTGCCCCTCGAAGTGGACATAGTCAACGACGAAGTCATTGATCGATGAAGTCGAGCCGTCTTACACCATCTTGCCCCATGCCTAGCCTCGCCTTCATCGAACACGATGTCATGTGACTATGTTGCAGGGTCGAGGATGCGGCAGCCCTTGATGCCGTTGGGGTAGCCGATGAAGACCCCTGGCGTGCTCCAGTCATCGAGCTTGACGACACGGCCGAGCTCCCTGACGAACGCTAGGCAGCCAAAGACACGGAGGTAGCTGACCATCGGCTTGTGCCCATGCCAGGCCTCGTGTGGCGTCTTGCCATCAAGGGTCTTCGAGAGGTTGAGGAGATGGACGGCGGTCATCACCGCCTCTACCAAGCACATCGCCGGCACCCCTATCTGCCTGAGGACGCGGGCAGCGGCCACCACCGTCTGGCTGTGGCGCTTGACGACACCGTTTTGGTGCAGGGTTGTACGGGGCGGAGAAGTGGCGCTGGATCCCCTCATAGGCACGATGCGCTGCAAACTCAACCGGGCGTGAACTTCGCCACTGTTGTTATGCACAGCACCCAAAGCCTACCGCCTTGGTGTTGAGCAGGACAACCCACATGCGGCGGAAGAAGGGGGAGGCCTCCTCGTCGGCAAGTGGCCGCAAGCATCGGCCGCACAAGGAGCGCAAGGCACCACGGGCGCATGGAGGCACTGATGGCAGCGCTGACGATGAGTGCAAGCAAGTTCACCCGGGACGACACCTGCCCCAACTGCGGCAAGACCGGCCATTGGGCCAAGGACTGCCGGCAAAGAGTGTGACCTTATCTATATACAAGGATATATATTTCTCTTATCTGATAATTAATCTATTTTTCCACGCAATCCACCTTCCTTCACATAATTTTTTACATTTATTTGACTATAACATCTTCACAAATATATATTGTTTTTGGGCCAAAAATAGTTTGTATTTGCCAATTTAGGAATGTATGAAAACGTCGAGCATCTGCAATTCATCAGGTTTTTGTGAGGACATTTGGATGGAGAGTGTGACCTTTTCCCTGAATATATTTCAAAGAGATTTAACTTAAAACAAGTGAACCCTTCACCATATATGCAATAAATGGAACCAAATATATTTAAAATGAGTTGACGATTTAATCATGCAATTCTGTTATCCGTTTCTTGTAGGGCACACAGCTGGAACATGAGAACAGGCGTCTAACAGAACAAGTAACAAATCATATTTCTCTGTGTAGTGTCTGGACTTCCGGTGTATCCCCTGGCAGCAAAGAGCATGTTTATAATTCCCTTTTTGTTCTTGCATGCAGATGCCTCAGGTGCTAACGGCTGGCACAGTGGTGGTTGCTGCTGGTACAGAAAATATCCTCACTGAAGATGGACAGTCGTCTGAATCTGTAATGACTGCATTGTATTCAGGAAGCTCGCTCGACAATGATGATGGTTCTGATATATCCTTGAAGTTATCGTGAGTGTACTCTAAAGCATTTATACTTTGCATAAGCAATTATGAAACACTTGTTTACCTCCTTTTGAAAGTATTTGAAGTTTTGATTGATAACTTGCTACATATTTTAATGTGGTTATTTTACCCTCTCTACAATACTGGTTATAGGATGTGACTAGTTACACCAGGATTTTCATAAAAAGTTAAACTGTACATACCCCCTCCGTCCGGTAAAAAACGCCATTGTAGGACCTTTAAAAATAATATTGGACTATTCGTCTTATTTAAAATTTTTGTATAAATGTTATGTATCTTGTTATGACTTACTTCATCATTTGAAATACTTTAATATTGATTTATCTATTGTATAATATCTGTAAACTTTTTGAATAAAACGAATGGTCAAACGTGAATTTTGAAAGTCTTTCGATGGCGTTTTTTACCGGACGGAGGGAGTATGGTTTTTTTTTTGTACCCATTGAATTCTTAAATTCAAAGGGTGCGCACTACAACTATGAACTCTTTGACCGTGCAGGTTGCCATGAAAGGACCATCGCATATTATCTGCATGAGGGGGCTGACATCAATGCTCCTAAGAAGATAAAGACTGGGATGGTACCATACGCGAGATTGGTTTAACCAGATCTGCTATCCTTGTGAATGTCTGTAGTTCAAAGTAATTAACGCTACTATCTTTCATTCAGTGTTTAACCAGATCTACCATACGCGAGATTGTTTCGTTGCCGGTGGTACGTTTATTTGTGTATTATGCACTTTAACCTTTATATGAAATGAAACCTGTGGCCCAGAGCTTACAAACAGTTGGTCTAATTTATTAAGGCAGTTCCAGCAAATATCCAGGCTGCTCTAAAAAGCACCACTGCTGCGGCTGCAGCAGTACTCACATTCGACTGAACAAGAGGCAGCAGCTGGCTGCAACGTAGTTTCAGCGAACAGATGAATACGTAATTCAGGTAAAGCAGCAGAATTTGTTTTTTTTTTTTTCTCTTGTGCTCTACTTAGAATTTTTAAGAGGATTCTAAATACTGCCTTATCACCTCTAAAGAAAGAAGTGAACCCAGATTTTTAGATAATCTTGCAACAGGCTTTTCTATATTCTGAAATGGTTGCAATTAATATAACTCTTCTAAAGCAGCTTACAGAAGTTAACATAAACGATCTAGTGGACCTGCTCTTATCTTGCATATTCCCTTGATTTCTTTGATGCTAAGACTGCGTTTTTTCTTTATCAGAATTCACAGTATGTAATCGATCATTAGCCTTGAAGTTTTATCTTAATAAAACACTGAATGAAAATAAGAATGAGCAAAGTAGAATTAAAAAACTGAATATGGAAACAAGGATAGGAATATGAGAAATGTAGAATAGATAGAAATACAAAAAATCGAATACCAAAAATGGCGTCGCCCGGACTCGCTCGAACCGGAGACCTTCAGTGTGTTAGACTGACGTGATAACCAACTACACCACGACACCTCTCCTGGTAACATAACAAAGAACATCTCCCAAGTAACATTTAGACAGGTCTTTTCCGACACGAGGATGCGCCGTCCAAACTGCAAGATGACCGGCCCACCACGCGCGAATCTCGCCCAGGTTTATGTAACCGGCTGGCTCTCGACTACAGCCCACATATACCAAGACTATAGCCCACCTGGAGTTGTATTCAGATATTTGACCCTCAAATGGCCATATAGGTTACAACCATTTTGAGTTCATCCCAAGTTTACAAAGAATTACATTGTATTCACTAGAACACGGAACCATATTTCTGCAATTGCTGCATCTTCTCTTGGCAACCTTATATTTTTCTAGACTTATTCCAGGATCTAACGGCGTTATGCTTTCAGTAGTAGGCGACATCCCGGTCAACAACGAGACGCATATGGTGACTTTGTCAATCTCGAGATTTGCCAGTGTAGTCTTATGGCGGGTGTTCATAGGGGGTAGAGTTTGTGTGTGTGTTCATAGGGGTGGGTTTAAGTGTCTTTGTGAGTATCTATGTCCGTACTATGTATTATAAAAAAATTAGTTGATAACTTGATAGGTACAGCAGGAAAAGAGGAAAAATAAAACAGAAACAGAAAACGAAAAGAAATGCAAGTCATGGGTTGATACTGCGCTGGGCCAAATCAATTGTGACGTGATAATAAAAAAAGGAAAAAGTCTATTTTTGCTCCCTTAACTTTCACGAAAGTCTACTTTTTCTCCCTAAACCCCAAAACCGGATAAATAACCTCCCTCAACTTTTCAAACCATGCGTTTTTCCTCCCTGAAGTGGTTTTGATAGTGGTTTGCTACAGTGATGGTGGTTTTGTCTTTTTCTTTTTTATTTATTTCGGCTAAACTTTTAAAAAATCATAGTAAATCACAAAAAATCATAAAATACAGAATCTAATTTTGTTGGACTTCATATGAGTACATCTACACAATAAATATATAATATGGTATGCTTTAGTACAAAATTTCTGCTAGTCTTTTTTTTTTTTATTTATTTTGGCCAAATCTTTGAAAAATCATAGTAAATCACAGAAAAATCAAAAATGAAAAATCTAATTTTCTTAGACTCCACATGAGTATATCTACAAATAAACATATAATATGGTATATTTTAATATAAATTTCTTGTTGTAGCTTTCGATCTATGCTTTTCTGTAATTAATTAAAATAATTCATAAATGTAGCTTCTATAACTATTTTGTTGCACTAAAGCATACCATATTATATATTCACTGTGTAGACCTACTCATGTGGAGACAACAAAAATTGAAATTTCCATTTTATGATTTTTTTTTTTTTTTGATTTACTATGATTTTTCAAAGATTCAAATTTAAATAAATAAAAAAAAAAAAAGACTAGCAAAAAAACTTTAAACTAAAGCATAATATATTATATATTTACTGTGTAGATCTACTCACGTGGAGTCCAACAAAATTAGATTTTCTATTTTATGATTTTTTTGTGATTTACTATAATTTTTCAAAAAAATCAGCCAAAATAAATAAAAAGAAAAAAAAACAAAATCACCGCCACTGTAGCAAAACCACCATCAAAACCACTTCGGGGAGGAAAAAACGTATAGTTTAAAAAGTTGAGGGAGGTTGTTTGTCCGATTTTAGGGTTTAGGGAGGAAAAGTAGACTTTCGCGAAAGTTAAGGGAGCAAAAGTAGACTTTTTCCTAATAAAAAGAACTGCCCATGGGCCTATAATAGTGGGCCGCTAAAAGTAAAGCATGGGCTACTTTCACGAACTGGATGAAGAAGTGATGATTGTCGGGTGGCCTCGGTTACGCCTTACTCCCTCCGTCCCAAAAAGGATGTCGTTTTCGCTTCTCGAGAAATGATTGCCGACAATTTTTTAAAAATAGTAAATAACATCGATTAGTATCACAATTAGTATTGTTGAAAAGGAGAAATGATTGCCGACAATTTTTAAAAATAGTAAATAACATCGATTAGTATCACAATTAGTATTGTTGAAAAGATCTTTAGATCTAGTTTTTTAACAAATTTATTTAGAGATATAAATATTATACGTATTTTCTATAAATCGAGTTAAACTTGTGGCATGAACACCCAAAACATCATTTATTTTGGGACGGAGGGAGTACTACTGTATGCAGTACAGTGCGCCATCGGAATTTTTCTGAAAAATAGAAGGTACGCCCGCCATTCGAATCGCAGGGCCCGGTGCGCGTCGTCCGCCCGGCCGTGGAGTAGGACTAGGAGTAGGACCATGCCACCTGGACCTGGACAGTCGACAGACAGCACACCCCGTCGCCGTCCATCGGCCAGCGTCAGCGGTCAGTCCGTCCGATGATGATCTGAACGCAACGCGAGCGGTCAGACAAGTGCAGACGTCACTCCACTCGCTTTGCACCGGCCCAGCGCATCAATGCATCATGCCACCAGAGTCGTGCAGTGCAATGCACCCGCACTACTCGTACTCCTCTATCTGCCGAGCCACGGTGCCGTGCCGGGCGCATGCCTGACGGCAAACTGCAGCGGTGGACCCATACCCATAGGTACAGTGCAGTATGACTGCAGGTGGACCCGGAGACCGGTCCAGAATCCTCCGTCGATGATCAGCACAGCTGCACAAAGCATCGGGACGACGTCCTGTAGACTTGGAGGCCAATGGGCGTCCGCACTGTTGCTCTCTTTCACGGTCCCGTGATTCGATAGGCTTTCTAGGCCGGTGTTGAGCAACAATGGCCTACGCGCGGGCGCCGCCGCGGCGAGACTGGGCGCCGTCGCCGGGCAGGTGGAGCCGAGCATCGGGACGTCACGTCCGTGGGCCCGTCGCCGTGGGCGCTGCCCGTCGACGCGGTCCCCACCGCGCCGCTTCGGTCTTCCAGGTGACAGGACAGCGATGGATCGTGCGGTCGGTCCGTCACGATTCGTGCCTACAGTAGGGCATGTGCAACCCATGCCCAAAAGAGCAACAGCAAGCAAGTTCAATAAAAACATCAAATTTAAGTTTAACTTGTGTCACATTGCAACAAAACCCTTGTATCATAGCTAAATGTAAGTTGTTTTAACTTTTACGAGTATAACTCATAAGTCCAGGTGATATATAAGGTCCAATAAATCTTGGATTTAGACTCATATCATGCTAGACACGAACTATTCTAACAGATACGTGCACGTCTTATATAAGTTTGGATAAAAGAAACTCTTTATTGCTCGGATAGTTAGAGAGACGAATTGAAAATGGATAGAGAGAAATTTTAGTCCGATGCAATCGGTCCAACATAAGCCAGAGCCATGATTCGTGCGTACAATACCCAATACCTAGGGTATGTCTAGGGCATGTGTAACCCACGCCCAAAAAAGCAAAAGCAAGTTTCAACAAAACATTGAATTTTAGATTGTAGAGAATTTGATGTTTCTATCCCTTTGCTATGGTGCAAAATATGATTTTTACCTCTACTTTTTGAACTTTTGACCTCGTAAATTTGATCTAAAGTGTCAGTTTGCCTAATGCTAAGTGTGGGTACTTAAAATGGTGAAAACAATAAGAAAAGAAAACGATGCCCGCATAAAAAGACAAGAATAGCCTCGGTTCATGCTTTATTCTTCGCCGTGCCTCCCACATGTCCCCTGATCACACTCACTATTGTTAGACGCATCAGACTCGCGTAGCCCTAGGTACGGTGACGATGGCCTTGGTTTGCACTGCTAGTGACCTTTGTTTTAAGCTAATATACTTTTAGCACCGTAATATACATATTCTGTAATTTTTCCAAGATTTTGTGTCTTACAAATATATGAACAAATTAACCATGGTTAATTTTGTCTATTTATGAAGAAGGGCAAAACGGTTATTCGAGTGCAAAATAATATTTTTACTATGTAATTCTTATTATCTAAGAGTGCAAAAGATTTTATATGCAATTTTCCACAAATAATCTAGAATCCTACGTTTTTCCTTCGTTTTACCTCCATTCTGATTTCTAGGCCCACATTTGCATAGTCTCGTGCCCAAATTTTGTGAGGAGAGCAGTTTTCTAGAAAAAAATATATTCGGAGAGCTGGCTAGAAGGAGTGAAGGACACAGCTGTGACCGGGGCAGTGGGCCAAGTGCCACCGTCTTTTCGTGTTTACGAGTACTCACTCCATTCTAAATTACTTGTTGTTTTCAGTTTTCAGTATGACAAATTTGACTTAATTTATATAAAATATGTGTAATATTTATATTTCTAAATAATTTTGTTAAAAAAATTAGATTCAAATAGTTTTTCGATAATATTAATTGGTTATATTTATTATTTATAAAAATTACGGCATTTACTTCTCTAAAAACGAAAATAACAGAGATATTTTGGGACTACGGAGTACACTTGTGGCGTAAACCTTCTAAATTATATGGCCCACAAGCACCCGACATTGTCCCTAAGACCGTTGTCGACCATACTTGTGTACCACATAACTCAGAATGTTCTGTCGGGTGAAACCCCGATAACACCACGATCCTCTAGAATCAATTTCTTACAAGATATTGTAGTATTACAATCATTTTTATTCAAATACAACAGAGTAGCGGAAGATTTACAAAAGATATGACAACACTTGATCAGAGTTTGATTAAATTAAACTTAACTGAGTTTACGGAAGTAAGAAGAGGACATAGAACACCTGCAGGAGAACACCTCAGGTGAGAGATATTCGATCATGCCAAGCCCACTGGTATGACCGAACTTAGCGAAGAACGATTAGTACACCGCAATGGGGGGGTCAAACAAACCCTGAGTACAAAAAGTACTCCATAAGACTTACCCGACAGGGAAAGAGTGGAGAAGACTCAGGAATGCTGGCTGATAGGAATCAAGGTAAGACTTTAGCAAGAATCAAAGACACCTTTGCGGAAAAGCGTTTTAAAGCTGATCCTCACTATGCCAATCACTTGTCAAACATGTAACAAATTCAAAACTTTCTAGCCTCAACAACTTTCATCATTACTACGATGCCGGGACTCAGATCAAGTCTCCCATATCGTGGAGCAACGACGATTCGAATCGCTTTATATACCCAGCTGGGGCTTCCTAGCCACACGATGTATGCGAGGACCGAACATCTCACATACATCAACTCACGCTTGTATTTCTCCGCACCCGAACGGGTCCTAGCCACGAGAGTACAGTACAGACACCATCTTCCTACGCCGTCGGTCACAACCGTCGGCGGGTGCACTCGTAGTATGGGTACACGCTACTTCCGTCCGGTGTCCGTTCTCGTATGGATCATACAAGGGAGCTTACCGCCATTAGCATGCGACTAGTACTATCCAATAACCTCATGATCCCAGGGCCAAACAACGGACGGTCCTTAACCGACACAAGTGGACGACACTACACCAGGGCACTAGCCCATCCTGGTGCAAGTCACTCCACCGATGTCTCGATTTACTCATCATCATGTTCTTGTTGCGTACCCTTGACCCCGTCGGAACAAGGATAAACAACAAGCAACATCAGGTTTTCATAACTTTCCTTCAGAGGATATTGTTATCACACTTTTAGAAACAGTTTATCAAAACCCTATACTAGTAGCAAGGCTAAGCGTATACTAAGCATTTCAAAATCAAAACAGGTATCCAGGGTAATATATCAAGGTACGGTAAATGCATCAAGTAGGATATCACACAACTCCTAACATCTAATGCATCATATCAGGAACATACAATATAAAAGCTTTCGAAATACAAGGAGGAGGTTTAATGCATCCGGGGCTTGCCTGCGTTGCAGAGAAGGTTAGTTGTTAATCTTGATAGTGACATCTTCGGTGGATTCCTCTCTTCGGACCTTGGATCAACACGAATCTTCTCCGAAGTTTGATCCACGGAAACCTTCTCCGAACTTGATCAACACGAACCTTGCTCTCACGATCACTACACGTGATAATAATGCATGCTTAATATAATGACATGTATGACATGATGCTAGATGATGCAATATGGATGAAACAACGTAACTCTGTATTATCTTGAGTACAACTTTCCTTCACGGTAAAGTTGCATCAAAAGATCATAATTAGCAATTACGACAACATCGAATAAAGCAAATAAATCAACATAATTGAATTGTCGAAGGTCATTAGGGTTAATGACCTAGGGTCATCACTCAATCCCAAAGTCAATCAATCCTAATAGTGATTAGGAACTACTAAGATTATTAACCATTTTTACAGTTGTTGAAAGCCACTAATTAACTTGCTAATTGGAGATTAATCAAACTCTAATTAATCAAGGGATTAATTAATTAAACATTAATTAATGAAGGTATTAATTAAGCATAATACAAAAATTAGTCAAAACATGATCAAACTTCATAATTAAGATCATTATTATCTAATTAGCATGCAAAATAAATTTCATGATTTTTGGATTTATATTTTAATTATTAAAAATCATGAAAGTTGCATTTATCAATTAAAAGAGCAATTTATAGCATAACTAAAATAATTAACATGGCCAACACATATTTTTCTATGAAACTACACATCACAAGGATCACACATATATTTTTAGTATATTTTTACTTGCCCAAAGTATTTAATTATCCAAAATAACAAAATCAGCTTTTAAATTCAATTTGGAAGAAAAACAGAAAAAGAAAAGGGCCTAAACAGGCCTGGCCTGCTGAGCCCGGCCTTAGGCAAGGCCCATGCCGGCCCAAGGCGGCCTGGCCCGGCCTGGCTCTTCTCTTCTCCCTCCTTTCTCCCGTTTAAACAGAGCAGGGGAGGGGACGGCGGCGTCGGCGGCCGTGCTCGTGGCGGCGCACGACGGCGGCTTGCCGTTGCCGGTCCCAAATGAACCAGACAAGGGACGGGAGAGGTGTAGGGAGCTCACCACAGGGTGCTGCCCGCGCTGCTCTGACCGGAGAGAGGATGGGGAGGCATGACCGCGGCGGAGACGCGCGCGTTGGCGTGCCACGGCGGTGCGACGGCTTCTACAGGCCATGATTGGCCTCAACGAGGCTCAAGGGAGCAGGCGGAGCTCACTGAGACTTGGTACGCTCACTGGTTGGGCTGGAAGCAGAGCAGAGCAAGGTTGGCGGCGGAGGACGGCGGTCTCGGCAACGCGAACCGGCGGCGTGCTTGCGTTCCGGCGAAACCGCGGCGGTATAGCTGAAACCGACGGGCCCGTGAGCTTCACGGTGATTAGTCGGAGCTTCTGCCGATGCTGGTTGGGTCGGAGAAGAGCCGGAACGAACTAGCCGTGGTGGAGATGGATGAACTGGACATGCAGTTTCAGTAAATGAAACTGAATGCAGTCACGAGCTGCAGTTGGCCGGGTTACTGTAGCAAACCTTCCCCTCTTTGCTGTTTTCTCAGAATTACTTTCAAAAATTGAACTGAACTCAAAATTTTCCAAAAAATATAGATTTTTCAACATTTTGTGCTCTACAACTTTCATTAAACAAGTTTATCAAATTCCAAACATTTTTGAAATTGGAGTTTGAATTTGGAAAAGGGTTTGAATTCCAACTTTTGAGATTTCAAAATTACTTTCAAAATTTGAATAAAAGATGAAAATCTCCAAAAATAAAAGTTGTTCTATTTTTCAATATCTACAACTTTTATTTACAAATATTTCTCTGAAACTGAATAGATTTTGAATTGGGGTTTAAAATCAAAAAGGGGAACAATCCCCAATTTAAAGAACTTTTGAAATGACTTAAATTTTCATTCAAAAACTTGAAAAACTTTATACACCAAACTTGTAGAGCTCAAAGAGATGCACAAACTATATTTTTGGAGTTTTCCCAGATTTAGAATATTTTGAGGTAAAATTGAGAAAGGGGTAAAAAGCTTTTGAATTTCAAGGTTTGGAAAAGGATTTTCACATTGAATCTTTGGGCAATTAATTAATGATGTTGTGGTACTTTTCAAGCCCAACCAATGGCATACTTTCAAAGTACAAAGTTCATACTTTGAAATGGTACCAAAGTTTAGCAACTTTTATTTGCAAAATTAATCATGGTTAGCTCCTAGGAATTGAAAATGAAATTAAAATTCCAACACTTAACCACTTGGGTTAAGGTTTGGCATTTGAATTCTAATTTCAAATTTAATTCTTTCTTTTACATTGTTTGACTTGTAAAACATATTTAAGATATTAAACATAGTTAGCCAAACACTTAAATCACTCCAAGGTTGCTTTTAGTTTAATCACTTTTATAAACTTGATAAAGCATGTAAGTGAAATTTAATTGCTTTTCCACATTATTCTGATTGGCATGCATAGCAAGCTATACTAAAAATCATTAAGCATGATTAACATCTTAAAATACACTTGGCATACAAGACAAAGCATTACTTATGCAAGGGTCATTAACACCATGAAATGCAATAATGCACCTAATGCTTGGTTATCAAATTAATGACGCATATGATCATATGCTAATTGCATTATCATTGAATTAATAAATATGATGCTTAATGCATAATATGATGACATGGTGGGGTTTAGGTTAACGTAACACCAGAGGTGTTACAACACTGCATTCTTTCGTATAGTACAGTTGATGATGTCTTGCCATCGTGTGTCTGCAGCCCTTCAAGTTCGAAGACCTAGGGCTCGTGTGTTGTTCAAACTTCAAAGGCAGGGAAAGGGTTGAACACTTTTTATTTTTGACAACAAAGG
>JADLZL010003113.1:0-234411 GCA_015844335.1 Chrysopogon serrulatus | reverse complement strand
TTGCTTCAAACAAGTTTTATACTTCAAACTTTATTTAAAAGACACATATGAGTTCTATACTATTATTTGCTTCATAAAAATTGATCTATAATGCTTAAGCGATATAAAAAGAGCACTTGACTAGCTTTCCACTTAACTTTTATTTGACAATTTAATTAACATATCTAGGTTGTAAACAATCATCCAACACTGCAACACATGCATTAACATGAAATGCCGATGCTCATGAAGTAATTTCGAAAGTGGTTTAGCTGCGTAACGAGGGTGTTCTAGCTCTTCCCAACAAAAATCGCTCCTCGAGATTTCATGTAAAGTGTGCCTAGTGTGAAGGGTAGGATATTTTTAAACATTTTAGTTGGATTACCTTTTGGCACATTAGGTAGGAGGTGAGGATAGTTTTCAAGATAATCTTCTTGCTCCCACGTTGCTTCTTCCTCGGAATGATTTTGCCACTTGAACCTTAGTAGAACTTCTGATCTTGTTTACAGTAACTCTTTCCTTCTCATCTAGAACTTTGATAGGGATGCTCAATATACTGTGAGATCAGGGTTGGAGAGATAATCCTTCAATCTCCACTATTTCGTGGGAACTCTTAAACACTTCTTTAGGTAGGGAGACATGGAAAAACATTGTGTGGACCATGGATAAGATGTCGGAAGCTGGATGCGATAAGCAACGGGACAGCCGCTCAAGATCTTGTAAGGTCCAACATATCAGGGAGCCAGCTTTCCTTGAACTCCAAACCGATGCACACCTCTCATAGACACCTTGATATAGACATAATCACCTTCTTCAAACTCTAATGGTCTCCTTCTTTTATCATAGCACCGACGAGCTTGGGCCCACTTTTAAATGATCTTGAATGCTGACGTTCTCTTGCCTTCTTGATAAGATCGGGCCCAAAAATGACCACGATCTCCGCTAGCCAGTTAAGTGGTGTTAGAGCATTCTTGCCATAAAGAGCTTCAAAGGTGCCATATTAATGCTCTCTTGATAAGCTGTTGTTATCACGAGAACTTCGGCAAAAGGCAAGCATTAGTCCCACTTCTCAGGAAAGAAATGACACAAGCCCTCAACATATCTTCTAAGATTTGATTAACCCTCTCCCGTCGACCATCGATGCAGCTGGGTGATAAATTTGTTACTAGCAAGAAGGCGAGTGCCCAAACATTTCTGTAGCTGCCTCGGTCGGGAGAGACAAACACTGACCCTCGGCGCGGAAATGATGGTCAATGGCACTCCATCTTGAACATCACGATCTTCTCACGAAATCTGACTTAGCATAATCGATGGCTGTATGCTTTGTCTTCACCGGGAGGAAATGACGATTTAGTGAGGCGATCTACAATGACCCAGATAAGTCATGTCCCATGGCGGTGAGGCGGGGCCGTGATAAAATCCATAGAAATATCTTCCAGCTTCAAGCAGGGATGGACCCGAGGCCAAGTAACGGGGCGTACGGAGATGATCGGCCTTAACCCTCACACCAAGTGTCACACTCATAATATACGGTAATATCTTGCTTCATATTGGGCCACCAATACAAGGTGCGCAAAATCATGGTACATCTTGATACTTCTGGATGAATGGATAATTTGGAATTATGTGCTTCATCTAGCTTCTCAACTCTTTCACTGGTCTTTGAATCTAACCACTCCCATCTCATCAATGCTGAAATGAGGACCCACGATCCTCGGCTATCAACTTCTTGATATGGGGGATTTCTTCAGCATCTTGCCTTTGCTCCATAATGATCCTCTCAAAAGTGTGTTAGAGGTCAAAGGAAATGGAGCTAAAATCCTTCAATGGTAGAATGAGGTGACTCTTCAACTTATGGCTTCCTACTCAGAGCATCGTGTACCATTGGCTTTTCCAGGATGCAGGAAACTCTAGATTATAATCCTGATTTAACTCAAGCCATCTTCGTTGCCTCGTTATTTAACTCAGGTTGAGTGAAAATATATTTTGAGGCTCTTGTGGTCGGTATAAATGTGCACCTTATTTCAATAAATAATGCCTCCAAATCTTTAAGAATGCACAAACTGCAAAGAAGTTCTAAATCATGGGTAGGATAATTTACTTCATGCTTCTTCAACTCGACGAGGGCATAAGCTATCACCCTTCCATCTTGCATAAGCACACAACCGAGTCCGTCTTGGATGCATCACGGTACACATCAAAAGGTTTCTCAATATCCGGTTGAGCAAGGATTGGGGGTGAGGTGAGTAACTTCTTCGAGGGTCTGAAAAGCTTCCTCCTGGCGTGAAGTCCACACAAACTTGCAATCCTTTGAAGCAGATTGGTCATGGGTTGGGCTAGCTTAGAAAGTCCGGAATGAAACGCCCGATAATAACCGGCTAAACCCAAGAATTGACGAACTTGATGGGCTGACTCGAGGAGAGCGCCAATTTAAGACATCCTGCACCTTGCTGGGATCTCTGAGGAGGGACCTTTCGAGTCAAGACATGCCCCAAAGCGCACTTCATCTAACCAAAATGCACACTTGCTGAACTTGGCATACAAGCGGCGGGTGCTCACTTGGTCGGAAGTCAACACTACTCGAAGATGTTGCGTGCATGCTCTTGCTCATTCTTGGAGTATATCGGGATATCATCAATGAAGACCACCACAAACTTATCTAACTCCTAAAAATGAAGACCTAATTCATGAGATACATGAAGAAAAGCAGAGCATTGTGAGGCTAAGACATGACTAGGTACTCATAAAAGACCGTACCTAGTAGAGAAAGGCTGTTTTGGAGATATCTTTCGGTCGGATTTTTGATTTGATGGTACCTTAATCGGAGATCAATTTTGGAGAACACTTTAGCACCGCCTTAACCGATCAAACAAGAGATCGATGCGAGGCAAGGGATACTTGTTCTTAATGGTTACCGCATTAAGAGGGCTTATAATCTACACACATACGAAGAGTACCATCCTTCTTCTTCACAAAGATGGCTGGACAACCCCAAGGTGATGAGCTAGGACGGATAAAACGATCCTTCAAAGAACTCATCTAACCGCTTTTTATCTCGCCTAACTCGGTGGGGCCATACGGTAAGGACGCTGACACGGAACAGCCCCGCTCCAAATCTATGGTGAACTCTATCTCCCTATCGGTGGCAACCCTAAGCTTATCGAAAAACATGAAAACTCACATACCACCGGAATAGAAGCAAGATCGCGAGGGCTTCAACATGGGCAACCACCGATGAGAGATCGGAATCGTGGTATGAGAAGAGTCATTCTATCCTCGGAAGAAGGGAGCTTCATCTCAATTCTTCTCCGCCAAGGTTTAGGACTACTCTATTTTGCCGCATCCAGCCTCATCCTAAGAATCACATCTAACCCCCCCGACTGGCAATATTATAAATCGGACACGATAGGGGGTGGGTAGCTAGCACTTACACCGACACGCTCCGCCCGGGTATTAATGCATAGATGGTGCTCCCTAAGTGTCAATATCTTATAGGCAAATGCATATTTCCACCGGGGAATACTGCTCCTTAGTGCATACCCCATGCTCATGAATGAATGTGATGCACCGTAATCAAACAACACGAATGTTTGGATGAGTTGATGGAGAACATACCAACCATCACGGGCTCTCCACGTGGAAGCTCCTCCGCCTCGGTGTAGTTAACATGTCCCAGTGGTCGGCAGGCATCTTCTTTCTTAATGAAAGTCCTCTTGACTAAACGGGAGTTAGCTGAAGACCGAGAAGGCCGGTTCTCGGACAATTCCGAATAAAGTGACCTTCCTTGCCACACTTGAAACATGCATTTGGGTGACACCGCCTTTACCGCCTCCCCCCGACCCCTCGACGAGGTGGATACTGGCTGCCCCTCGAAGTCGGCCGAGACCGCGTCAGGGATCGCCGGAGTGGGTGTACGATATCAGACCGGTATAATCGGACGGGGCTCGCTGAGACCGGTATGATCGGCTGTCCTCCAGAGAGTGGTGAGGTGCCCTCTCGAACCATCTCGGACTTTCCGATGGTGCCGTGACTAGAAGAACCCGTGCTGCTCTCTTCCTCGCCACCACTCGCCGGCGTCTCACGCCGCAACCCTTCCATGGTAATGGCAGCATTCATCGCTTCCCCCAAAAGTGCGGTAATTTCCAGGTATACGCCTTCTCTTGCATCGATCGGTAAGACCACGGGTTGAAACAATCCATTTTCTTCTCATCTGTTCAATTCTGGGCTAAGCGAGATATCGGGACAGTTGAACTTTATGAACATAGTCCATCATGCACATGTTCCCTTGCTTCTATCTATGAACTCCTTGAGCTTCCTGCTCGATGGCCAACGGAACAAAGTGCCGATTTAAAAGAAGCATGTAACTCATCCCAAGTCACCGGTGACCCGACGCCGCATGGCGGTAAAGTGTCCCACCAAGCGCGACTATCCCAGCCGCCGCTTGGCTGCGAAGTGCACCCTTCGGTCATTCGTGATCTCGGCGGCAAAGAAGAACTCGCTCCCGCACCCGCGGCCACGCCCGCATCCGCAGGTCTCATGGACGGGTGAAAGTAGGTGGCCGCGGCCACCACAAAGTCCTTGTAGGTACAGGGCTTGTCCCTCCTCCAGACCACCGCCTCCAAACCTACCATTTCCACCTCCATTCCCACCGATGCCGTGGCGGGGAAGTCCTCCAATAGCCGCGCCACCATCGCCTCCAAGGCACGGCCGAGTCTCAGCGAAAGTAACCGCCATCTCCGCCATCATCTCCGCGAAGCCGGGGAGTCATGGTGGTGGTGGTGGTGGCGACGCCCCCGGGCTGCCCCTGCCTCCACCGGGCACCCCGGCCACCACCCCTAACCTCCTCGTGGACCTCCCGCCCCGCCTGCCTCCACCACCGTAGAAACGCCACGCCGAGGGAACCCTCATCTCAGCGCGTACCATCCGAGAATCAAGAATCGGATCGGCCCAACTTCGAGCAAGAGAATCGAGAAAACTGGATAAGGCCGATCAACATCTTTTAGAGTCTAGACTTAGACTTGGATGAGAGCAATTATTTTAGTAATTATTAATTATTGAGGTTCACGTGAGGGGAAGCTTAAGCATAAGAAGTTTAATTACTTTAATGATGCATGCTCGACCTATTCGCTCACCTCAAGCCGAAATATAGTGGCACGCGCAAAACTTTGGCACATCGCACACTCACTTGCCTGGATACTAATCGATTCTTACGTCGCAAAGTTAGTGTACCCGCAGAAACCGATTAGTTAAAATAGTGCCACTACCCTAGATACATAACCATAGCTATGGGCCTATACTTCTAAACGCAAAGAACCACGCCCTATCTTTTGAAAAGACTTTTGTGGGTCAAGTTTTAACTTTTTGAAATAGTTCTTAAGCTCCGAATACTCAACTATGCTCGATACCACCCGTGGCGTAACCGCCTGAATTAATACGCCCCCGAGAGGTACTCGCCTTCCATTAGGCACTAAGTACCTAAGTGAGCCCACTAACTCACGCAGATTACGTCGAGCACACCCAACGGGAGAACTCGAAGTTCCACAATTTCACCAGGATGCACATTGAGTACCTGACTTACATCGTTTAATCCATTTCATACAACAAGGGTTCACAAATTTATTCATTACAATACCGAGAGTTCGAGTGCGGAAATAAAACAAATGAATTGAAATAAACATCTAGCGGAAAGCGATACAAGGATTCCGTGCATTGCCCACCCGATGAATCCTCCACACAAGAGCTACTCCTCAAGCTGAACACACCTTGGGGGAAGATAAACCCCGAGTACACAATGTACTCGCAAGACTTACCCGAATGGGAAGTATATATATCCCAACTCTCAAGGATATGCAATAGGCTTTATGGCTGAGTGGTTTTGTTTATTTGCGAGAAAAGCATTACTAAACATAAGTCCTTATTCCCATATTATTGGCGGATTTTAGTAGATTAGCTATCCAAGCTAGGTAAGCATCTATACTACTCTCAAGCAAGGGTAAGCAATCGAGTCTCTTTTCATCCATCTTTCATCTTCCATTTCTTACTACGCCCGAGAATAAAGTCCTCGCCGTACCGTTCATTGAACGGCGATTCGCGAATCAATTTGCCCAAATTGGGTGCCCCGAGAGACACACTCCCCGCCTGCATCCTCGACCACGCACGAGAACAACTTGCTTTCCCCGCCTGGGGCTCCGTGTCCCTGTCCGTACTTGGACTCCAAGCTCCCGACATTACATGCCTATCCATGTAATACGGTGCAAGGACCTCCACCATCCCCGCCCCCAACGGCCCGGTCCGCACGAGCGGAACCCAAGACAAGAGAGAGCAAGCCTTCCGAGCTCCCATAAACACGTATGTGTTCGGGACAAGGAGGTCTGTGGCTTAACCTTCAACCCTTAGCAACGATCGGTCCTTAACCGACGCGACGGAGAAACCGTGTAATCAAATTAAGCCTGTGGGTCGCGGGACATAACTTGTCACACACCACCAAGAACCATACCATATCCCCGCCGGTCAACATATTCTTTTTTCCACCATTTATCATGAGAGTAAAGCATCCTCCTACTTGTGAGTAACGGCAGGTTACTCACGCTACCGACAACCTAAGCATAGCATCTACTCGAGCCTATCATACTAGTAAGACTCATAGGTAGATATATATATGCGCGGGTGGGTTCCATAACAATTCCCAAAACGTAAATGCAAACATGTAGATATTTAAAGATTCATAAAATATAGGTTATGCACCGGGCTTGCCTTGGGTAGGCGGTCACCGAGTCGGTCTCGCCACGCTCCCGAAACTCCCAGGACTCTAGAACACCTCCGGTCCCGGAATCTCCTCCACGTACTCTTCTATCACCTCCTCGAACTCGCCGTCGGGGAGGTACAACACGACTCGTTCTCTACATGCATGCGATGATGATGCAATGAGCAAACGGCAACAACAACTCTTAAAGAGAAACACCACAAGCTAATCTAACATAACTCTAATGGCTAACATGATTAACTAGTTATCGTACTCATAAAGCATTATTTCATGATACCCCTAAGTGGTTGCTATCTTTCTAACCATTTTAATATATATACCCACTAGGGTTTATCATCTACCTTATTAAACTAGCTACTACAGAGCTATAACAAAAACCGAGAGACACATGACAACCTACTTGAAGCTCTTTGCATAAAATTATAGAGCAAGAACTACTTATCTAAATGCCATGATAAATTACTTTCTACATTATTCTACTAAAGGCAAGGTATTTGAAAGTAATTAAATACTCTTTAGACTACAACAGAACTGCACAAACTAATTACACCAACAGATAGATTATGAATTTAGGAAACTAACAAAATTGGTTTCATCATTTTTTTTGGATTTTTCTACTATTTTTTATATGATTTTCCAAACATCAGCTCGAAACTAAAAAGGAAAAGCATTTCTATTTGACCGGGAAAAAGGAAAAGGGCATTCGGCCCAGCTCGGCCCAACTCGGGCGCGGCCCCCTTGCACGCGGCCCGGGCGGGGGGGAGCCAGCCGGGCACTTTTGCGAAAATGGTCCTCGAGCCCCGGACTAACTTCGAAATACTGCAAAGATACTATTGAACAAGACACATGCTTTGCAACTAACACCCTCTCCTTTCTTATCTTCACAACACACCGGTCCCTCGGACCAGGAGGCGCGACGGAGCGACGCGGCGAGCGGTGCTCGGCGGCCCGGGCCGGTCATCCGAGACGTTGCCGATGTTTTTTGAGGCGGTCCACAACCTATTACTAAGCCTCGCGCATAGCTAGGGACACTAGGGAAGCCTAGGGTCGCGATGCAACACTATCGACCACGGCGGCGGATGCGGTCGCGCGTCCACACGGCGCGGCGGCCGTTCCGGCGGCAGCGACGGGGCACGGACAACGGAGCAAAGCAGGCACGCAGAGGCACCCCGTACCTCACCTCGGACACCTTTGCCGGCAGGTTGATGGTGTCGAGGGAGGGCCGAAGGATCGGCCCAGCACGCGAGCACGCTCCCGAGCTCCCCGAGTCACACCCGGCACCTTGCACGGCCCACGCAAACGACCTCCAAGCGGTGGTAGAGGTTCAACGGATGGGTGCAGCGTGTAGGGGGAACGGGTGAAGTTAGCGGTGCCATGGAATTGGACTCTTTTGCTCACGAGGGCGTGGTAATTTTGAAAGCGCCGGTTCGAGCTTACCATTTCGCCGGCGAGGAAACTCCAAATTGGGCTCGTCGATGCTTTATCCGCGAAGGGGTTGGTATGGGTGGTCAGTAGCATTGACCGGTGAACAACGGGTGAGTACCGACGGCTTGACGTGCCGCCAAGTCGGCCCTAACTTGGCAGCGGGCCGATCGACTATGTCGGCCGAGGGGGGAAGGAGTTGGCGGCAGCACGGCGAGAGGGACGGCCTCCGCGTCGTTTGCAAGTGGTCAGCGCTACGGCAAAGCGGCGGCAGCGGCAATCGCCAAATAAAAAGAAATGGACGGCGGCGAAAGGGGCAGCAAGACGACGCTGGCGGTGGCGGCGTCCCGTCGCCGCGAGAGGCGGCGGCTAGGCTGCGCGTGGCGGCGACACAGACAGACGCACGCACGCGGCTTTCTTTCAAGCCCGGCACCGAGGCAGCAGCGCCGCGGCACCCATGCGGCCCGAGGCACGGGCGGCCGAGCTGCCAGCTGGCTTGACAGGGACCACGGCCAGCACGTGGTGACGCGCCCACCCGCCCAAACCGACACGGCCGAGTGCATGCACGGTTTTTAAAGCGAGCACAAAAGCCAACCGAGCAAGTTTTGAAGCAAACCAACTTCATTATGCCAAAGCTGGGACATCTAGCTATTGACCAGAGCCAAGAAACGCCACTACTGCTTAGCCCGATTTTTCGGGAACACAATGCCAACATGGCACCGCCAACCGAAAATTTAGACTTGGAAAAACAGGCTAAGTGTTGAGCTGAAAACCCTAAACAAATTGCATTTCTGAGCTGATCGAAAAACCATCTATCAAAATCGTTTTGCAGTGGAACAAGTTGCGTTGCTTCAAACAAGTTTTATACTTCAAACTTTATTTAAAAGACACATATGAGTTCTATACTATTATTGCTTCATAAAAATTGATCTATATGCTTAAGCGATATAAAAGAGCACTTGACTAGCTTTCCACTTAACTTTTATTTGACAATTTAATTAACATATCTAGGTTGTAAACAATCATCCAACACTGCAACACATGCATTAACATGAAATGCCGATGCTCATGAAGTAATTTCGAAATTGGTTTAGCGCGTAACACCGAGGGTGTTACAGCTCTTCCCCCCTAACAAAAATCTCGTCCTCGAGATTTCATGTGTGTGCCTAGTGTGAGAAGGGTAGGATATTTTAAACATTTTAGTTGGATTACCTTGGCACATTAGGTAGGAGGTGAGGATAGTTTTCCACAAGATAATCTTCTTGCTCCCACGTTGCTTCTTCCTCGGAATGATTTTGCCACTGAACCTTATAGAACTTTACGATCTTGTTTCTGGTAACTCTTTCCTTCTCATCTAGAACTTTGATAGGGTGCTCAATATACGTGAGATCAGGCTGGAGAGATAATCCTTCAATCTCCACTATTTCTGTGGGAACTCTTAAACACTTCTTTAGCTGGGAGACATGGAAAACATTGTGGACCATGGATAAGATGTCCGGAAGCTGGATGCGATAAGCAACGGGGACCGCACCGCTCCAAGATCTTGTAAGGTCCAACATATCGGGGGAGCCAACTTTCCTTGAACTCCAAACCGATGCACACCTCTCATCGGAGACACCTTGATATAGACATAATCACCTTCTTCAAACTCTAATGGTCTCCTTCTTTTATCTGCATAACTTTTCTGACGAGCTTGGGCCACTTTTAAATGATCTTGAATCACCTGAACTTGTTCTCTTGCCTTCTTGATAAGATCGGGCCCAAAATGACCACGATCTCCCACTTCAACCCGGTTAAGTGGTGTTCGACATTTCTTGCCATAAAGAGCTTCAAAAGGTGCCATATTAATGCTCTCTTGATAATCTGTTGTTATCACGAGAACTCAGCAAAAGGCAAGCATTCGTCCCACTTCTCGGGAAAAGAAATGACACAAGCCCTCAACATATCTTCTAAGATTTGATTAACCCTCTCCGTCGACCATCGATGCAGTGGGTGATAAGGCTGTACTAGCAAGAAGCCGAGTGCCCAAACATTTACGTAGGCGCCTCCGGAATTGAGAGACAAACAACGACCCTCGATCGAAAATGATGGTCAATGGCACTCCATGCAAACATACGATCTTCTCGAAATACAGACTTAGCATAATCGGTAGCTGTATGCTTTGTCTTCACCGGGAGGAAATGAGCGATTTAGTGAGGCGATCTACAATGACCCGGATAGAGTCATGTCCCTTGGCGGTGCAGGGGCAGGGCCGCCGATAAAATCCATAGAAATATCTTCCCACTTCCAAGCGAGGGATGGACCAGGCTGCAAGTAACCGAGGGTACGGAGATGATCGGCCTTAACCCTCCTGCAAGTGTCACACTCCGCAATATACCTGGTAATATCTTGCTTCATATTGGGCCACCAATACAAGGTGCGCAAATCATGGTACATCTTGTTACTTCCTGGATGAATGGATAATTTGGAATTATGTGCTTCATCTAAAATTGTTCTTCTCAACTCTTCACTAGCAGGAACCACCAAACGGTCTTTGAATCTAACCACTCCCATCTCATCAATGCTGAAATGAGGACCACGATCCTCAGCTATCAACTTCTTGATATGGGGGATTTCTTCAGCATCTTGCCTTTGCTCCATAATGATCCTCTCGCGCAAGCTAGAGGTCAAGGAAATGTGAGCTAAAATCTCACGGTGAGAATGAGGCAAGGACTCTTCAACTCTATGTGGCTTCCTACTCAGAGCATCAGCTACCACATTGGCTTTTCGAGGATGGTAGTGAACTTCTAGATTATAATCCTTGATTAACTCAAGCCATCTTCGTTGCCTCATATTTAACTCAGGTTGAGTGAAAATATATTTGAGGCTCTTGTGGTCGGTATAAATGTGCACCTTATTTCCCAATAAATAATGCCTCCAAATCTTTAAGGAATGCACAACTGCAGCAAGTTCTAAATCATGGGTAGGATAATTTACTTCATGCTTCTTCAACTGACGAGGGCATAAGCTATCACCCTTCCATCTTGCATAAGCACACAACCGAGTCCGTCTTGGATGCATCACAAGACACATCAAAAGGTTTCTCAATATCCGGTTGAGCAAGGATCAGGGTGAGGTGAGTAACTTCTTCGAGTGCAAAAGCTTCCTCACAAGCGTAAGTCCACACAAACTTGCAATCCTTTCGAAGCAGATTGGTCATGGGTTGGGCTAGCTTAGAGAAGTCTGAATGAAACGCCGATAATAACCAGGCTAAACCCAAGAATTGACGAAACTTGATGGGCTGACTCGGGAGATCGCCAATTTAAGACATCCCCGCACCTTGCTAGGATCTCTGAGAGATACCTTCCGGGAGTCAAGACATGCCCCAAAAAACGCACTTCATCTAACCAAAATGCACACTTGCTGAACTTGGCATACAACTGGTGCTCACGCAGTCGAGTCAACACTACTCGAAGATGCTGTGCATGCTCTTGCTCATTCTTGGAGTATATCAGGATATCATCAATGAAGACCACCACAAACTTATCTAACTCCGGCATGAAGACCGAATTCATGAGATACATGAAGAAAGCAGGAGCATTGGTGAGGCCAAAAGACATGACTAGGTACTCATAAAGACCGTACCTAGTAGAGAAGGCTGTTTTGGAGATATCTTCGGGTCGGATTTTGATTTGATGGTACCCAGAACGGAGATCAATTTTGGAGAACACTTTAGCACCAGCTAACTGATCAAACAAGAGATCGATGCGAGGCAAGGGATACTTGTTCTTAATGGTTACCGCATTAAGAGGCGATAATCTACACACATACGAAGAGTACCATCCTTCTTCTTCACAAAGATGGCTGGACAACCCCAAGGTGATGAGCTAGGGCGGATAAAACGATCCTTCAAAAACTCATCTAACTTGCTTTTTTATCTCGGCTAACTTTCGGGTGGGGCCATACGGTAAGGGCGCCGCGACACGGGAACGATCCCGGGCTCCAAATCTATGGTGAACTCTATCTCCCTATCGGTGGCAACCCCGAAGCTTATCGGGGAAAAACATCGGGGAAACTCACATACCACTTTGGAATAGAAGCAAGATCGTGCGAGAGGCTTCAACATGGGCAACCACCGATGAGGCTGAACTGGTGGTATGAGAAGAGTCATTCTATCCTCGGAAGAAGGGAGCTTCATTTCAAGCGCTCTCCGCTCAAGGTTTAGGACTACTCTATTTTGCTTTGCATCCGTTCATCCCAAGAATCACATCTAACCCCTGACCAGGCAATATCAGAAACTGGACACGATAGGGGTGGGTAGCTAGCACTACACTGACTGTCTCAGTCCGGGTATTAATGCACAGATGTGCTCCCGGTGTCAATATCTTATAGGCAACAGACATTTCCACCGTGGGAATACTGTTCCTTAGTGCATACCCCATGCTCATGAATGAATGTGATGCACCAGAATCAAACAACACGAATGCTGGATGTGAGTTGATGGAGAACATACCAGCCATCACGGGCTCTCCACGTGGAAGCTCCTCTGCCTCGGTGTAGTTAACATGTCCCGAGTGGCTGGCAGGCATCTTCTTCTTAATGAAAGTCCTCTTGACTAAACGGGAGTTAGCTGAAGACTGAGAAGGCTGGTTCTGCGGACAATTCCGAATAAAGTGACCTTCCTTGCCACACTTGAAACATGCATTGGGTGACAACGCCTTCTTGCCTCCACGACCACGGCGAGGTGGATCTTGCTGTCCCCGAGGCTGCTTTGAGGCTAGCTGCGTCTGTCTGTGGGATTCTTGAGTGGGTGTACGGTGCGAGACTGGTACACTGGGCCAGACTGCTTGAGGCCCGAGGTATGACTGCTGTCCTCCAGGAGAGTGGTGAGGTGCCCTCTGAACCATCTGGACTTTCCGATGGTGCTGGTGACTAGAAGAACCCGTAGCTGCTCTCTTCTGCTCCACTCGCACTTTTGTGTCTCACGCTGCAACCCTTCCATGGTAATGGCAGCATTCATCGGTTCCCCAAAAGTGCGGTAATTTCCGATTATACAGCTTCTCTTGCATCGGGCCGGTAAGACCACGGTTGAAACAATCCATTTTCTTCTCATCGGTGTCCACCCGGTTGCCCGGCATATCTTGGGGCGAGATAGTTGAACTTATGAACATAGTCCATCACGGACATGTTCCCTTGCTTGAATCTATGAACTCCTTGAGCTTCCTGTTCGGATGGCCAACGGGAACAAAGTCTTGACAGCGAAAAGCTGAGAACTCATCCCAAGTCACACGGTGACCGGGGCCGCATGGCGGTAAAAGTGTCCCACCAAGCGTCGCGGACCCTCGCAGCCGCTGCTGCGGCGGCGAAGTGCACCCTCCGGTCATCTGTGATCTGGCGGCGGCAAGAACTTCTGCTCCGGACCACGAAGCCAATGCTCCGCATCCGGAGGCTCTGCGGGACGGGGTGAAAGTAGGTGGCTGCGTCACCACAAAGTCCTTGTAGGTACAGGGGCTTGTCCTCCTCCGGACCACCGCCTCCAAACCTACCATTTCCACCTCCATTCCCACCGTTGCCGTGGCGGGGAAGTCCTCCAATAGCCTGTGCCATCGGTTCAAGGCACGGGCCGAGTCTCGGCGGCGGCTGCCATCTCCGCCATCATCTCCGCGAAGGTCGGGGGAGCCGGCGGTGGTGGTGGTGGTGGTGACGACCACTGGGCTGCCCGTCTCCACGGCACCCCGGCCACCACCACGAACCTCCTCGTGGACCTCCTCGGCCCCGCCCGTCTCCACCACTTTGTAGCCGCCACGCTCGGGAGGGAACCCTCATCTGCAAGCAGACCATCCGAGAATCGGTAACCGGATCGTCCAACTCGGAGCAAGAGACTGAGAAAACTGATAAGGCTGGATCAACATCTTTTAGAGTCTAGACTTAGACTTGGATGAGAGCAATTATTTTTAGTAATTATTAATTATTGAGGTTCACGTGAGGGGAAGCTTAAGCATAAGAAGTTTAATTACTTTTAATGATGCATGCTCGACCTATTCGTTCACTCAAGCCCGAAATATATAGTGGCACGCAAAACTTTGGCACATCGCACACTCACTTGCCGGATACTAATCGATTCTTACGTCGCGTAAGTTAGTGTACCTACTTGGCCCGATTAGTTAAAATAGTGCCACTACCCTAGATACATAACCATAGCTATGGGCCTATACTTCTAAACGCAAAGAACCACGTCCTATCTTTTGAAAAGACTTTTGTGGGTCAAGTTTTAACTTTTTGAAATAGGTTCTTAAGCTCCGAATACTCAACTATGCTCGATACCACACTGGCGAGAACCGCCTGAATTAATACGCTCCCGAGGTACTCGCCTTCCATTAGGCACTAAGTACCTAAGTGAGCCCACTAACTCACGCCAGATTCTGTCGAGCACACCCAACGGGGAGAACTTCGAAGTTCCACAATTTCACCGGGATGCACATTGAGTGCGGACTTACATCGTTAATCCATTTCATACAACAAGGGTTCACAAATTTATTCATTACAATACCCGAGTTCGGAGTGCGGAAATAAAACAGCGGAATTGAAATAAACATCTAGCGGAAAGCGATACAAGGATTCCGTGCATTGCCCACCGGATGAATCCTCCACACAAAGCTACTCCTCAAGCTGAACACACAACAGGGGGAAGATAAACCACGAGTACACAATGTACTCGCAAGACTTACCGAATGGGAAGTATATATATCCCACTCTCAAGGATATGCAATAGGCTTTATGGCTGAGTGGTTTTGTTTATTTGCAGAAAAGCATTACTAAACATAAGTCCTTATTCCCATATTATTGGCCGGATTTTAGTAGATTAGCTATCCAAGCTAGGTAAGCATCTATACTACTCTCAAGCAAGGGTAAGCAATCGAGTCTCTTTTCATCCATCTTTCATCTTCCATTTCTTACTACTGCTTGCCGAATAATAAAGTCCTCGCCGTACCGTTCATTGAGCGGCGATTCGCGAATCAATTTGCCCAGTTGGGTACCCCGAGACACACTCTCCCCGCTTTGCATCCTCGACCGAGGCGAGAACAACTTGCTTTCCCCCCCCCCGGGGCTCCAGGTCCCCAATCCGTACTTGGACTCCAAGCTCCCGACATTACATGCCTATCCATGTAATACGGTGCAAGGACCTCCACCATCCCGCCCCCCAAACAGCCCGGTCCCGGCGAGCGGAACCCAAGACAAGAGAGCAAGCCTTCCGAGCTCCCATAAACACGTATGTGTTCGGGACAAGGAGGTGCGTGGCTTAACCTTCAACCCTTAGCAACGATCGGTCCTTAACCGACGCGGACGAGAAACCGTGTAATCAAATTAAGCTGTGGCCGCGGGGACATAACTTGTCACACACCACCAAGAACCATACCATATCCTGCCCGGTCAACATATTCTTTTTCCACCATTTATCATGAGAGTAAAGCATCCTCCTACTTGTGAGTAACGGCAGGGTTACTCACGCTACCGACAACCTAAGCATAGCATCTACTCGAGCCTATCATACTAGTAAGACTCATAGGTAGATATATATATGCAGGTGGGTTCCATAACAATTCCCAAAACGTAAATGCAAACATGTAGATATTTAAAGATTCATAAAATATAGGTTATGCACCGGGGCTTGCCTTGGGTAGGCGGGTCACCGAGTCGGTCGCCACTTTGCTCACGAAACTCACAGGACTCTGGAACACCTCCGGTCCCGGAATCTCCTCCACGTACTCTTCTATCACCTCCTCGAACTTCGCCGTCGGGGAGGTACAACACAGACTCGTTCTCTACATGCATGCGATGATGATGCAATGAGCAAACGGCAACAACAACTCTTAAAGAGAAACACCACAAGCTAATCTAACAGCTAACTCTAATGGCTAACATGATTAACTAGTTATCGTACTCATAAAGCATTATTTCATGATACCCCTAAGTGGTTGCTATCTTTCTAACCATTTTAATATATATACCCACTAGGGTTTATCATCTACCTTATTAAACTAGCTACTACTGAGCTATAACAAAAACCGAGACACATGACAACCTACTTTGAAACTCTTGCATAAAATTATAGAGCAAGAACTACTTATCTAAATGCCATGATAAATTACTTTCTACATTATTCTACTAAAGGCAAGGTATTTGAAAGTAATTAAATACTCTTTAGACTACAACAGAACTGCACAAACTAATTACACCAACAGATAGATTATGAATTTAGGAAACTAACAAAATTGGTTTCATCATTTTTGGATTTTTCTACTATTTTATATGATTTTCCAAACATCATTTCGAAACTAAAAAGGAAAAGCATTTCTATTTGACCGGGAAAAAAAGGAAAAGGGCATTCGGCCCAGCTTCGGCCCAACTTCGGGCGCGGCCCCTACTTGGCCTGCGCGCCCGGGCGGGGAGCCCAGCCTGGCACTTTTTTGCGAAATGGTCCTCGAGCTTCGGACTAACTACGAAATACTCTGCGGTACTATTGAACAAGACACATGCTTTGCAACTAACACCCTCTCCTTTCTTATCTTCACAACACACTTGGTCCACTGGACCGGCGCGCGCGGAGCGGCAGCGGCGGTGGTGCTCGGCGGCTCGGCCGGTCATCCGAGACGTTGCCCGATCTTTGCCGAGGCGGTCCACAACCTATTACTAAGCCTCGCGCATAGCTAGGGACACTAGGAAGCCTAGGGTCGCGATGCAACACTACGACCACGGCGGCGGATGCGGTCGTGCGGTCCGCGACGGCAGCGCGCCGGCCGTTCCGGCGGCGGCGGGGCACGGACAACGGAGCAAGCGAGCCTTGAGAGGCACCCGATACCTCACCTCGGACACCTGCTGCGGGGTTGATGGTGTCGAGGGAGGGCCGAGAAGGATCGGCCGCGAGCACGCAGCGAGCTCCCCCGGAGCTCTCCGGCGCACACCGGCCGGCACGGCCGCGGCAACGACCTCAAGCGGTGGTAGAGGTTCAACGGATGGGTGCAGCGTGTAGAGGGGAACGGGGGTGAAGTTAGCGGTGCCATGGAATTGGACTCTACTTGCTCCGAGGCGTGGTAATTTTGAAAAGCGCCGGTTCGAGCTTACGAGCCGCCCGACGAGGAAACTCCAAATTGGAGCTCGTCGATGCTTTATCTGCGAAGGGGTTGGTATGGGTGGTCGTAGCATTGACCGGTGAACAGCGGGTGAGTACGGCGGCTTGACGTGCCGCCAAGCGGCCTAACTTCGGCAGGCGCCAGCCGATCGACTATGTCGGCCGAGGGAGGAAGGAGTTGGCGGCGACGCAGCGAGAGGGGCGGCCTCCGCGTCGTTTGCAAGTGGTCGGCGCTACGGCAAAGCGAAGCGGCGACGCTTGCCAGCGCAAAGAAATGGGCGGCGGTGCGGGGCAGCAAGACGACGCGCGGCGCGGTGCGGCGGCGTCCGTCGCCCCGCGGAGAGGGGCGCTAGCTGCGCGTGGCGGCAACGCGGGGGCAGCGGCACGCGGCTACGGCCAAGCGGCACCGAGGCGGCAGCGCCACGGCACCCATGCGGCGAGGCACGGGCGGCGAGCTGCCGGCTGGCCCGGCCAGCTACTGAACACGGCCAGCACGTGGTGACCGCGCCCACGCGCCCAAACCGACACGGCCGAGTGCATGCACGGTTTTTAAAGCGAGCACAAAAGCCAACCGAGCAAGTTTTGAAGCAAACCAACTTCATTATGCCAAAGCTGGGACATCTAGCTATTGACCCGAGCCAAGAAACGCCACTCTTGCTTAGCCCGATTTTTCAGGGGAACACAATGCCAACATGGCACCGCCAACCGAAAATTTAGACTTGGAAAAACAGGCTAAGTGTTGAGCTGAAACCCTAAACAAATTGCATTTCTGAGCTGATCGAAAAACCATCTATCAAAATCGTTTTTGCGGTGGAACAAGTTGCGTTGCTTCAAACAAGTTTTATACTTCAAACTTTATTTAAAAGACACATATGAGTTCTATACTATTATTGCTTCATAAAAATTGATCTATATGCTTAAGCGATATAAAAGAGCACTTGACTAGCTTTCCACTTAACTTTTATTTGACAATTTAATTAACATATCTAGGTTGTAAACAATCATCCAACACTGCAACACATGCATTAACATGAAATGCCGATGCTCATGAAGTAATTTCGAAATGGTTTAGCGCGTAACAACACCGAGGGTGTTACTGACTCTTCCCAACAACAAAATCTCTCCTCCCTCGAGATTTCATGTGTGTGCCTAGTGTGAGAAGGGTAGGATATTTTAAACATTTTAGTTGGATTACCTTGGCACATTAGGTAGGAGGTGAGGATAGTTTTCCACAAGATAATCTTCTTGCTCCCCACGTTGCTTCTTCCTCGGAATGATTTTGCCACTTGAACCTTATAGAACTTTACGATCTTGTTTTACGGTAACTCTTTCCTTCTCATCTAGAACTTTGATAGGGTGCTCAATATACGTGAGATCGGTTTGGAGAGATAATCCTTCAATCTCCACTATTTACGTGGGAACTCTTAAACACTTCTTTAGGCTGGGAGACATGGAAAACATTGTGGACCATGGATAAGATGTCCGGAAGGCGGATGCGATAAGCAACGAGGACCGCACCGCTCCAAGATCTTGTAAGGTCCAACATATCGGGGAGCCAACTTTCCTTGAACTCCAAACCGATGCACACCTCTCATCGGAGACACCTTGATATAGACATAATCACCTTCTTCAAACTCTAATGGTCTCCTTCTTTTTATCGCATAACTTTTCGACGACGAGCTTGGGCCACTTTTAAATGATCTTGAATCACCTGAACTTGTTCTCTTGCCTTCTTGATAAGATCGGGCCCAAAATGACCACGATCTCCCACTTCAACCCGGTTAAGTGGTGTTCGACATTTCTTGCCATAAAGAGCTTCAAAAGTGCCATCTTAATGCTCTCTTGATAACTGTTGTTATCACGAGAACTTCGGCAAAAGGCAAGCATTCGTCCCACTTCTCGGGAAAAGAAATGACACAAGCCCTCAACATATCTTCTAAGATTTGATTAACCCTCTCCGTCGACCATCGATTACGTGGGTGATAAACTGTACTAGCAAGAAGCCGAGTGCCCAAACATTTACGTAGCTGCCTCCGAATTGAGAGACAAACAAACCGACCCTCGATCGAAATGATGGTCAATGGCACTCCATGCAAACATACGATCTTCTCGAAATACTGACTTAGCATAATCGGTAGGCTGTATGCTTTGTCTTCACCGGGAGGAAATGAGCGATTTAGTGAGGCGATCTACAATGACCCGGATAGAGTCATGTCCCTTGGCGGTGCAGGCGGACCCCGATAAAAATCCATAGAAATATCTTCCCACTTCCAAGCGAGGGATGGACCGGGGCTGCAAGTAACCAGGGGTGCGGAGATGATCGGCCTTAACCCTCCTCAAAGTGTCACACTCCATAATATACACTGGTAATATCTTGCTTCATATTGGGCCACCAATACAAGGTGCGCAAATCATGGTACATCTTGTTACTTCTGGATGAATGGATAATTTGGAATTATGTGCTTCATCTAAAATTGTTCTTCTCAACTCTTCACTAGCAGGGAACCACCAAACGGTCTTTGAATCTAACCACTCCCATCTCATCAATGCTGAAATGAGGACCACGATCCTCGGCTATCAACTTCTTGATATGGGGGATTTCTTCACATCTTGCCTTTGCTCCATAATGATCCTCTCGCGCAAGCTAGAGGTCAAGGAAATGTGAGCTAAAATCTCACGGTGAGAATGAGGCAAGGACTCTTCAACTCTATGTGGCTTCCTACTCGAGCATCGGCTACCACATTGGCTTTTCGGGATGGTAGTGAACTTCTAGATTATAATCCTTGATTAACTCAAGCCATCTTCGTTGCCTCATATTTAACTTCGGGTTGAGTGAAAATATATTTGAGGCTCTTGTGGTCGGTATAAATGTGCACCTTATTTCCCAATAAATAATGCCTCCAAATCTTTAAGGAATGCACAAGCTGCAGCAAGTTCTAAATCATGGGTAGGATAATTTACTTCATGCTTCTTCAAGCGACGAGAGGCATAAGCTATCACCCTTCCATCTTGCATAAGCACACAACCGAGTCCGTCTTGGATGCATCACGTACACATCAAAAGGTTTCTCAATATCTGGTTGAGCAAGGATTTGGGGCTGAGGTGAGTAACTTCTTCGAGGTCTGAAAAGCTTCCTCACAAGCGTAAGTCCACACAAACTTGCAATCCTTTCGAAGCGGTTGGTCATGGGTTGGGCTAGCTTAGAGAAGTCAGGAATGAAACGCCGATAATAACCAGCTAAACCCAAGAATTGACGAATTAACTTGATGGGCTGACTCGGGAGGCGCCAATTTAAGACATCCCGCACCTTGCTAGGATCTGAGAGATACCTTCGAGAGTCAAGACATGCCCCAAAAACTGCACTTCATCTAACCAAAATGCACACTTGCTGAACTTGGCATACAAGCGGGTGCTCACGCGGTCGAGTCAACACTACTCGAAGATCTTTGTGCATGCTCTTGCTCATTCTTGGAGTATATCGGGATATCATCAATGAAGACCACCACAAACTTATCTAACTCCGGCATGAAGACCGAATTCATGAGATACATGAAGAAAGCAGGAGCATTGGTGAGGCCAAAAGACATGACTAGGTACTCATAAAGACCGTACCCTAGTAGAGAAGGCTGTTTTGGAGATATCTTCGGTCGGATTTTGATTTGATGGTACCCGAGCGGAGATCAATTTTGGAGAACACTTTAGCACCAAACTAAGCGATCAAACAAGAGATCGATGCGAGGCAAGGGATACTTGTTCTTAATGGTTACCGCATTAAGAGGCGATAATCTACACACATACGAAGAGTACCATCCTTCTTCTTCACAAAGATGGCTGGACAACCCCAAGGTGATGAGCTAGGGCCGGATAAAACGATCCTTGACAACTCATCTAAGCGCTTTTTTATCTCGGCTAACTCTGGTGGGGCCATACGGTAAGGGCGCCGCGACACGGGAACAGATCCCTGGCTCCAAATCTATGGTGAACTCTATCTCCCTATCGGTGGCAACCCCGGAAGCTTATCGGGGAAAAACATCGGGGAAACTCACATACCACTTTGGAATAGAAGCAAGATCGGCCAGAGGCTTCAACATGGGCAACCAACGATGAGGCTGGGCTGGTGGTATGAGAGAAGAGTCATTCTATCCTCGGAAGAAGGGAGCTTCATCTCAAGCGCTCTCCGCTCAAGGTTTAGGACTACTCTATTTTCTTTGCATCCGGTTCATCCCAAGAATCACATCTAACCCCGACCGGGCAATATCGAAACCCCGGACACGATAGGGGTGGGTAACTAGCACTACACCGATTGTCTCGGTCCGGGGTATTAATGCAGATGTGTGCTCCGTGTCAATATCTTATAGGCAAATGACATTTCCACCGTGGGAATACGTTCCTTAGTGCATACCCCATGCTCATGAATGAATGTGATGCACCGAGAATCAAACAACACGAATCTTTGGATGTGAGTTGATGGAGAACATACCAGCCATCACGGGCTCTCTCACGTGGAAGCTCCTGCCGCCTCGGTGTAGTTAACATGTCCCGAGTGGGTGGCGGGCATCTTCTTCTTCTTAATGAAAGTCCTCTTGACTAAACGGGAGTTAGGCGAAGGCCGAGAAGGCTGGTTCTGCGGACAATTCGAATAAAGTGACCTTCCTTGCCACACTTGAAACATGCATTGGGTGACACTTTGCTTTCGCCTCCCACGACCACGACGAGGTGGATCTTGCTGTCCCCCGAGGCTCTTTGAGGCTAGCTGCGTCTGCTTGGATTCTTTGAGTGGGTGTACGGTGCGAGGCCCGGGTACAACTGGGCCGGGCTCTTGAGGCCGGTATGACTAGCTGTCCTCCGGGAGAGTGGTGAGGTGCCCTCTCGAACCATCTGGACTTTCCGATGGTGCTTTGGTGACTAGAAGAACCCGTAGGCTGCTCTCTTCTGCTCCACTACGCACTTTGTGTCTCTCACGCCGCAACCCTTCCATGGTAATGGCAGCATTCATCAGTTCCCCAAAAGTGCGGTAATTTCCGATTATACAGCTTCTCTTGCATCGGGCCCGGTAAGACCACGGTTGAAACAATCCATTTTCTTCTCATCGGTGTCCACCCGGTTGCCCGGCATCTTTGGGGACAGATAGTTGAACTTATGAACATAGTCCATCACGGACATGTTCCCTTGCTTCGAATCTATGAACTCCTTGAGCTTCTGTTCGGATGGCCAACGGGAACAAAGTCTTGACAAAGCGATCTGAGAACTCATCCCAAGTCACTGGTGACCCGGACGCTGCATGGCGGTAAAAGTGTCCCACCAAGCAGTCGCGGGCCCCTGCAGCTGCTGCGCGGCGAAGTGCACCCTCTGGTCATCTGTGATCTGGCGGCGGCAAGAACTTCGCTCCGGACCACGAAGCCAATGCTCCGCATCCGGAGGCTCTGCGGGACGGGGTGAAAGTAGGTGGGCTGCGTCACCACAAAGTCCTTGTAGGTGCAGGGGCTTGTCCTCCTCCAGACCACCGCCTCCAAACCTACCATTTCCACCTCCATTCCCACCGTTGCCGTGGCGGGGAAGTCCTCAATAGCACATGTGCCATCGGTTCCAAGGCACGGGGCTGAGTCTCGGCGGCATTTGCCATCTCCGCCATCATCTCCGAAAGGTCGGGGGAGGCGCGCGGTGGTGGTGGTGGTGGTGACGACCACTGGGCTGCCCGTCTCCACGGCACCACGGCCACCACCACCTGAACCTCCTCGTGGACCTCCACATTTTGCCCTGCCCGTCTCCACCACTTTGTAGCTGCCACGCTCGGAGGGAACCCTCATCTACGCAAGCGGACCATCCGAGAATCGATAACCGGATCGTCCAACTCGAGCAAGAGGCGAGAAAACCGATAAAATTTGGATCAACATCTTTTAGAGTCTAGACTTAGACTTGGATGAGAGCAATTATTTTTAGTAATTATTAATTATTGAGGTTCACGTGAGGGAAGCTTAAGCATAAGAAGTTTAATTACTTTTAATGATGCATGCTCGACCTATTCGTTCACTCAAGCCCGAGAATATAGTGGCACGCAAAAAACTTTGGCACATCGCACACTCACTTGCCGGATACTAATCGATTCTTACGTCGCGTAAGTTAGTGTACTGCAAACCGATTAGTTAAAATAGTGCCACTACCCTAGATACATAACCATAGCTATGGGCCTATACTTCTAAACGCAAAGAACCACGTCCTATCTTTTGAAAAGACTTTTGTGGGTCAAGTTTTAACTTTTTGAAATAGGTTCTTAAGCTCCGAATACTCAACTATGCTCGATACCACACATGGCGAGAACCGCTGAATTAATACGCTCCCGGAGGTACTCGCCTTCCATTAGGCACTAAGTACCTAAGTGAGCCCACTAACTCACGCAGATTCTCATCGAGCACACCCAACGGGAGAACTTCGAAGTTCCACAATTTCACCGGGATGCACATTGAGTGCAGACTTACATCGTTTAATCCATTTCATACAACAAGGGTTCACAAATTTATTCATTACAATACCCGAGTTCGAGTGCGGAAATAAAAAATGCGGAATTGAAATAAACATCTAGCGGAAAGCGATACAAGGATTCCGTGCATTGCCCACCGGATGAATCCTCCACACAAGAGCTACTCCTCAAGCTGAACACACGCAATGGGAAGATAAACCACCCGAGTACACAATGTACTCGCAAGACTTACCGAATGGGAAGTATATATATCCCGACTCTCAAGGATATGCAATAGGCTTTATGGTGAGTGGTTTTGTTTATTTGCGAGAAAAGCATTACTAAACATAAGTCCTTATTCCCATATTATTGGCGGGATTTTAGTAGATTAGCTATCCAAGCTAGGTAAGCATCTATACTACTCTCAAGCAAGGGTAAGCAATCGAGTCTCTTTTCATCCATCTTTCATCTTCCATTTCTTACTCTGTTGCCCGAAATAAAGTCCTCGCCGTACCGTTCATTGAGCGGCGATTCGCGAATCAATTTGCCCAGTTGGGTGCCCCCGAGACACACTCTCCCCGCTGCATCCTCGACACGACGAGAACAACTTGCTTTCCCCGCCCGGGGCTCCGGGTCCCTGTCCGTACTTGGACTCCAAGCTCCCGACATTACATGCCTATCCATGTAATACGGTGCAAGGACCTCCACCATCCCCGCCCCCAAACGGCCCGGTCCGGGCGAGCCGGAACCCAAGACAAGAGAGAGCAAGCCTTCCGAGCTCCCATAAACACGTATGTGTTCGGGACAAGGAGGTCTGTGGCTTAACCTTCAACCCTTAGCAACGATCGGTCCTTAACCGACGCGGACAGAGAAACCGTGTAATCAAATTAAGCCTGTGGCCGCAGGACATAACTTGTCACACACCACCAAGAACCATACCATATCCCTGCCCGGTCAACATATTCTTTTTCCACCATTTATCATGAGAGTAAAGCATCCTCCTACTTGTGAGTAACGGCAGGTTACTCACGCTACCGACAACCTAAGCATAGCATCTACTCGAGCCTATCATACTAGTAAGACTCATAGGTAGATATATATATGCAGGTGGGTTCCATAACAATTCCCAAAACGTAAATGCAAACATGTAGATATTTAAAGATTCATAAAATATAGGTTATGCACCGGGGCTTGCCTTGGGTAGGCGGGTCAGCTGAGTCGGTCTGCCACTGCTCCTGAAACTCCTGGGACTCCTAGAACACCTCCGGTCCTGGAATCTCCTCCACGTACTCTTCTATCACCTCCTCGAACTCGCCGTCGGGGAGGTACAACACGGACTCGTTCTCTACATGCATGCGATGATGATGCAATGAGAAAACGGCAACAACAACTCTTAAAGAGAAACACCACAAGCTAATCTAACAGCTAACTCTAATGGCTAACATGATTAACTAGTTATCGTACTCATAAAGCATTATTTCATGATACCCCTAAGTGGTTGCTATCTTTCTAACCATTTTAATATATATACCCACTAGGGTTTATCATCTACCTTATTAAACTAGCTACTACTGAGCTATAACAAAAACCGAGACACATGACAACCTCTTGAAGCTCTTGCATAAAATTATAGAGCAAGAACTACTTATCTAAATGCCATGATAAATTACTTTCTACATTATTCTACTAAAGGCAAGGTATTTGAAAGTAATTAAATACTCTTTAGACTACAACAGAACTGCACAAACTAATTACACCAACAGATAGATTATGAATTTAGGAAACTAACAAAATTGGTTTCATCATTTTTTGGATTTTTCTACTATTTTATATGATTTTCCAAACATCAGCTTCGAAACTAAAAAGGAAAAGCATTTCTATTTGACCGGGAAAAAAAGGAAAAGGGCATTCGGCCCATTTCGGCCCAACTTCGGGCGCGGCCCCTGCGCGCAACGCGACCCGCGGCGGGGAGCCAGCCTTGCCACTTTTGCTTTGCGAAATGGTCCTCGAGCTTCGGACTAACTACGAAATACTCTGCGGTACTATTGAACAAGACACATGCTTTGCAACTAACACCCTCTCCTTTCTTATCTTCACAACACACTGGTCCCTGGACCAGGGCGCGACGGAGCGACGCGGCGAGCGGTGCTCGGCGGCTCGGCCCGTCATCCGAGGCGTTGCCCGATCTTTGCCGAGGCGGTCCACAACCTATTACTAAGCCTCGCGCATAGCTAGGGACACTAGGAAGCCTAGGGTCGCGATGCAACACTCTTGACCACGGCGGCGGATGCGGTCGCGCGGTCCTTGACGGCGGCGCAGCGGCCGTTCGGCGACGGCGAGGGGCACGGACAACGGAGCAAGCGAGGCAGAGGCACCCAGTACCTCACCTCGGACACCGGCTTTGCGGGGTTGATGGTGTCGAGGGAGGGCCGAGGAAGGACTGGCCGCGAGCACGCGAGCGAGCTCCCCGAGCTCCATGGGCGCCGGCCCGGCTGGCACGGCCGCGGCAACGACCTCCAAGCGGTGGTAGAGGTTCAACGGATGGGTGCAAATGCGTGAGGGGAACGGGTGAAGTTAGCGGTGCCATGGAATTGGACTCTACCGCTCGAGGGCGTGGTAATTTTGAAAAGCGCCGGTTCGAGCTTACGAGCCGCCGACGAGGAAACTCCAAATTGGAGCTCGTCGATGCTTTATCTGCGAAGGGGTTGGTATGGGTGGTCAGTAGCATTGACCCGGTGAACAGCGGGTGAGTACTGACGGCTTGACGTGCCGCCAAGTCGGCCTAACTTCAGCGGCCGGGCCGATCGACTATGTCGGCCGAGGGAGGAAGGAGTTGGCGGCAGCACGGCAGAGGGACGGCCTCCGGCGTCGTTTGCAAGTGGTCGGCGCTACGGCAAAGCGGCGGCGCGGCCTTTGCCGCGCAAAGAAATGGACGGCGGTGCGGGGCAGCAAGACGACGCGGCGGGTACGGCGGCGTCCCTCGCCGCCGCGAGAGGCGGCGGCTAGCTGCGCGTGGCGGCGGCACAGGACAGGCCGCGGCGCGGCTACGGCCAAGCCGGCACGAGGCAGCAGCGCCACGGCACCCATGCGGCCAGAGGCACGGGCGGCCAGAGCTGCCGGCTGTTGGCCCGACGCGCTGGACACGGCCAGCACGTGGTGACCGCGCCCACGCGCCCAAACTGACACAGCCCGAGTGCATGCACGGTTTTTAAAGCGAGCACAAAAGCCAACCGAGCAAGTTTTGAAGCAAACCAACTTCATTATGCCAAAGCTGGGACATCTAGCTATTGACCGAGCCAAGAAACGCCACTCTTTGCTAGCCCCGATTTTTTCAGAACACAATGCCAACATGGCACTGCCAACCGAAAATTTAGACTTGGAAAAACAGGCTAAGTGTTGAGCTGAAACCCTAAACAAATTGCATTTCTGAGCTGATCGAAAAACCATCTATCAAAATCGTTTTGCAGTGGAACAAGTTGCGTTGCTTCAAACAAGTTTTATACTTCAAACTTTATTTAAAAGACACATATGAGTTCTATACTATTATTGCTTCATAAAAATTGATCTATATGCTTAAGCGATATAAAAGAGCACTTGACTAGCTTTCCACTTAACTTTTATTTGACAATTTAATTAACATATCTAGGTTGTAAACAATCATCCAACACTGCAACACATGCATTAACATGAAATGCCGATGCTCATGAAGTAATTTCGAAATTGGTTTAGCGCGTAACACCGAGGGTGTTACAATAAACCCCTGTCTAATGAACACAATCAAACGGGACCATAGGGCCCTTACAACCTGATTTGTGTGATCTACCGAAGGACCCACATCAGCCCACGACAAAAGGCTCTGACCCTGAAGTCGGGACTGACCTGCATGGCCTCAGCGGGAGCTCGCGACTCCGACCCCGGGAGCGCCCGGTTCGCACGACCCCAGCTCATCCAATGGGGACGGCTGCGTCTCCGACCTCGGGATACAAACGGCCCGTACGACCCCATGGCCCCACCTCTACCACGGTCTTTGAGAGGGACGCTGTGGAGCCGTCGCGTGCTGGTTACATGTTGACGCAGCAGGACCCAAATCATCTGTGCAGTATGAAGGTATGGACGATCACAAGCGCCACTGTTGGCACGCTCTTGCTGTTGACTCGCACGTCCATGCCCACGCCTGCACAGGGGAGCACTATTGTGCCTAGCCCGGTACGAAGCTAATCTAAATCAAACTATGACACCACGCCGTGCACTGTGAGCGTATGGACGAAATGAACTACGGTATGGCCCGTACGATCTATACTATGAATCGTCAACCCGTCTATAGACAAAGAGGACACCCGACCCCGAGCGCGAGAATGGACTTCCTATCTTTTCGCTTTTTCTCTTTCTTCTTTTCCTCTTTTTGTATATTCATCATCTCTCTCATCACTCGTGACCCATATACCTAACCCCCTCCCTTCAATCTATAAAAGGGAGGGCTGGTCACTCCAGAGACAATGGGTTCAACCAATCGACTCAACCCAACAAGAAACATTTCATCCACACCACGCCACCCAGAGACTTAGGAGCCATCTTCCCTCTTGACCGTTTGTAACCCCTACTACAAACCAACACTAAGTAACACAGCTGCTTGAACTGGAAATAGGGCACTTCGGTCTGAACCAGAATAACCCCTGTGTCCTCTTAGTGAACCATTCGGACATAAATGCACATCGAGAAATTTACTAGTTGGTCCCAATCCGAAACACCAACAAAACTCTATTATCTATCATATCTTTATTCAAAATTTTCCTTTTATATGTTCTTAAAAATATATTCTAGCTCCTAAAGTATAGTATCTTGTTATTATATCCATTCTTGTGGCATCACAAATTTATTTTTCATCTTTTAACGTTAACCTTCTTAGTTGTTGTATCATTTTTATGCATACATTGGGTTGAAACTCTAGTATCCATCATATCTTTGTTCAAAATTTTCGTTTCATATGTTCTTAAAAATATATTCTAGTTCCTCAAGTATAGTCATAGTTACTACAGTTGGACAAACAATGCTTTCAGTCTTCACCATGGCAGATAAGAATATATTCTAGGTCCTGAATTGTTTTTGTAGTAGTATTATTTTTTTAAGACAATAGTGAATTAAATTAAGTAAGTTATCAGTATTGATGCATATGTTTTAGTCAAAATATGTACAGTTATCTAAAGTAGGAACTTATAGAATTTATTGGCATGTGTATGAGAACAATTTAAAGTGAATTGTCAGTGCCATAGATACCATATTTGTTAAGGAAACATTTTTGCTTGCTTGGTATATTTTCTCTGATGTATGCATGTTTACGTAATTTAAATTATCAGTATTTTTGCTATATTTCTAGAACCTTATTTTTGAACCATCTCCTAATTTGAATTCTATGTCCAACTCCATATGAAAAAAAAAAATATGATTATAACAAGACATGTCGCTAATAGTTTGTATCACGTTGTAAGTTATAACAATTCAAATGAAAAAAAAACTCAAAATCACAAAGTTATATATCTCCTCGATAGTTACCGTTTTCATACAAAAATTATCTCTGTCCGAGTCATATGAAAATGGTTTTTAAGGGAGGAATGGTGTGTCGTTGCCACACCAGTCCAGGTGGTAAAAATAGTGTTTCCATGGCAATGGGAGTATAATAGTGTGCCGAGGTTTATACGGGAAATATACATACATCGGCAGAACCCTCTTACGCGCCAGAGTTAGTTTCTTGAGGACATTGTAATTTTTCTAGTTATGGAAATTACTCAAGAAGTTTGAGGTTGGGATTGCGTATAGAAGTGACCCAGATGAGCACTGCAGCTGCAGAACGGGCCATCGATGTGGGCGGATAGATTTTGCTAGATGTTTTGGCTCGGAGAAAAAAAAAACTGAAACAAATATCACCATTCTTTTTTTCTGGTGCTGGAATCAGCCGGCCACAAGTTAAAACAAACACTCAGATATTGAGATGGTTTTTAAAAAGTTGACTTCCGATGAGATAATAAAAGTTAAAAAGCATGCTGAGATGAGTCACTACTCGAAACTTGAAATTCCCTTACGGTGCACTACCGTCGGGGAAAATACATGAAAATGTACGTATGGTCATAAAAACTAAAAATATCGCCATAAAATTTTTTTACGGTGCACTTACCGTCAGGGAAAATAAAAACACCGTCAGGGCTAGCTCGATAGGGTAATTCCAGTTTTGCCTGATGTTGGTCAGGGAATTTCAAGTTTCCAGTAGTGAGTCTTTTGGCTTCTGTGTGCTGAAAATTAAAAATCAATAGCAAAAAGGTAAAAGTCAGAAGCCAAAACTAGAAAGTCAGTGTCGATGTATGCTTAAGGAAAACCAATCGTGAATCCATTTCGATGTAAAATGGACTCGGACCCATTTTTTTAACCTCATGGTTCTTGGGCTTCTTGCTTGCAACAGGTGCACGGATTTCGTCGGCAATACGTGGTCACACTTGAGCACGCGCTGGGTAAACATGAGGCGCAAGATGATACAGATATACATGATCATCGTGACCTGAATAGTGTGGTAATACTATATCTTACTGACCGTGCAATTAATTAATCCACATAGAACAGTAGCCTTACTGTTGTGTTCTACGCATCCAGAGTTTGTATTTAACGGAAATGCATTCTCTTTTGACAACAGAAGACGGAAATCCAGAGTTTGGAACAGCGATTGGAGGTACTCACATTCAGCTATCCACGGTTGGCTGCAATGCTGGACCATCTGAAATACGAGTTCAGCTTGCAGGTATGTAGTACTCACGTACGTGCACGGGGAATAATCCATCATTGCAGATATTGTTTTAGCCTCTATTTTTTCTTTAAAAAGATTGTTTGTACGTACAGGGAGCTATGCCAAGTCCTCAAGTCATCAACCTGAACATCTGTGTGCCTGACATTAAGCTCGACAACCGTAGTCTCGACCTTGGATTAATAGGAAAGATCTCGTCACTCAAGGTAATCAAGGCCTACGTCATCTGTTACCCATGCTTCCCTACGGAGGTAAAGGAAGTGGAGGCCGAGTTGAGGCAGGCGGTGGTCAACATCCACCACTCCAACAACCCTCCTACGCTTGACATCATAAGATACGGTGAAGATAAAATGGTGAACTCTGATTCAGATTCGCAGATGTTGGAACGACAAAAGTGGAGGGTACGTTACTGACCTGCTTTGCGTTATATTTACAGTATCAATGCTCAACCTCTGGCTTACACTGGCTAATAAATAAAATTGACAACAGGGCAGAAGACTCTGGGAACGAATTCAGCATCAGATGCAACTTCATGACATACTGAGTCGTGAGGCATTAAGGATGGTTCGCCTGCAATCCGACATGAATCTCAGCGGTGATGCAGAACAAAAGGTACTCTCTTACTGCCTTTCTTAAAAACCGAGTAAAACTCCTTTAGAAAACATAAGGTACTCTCCACAAGAGCATCAGGGCCATTTAATTCTGAACCCGTGGATTGTGAATGGAAATAATCGTAACATCAAGTACTTGTATACCTTTCAGAGCTCTCTCTCTCTCTCTCTCTCTCTCTCTCTCTCTCTCTCTCTCTTGACCCTTGTGGCTGTTGGTCACTTTGTTTGCAGAAGCAACGATTTGATGAGCATTTCAGTGCCACCGTTGTCCGTGTGCGACATGAACTACTTCGAGTGCATGAAAATATACCTAATCGTGATCTCAAAAGACTGGTAATGTGTTCTCCATTGCTATGATTATGTAGAATCATCTCTCGCATTATGATGCTTCATTCAATTTGTATTATTACTTTGTGTTGGTTACTTACCCATTATTATTAATTTATATATGATTTGCACAAACATAGCTCCATGTATACAAGCCTTGTCTAGCCCACCCATCCATGTATACATGCTCCTGCCAACAGACGGAGGAAATTGAGGATATGGAACGTGCGCTCGAGATACTTACGGTTGAATATCCACGGTTGGTTGCTATGCTGGAGGAACTGAGAACTGCAAGGTTATTTGCTATGCTGGTGGAACTGATGGTCCCTCTGCGTTCCCTCTGCGTTCAGGTTAATTCTCATGTACTTACTATAACTTTATATTAAAGTGCATTAGTTTCTGCTCCTCTCTTTTCCAGTACCATAAAAATAATACGAACATATTAATTGCAGGCTGCGGATGAGCATGAGGTCACCTTCTCAGCAGCCTCATTAGACAGAGAAGAGGAGGTGGTCTCTGCAGCCTCTGTGTCTGAAACAGGAGACGAAGAGCCAATTCACTTATCCAATCAATAATCCGCCGGTTTATATAATCAACGCCTGTGAGGCAGCCATCAAGCATCCTAATAATCTTTTCGAGGACAAATTTGCCGTGGCTTGTGAGCCCACGTTTTTATTTTAGTTGAGTCAGGTATGTTACGTCTTGGTGTTGGGGTACAACATAAATAGACTCCAAATTCATAACAATTCTGTTTTGAGTCGACGAATAATAGTGTACTACGTACATACTGTATGGGATGCCTTTAACCCTGAAATAATGCGGGAACATTTGTCTTTGAGTACAATTGAAGCTTTGTTACGGCACTTGAGAATAATTGGAGCCCTCCGTTTCGTTAGATCAGACGGTTTAAAAATAGATGGAACTAAATAGAAGGAACTTATGTCGTGGGCCGGAACCAAAAAAATCGTGGATCCGGAACTGCTATGTAATAAAATTTGAAGGGTATAACAGTATTTTAATGTCTTAAGAGCTACTTCTCAGAATCAAAAACAAAGAAATTGCTTCTCCGAATAAAAAAAGAGCTGATTCTCTGAATCTCTATCTCTACTACTAAGAAGATCGAAGTGTTATCGTCTTAGTTATTACTAATCGCCCCGCCGCGCCCCTCTAATCGCCCCGCCGTGCTAATCGCCCCCCCACGCGCGGCTTTCCAGCGAAACAACTGCCGTGCACACCCCCTCCCCACGTCCCCACGCTCGTCAACTCCAGCCCCCGCCGCCCGTCTCTGACACTTCGCCCGGCCCCGCCCTCGCCCCAGCGGCCCAGCCACGTTGCCGCGCCGCCGCCGCCCCTGCCCAGCCATCGTGCAGCGTCGAGGTAAGTTCCTTGACAACCGGCGCTCCCCCTCGTCAACCCAGCTTTCACCTCGCTCCCCCTCGCGCAGGTAAAGCCCGACAGCTTTCACCTTGCGAGCTCCTCGCCGTCGAGGGTCAAAACCGTCGCGCCTCGCCCCCTCCCACACGCCAGCGCCTCTAGCCACCAGCTCGCTCTCAACCGCCGCGTCGGCGCAGATCCAAGTCAAGAGGACGCCGCAACGCTGACCCCGGCACCCGGCCTCCTCATCCCTGCTGTGAGGCCGCCCCAGCCCTAGCCGGACCGCCAGCTGCAAGCTTTTCATCCTGCGGCAGCAGGGAGACGCCGGGGGCCGGGCAGGGGACGAACAAGAAGAGTAGAAGACCACCTGGATCCATCTCCACCCCGGTAAGCTCTCCCAGCACTCTCGTCTCGTGCTGCGTGTCTTTCTCCAGGCTCGGTGTTCCTGTCTCTCCTTGTTCATGGCGCCCTAGAAACAGGGCATGCTGATTTCAGGCATTTTGGAGCGCTGCTGTGGTTGGTTTGCCGATTTACTTTTCCTTGGTTTAGATTGACCTTTAAATCCCCACCCGTCCAATTGCCAAATAAAAAACCATCTCACCCCGCCCGTCCACTGTGAGGATCCGCACTATGCTTTTGGTTTGTGCTCTCTTTGATCTGACTTAGGGTGCGTGCGTCGTTTATGCAGTTATCACATATCAGGAGGAAGGAGGCGAATGGCGCTTCTCAGTAAGGCGATTACTTCGAAATCAAGGTGAGTTATCATGGACACACTTGAATGCAAAAAAATTAGAGTTTTTTTTCGCATTGGTTTAGTAGCCATTCAATTTGATTTTCACTTTTGAGTTGAACTGCAACCTCGCAACATCCAATTTAGGGGTGTGGGTATGAGCATACGCCTAATGAAGGAGTTCATCTGTGTCCAGGTGAAAGGTTTGCAACGGGAAGCTTCTGCATGTTGTTGCTTCAGTAAAAGGTTTCTACTTGGCAAGGAAGCCACACAGCGTTAGCCACTCCCTGGTGGACCTGCTACAATAGCTCAGCAATGCGTTTGCTAACGTTAGTAACCTTAAATCTTAAATCTTCATTATCTTCTATTCTTAGCTCTCTTTGCTTCATGTTCTTATCTGTCCAGGTAAATTATATGACTGGCAGTTATCATACATTTTCCACGGACATATGAGGCAATTTGCTGAAAACTTTTGTGAATCACAGCAATGTTACAAAATTGAATATGTTTTGCCATTGTTTTTTATTTGATTGTAGTGAATTGAATTCAATGATGTAGTTTGCAGTTTAGGAATTTTGCTGTATAATTGCTAACCTCAAACAGATATGCAACAAATCTGTTGTCCAAGAGGTGCACTCTTCATTCCAATCAAGTGACCCGCTATTAGCAATTTCATTTTGCTAATAAAAACCAACTACATATAGATCGTCTATCTTTATCTTGGCAAAACATCAATCTGAACTTTTTAATTTCTTGATCTTGAAAATATTTCCCTCTGCTTTCACAGTGTCTATAGCAGATGGTGACAGTATCCAAATCACCTCGACTTTGAAAAAAATGGGGGACAAATGCAAACTATCCTGCTACCCCCACTGTGATTACACAAATGGTTAGCTATCCCTATATTGTCCATAGTAATTTTACCAATGTCACTACTAAAACCTGGCTATTGTTTGTTTCAATAAATGAATTGTTAAGTAGGGTCTTCAAGTAAATGCATTGTTAGGATTCCTTAATTTCTTTCAATAAATGAATTGTTAAGAGAGGGTCTTAAAGTAATTAATCTAACAATTTTTTGGCTTTTCCAATCATCATATATCTATAACAAGACAAGATTAATCAGTGATGAGTTTACTGCTCTGCATACTAGATCTACAGTCATACTTCAATTACTGTCAGCACATTTGCCGTTTGGTCATTCTTACATCTAATCTGTGACATCTGATTTGTCAGCTCAGGTCAAAGAAAAGGTTAATGCCCAAGATTGTTGGAAAATGATCGTTGGAGAGCCTTGTCATGCATGATGCATCAGTTGAAATTTCGGTATGCTTAATTAATAAATTTTTACTTTCCTTTATGAATAAAGTTGTATAGGATGAAGTCTGCTACTCTTGGTTGGGATGTTTCTATATGAATATTATTATATTCAGTGGTCATAAGTGAGGTATATCTCATGATTGAATAATTCAGCTTCAAGGTTTTCCTGAAGTTCATCTTGCTCAGGTTTGTCACATTGACGCCACTCCATGGTCAGGTGCCTACTGCTTGTCTCACGAAAATAGGAGATAGTTCTAAATACAACTGGCATATGCCCTTTATCTGTCTCAATGAAATCTGACAACATGTTTAGTACCTGGCGCTTGCATGATATTGTTTAGTATATCTTCTATATCGGCTATTGGATTCATGGCAACAATTCAACATGTGTACAAGTTGAGAGGAATTTCCTTGCTCATGATAACATGGTAGACATGCTTAGCTTGCCAGGTTGTGTGACGTGTCTTGGCTCTCACTCGTCTGTACCTACAGGAGCTATAGCGTGGATGGTCGATAGAGCTCAACATCTGGCCTCGCAGAACCTCAGCATTGATGGACTGGTCTGTGCTTTCAAACCCTGCACATATTAGAGTTGTGGGGATATTTTGGGCTGTTTTGATGCTTAAAGATTTTTTTCATATCCATATTATAGTTACATCCTCTGTAATTAGAGGGGGGTATTTTTTAGTTATCTGGTCTAGTATCATCTATAAGTTTTGTTACAATTAACAACTTGTGAGTTCAAATAGATCATCAGTGAAGTGTCTAGACACCATAGTTTGGTTGGAAAACTTAAAAAAGATATGAGTTTTACCCTGCATCGAACAGGCAGCCACTTTCCTTGAGACTATGCGGCAAGCATAAGACTGATTTCAACACAACTGAAAGGAACAATGACTATCTGATGAGTTTTATTCATAAAGTCTATTCTTTGATCAAGTAATTGACATATTAAAGAAAAATATTCAGGACATTCAGGACCTGCTATCATTATGGAGACTGACCTTGTTCCAATATTTCGGAGATGTCTGTGTAGCAATGCTTTTCCTCTAAAGTAGTTATTTATCAAATGTGTGATGTGGCATTTTTTTTGGTTAATGATAGATGACTGAACATCCTCAGGCGTTGGCTCTCTTTGGTTTCTATATGTAAGTTGCCAAGTAATAAAATCTCTGATAATTCAATCATACATCCATGATAAAGTTCCTCCTGGCAACCTGTCACCATGTCACATGGGCATGCTAGATTTTGGTAATCCATTCAAAAAGCATCGTTATGGTTTGCATGTAAATGTATGCATTTAACAGTTATATTTTCCTGAATTTTTTTGGACATGATCTAATTGCAGGTCCCACTGTCCTGTCCATAATGGCATAATCTGAGCAAATACAGGAACAAGCGTCATGTCCCATGCTCTACAATTACTACACTATCTGGTGTCTTTGCCATATGGATGATAATGGGGTGTATCGTTAAAGACAATTGCCAAAAAATGGAGGAGCTGAACAAACAGGCCAAAGCAACCGATGTTGTTGCTACTCTTGCTTCTTGGTCAGGTTACAATTTCAGTGGATATATCCGAAGAGTTTATCTCTGATTATTATATGTTTGAACCATATATATTAATGAGTATTCTATTGGATTGTAATAGCTTATGAAATTTCGTGGTAATGTGTTTTAATGTTAATTATTTATAAACAGGATTTTATATATCTATTTGTCTGGTTATATGTCATGAAATATTTATATTCCCGTAGCAATGTACGGGCACTCAACTAGTAAAGAAAAAAGAGTAGAAGCTGCTGCTTCTCGTCTCATCTCCTCTTATCGGAATGTTTTCTCCCCAGGCCGCAGCTCTCTTCCTCTCGATGCGCCGGCGGCCGAATCACAAGCACTAGGGGCAGAGGTGGGCCAAGGTCTCCTGGCCGCGGGCACACGCGATCCGATCGTATGCAGGCCGTCGGCGGCCGTTCGGTGGCGCCGTGCGACGGAGGTGCTCCGGCGACAGGGTCGGCCAGAGAGACGGCACTCTGTGATCACAGGGTGATGAGGAGGCGATGGGCTACTCGGCTTGGGCAGAGAAGGAAGGAAGGAGGGAGCTCGAGGCACGCCTATGCTCAGCAGTCGGCGACGAGCAGGGAGACGGCGGCGGCTTGGGCTTGCTGGTTGCTGTTCCATGGCTATTGTGAAGCAGACCGTTTCAGACCATTTTACTAATAGCCTGACGCACAATTTTCAAACCATCAAACACCTAACCTCATGGGCATCGATCCACACATGTAAGCCTTTCGGGCTTTTCTAATTCAGGGGTCAAGTCTTGTTGCAACCGTGGATCCCTTTCGGATCTCACAACATTCAGAGTTCATGGAGCACTAACCTGATTGCAACTACATTTGGTATTCAGATTTAACTCTGAACGTTCTAATAAATCAGCTTTTATTTAACTTACTGACTGCATTGGATGGTGGACAAATAGCAAGGTACCAATCATCTAATTTTTGGATCAAGAAGAGTTCATCTATTTTAGATGCATTTAGATCATTAGCTGAGATACCTTCAGATCATTAGCTAATCATTAAGTTCAGAAAAATAGGTTCAGATCAGATATATGTAACTTGAGGGAAGTTGCCATGCTAGATCCAAAGTTGATTTGACACAGGAAGATGCAGGCGGCCGGCAGCAGATAGTGCGGGACGGCGGCGGCCACTTCTAGCAGCATGGCCCGGCGGCACCTTGCGCGTGGGCGCACGGCGGCACGGCAACTCGCGCGTCACTGTCAGGCCAGCGGCGCAGGCGTCCTGGCGCAGGTTGAGCCCGAGCAGCGGCAGCCGAGCGTGAGCAATGTCACCGGTGAAGAATGGGCATAGTACAGAGTTCGAGAATCTGTACATTAGCAAAAAGCCTAAATTGTCCTTAATTACGAGGCTTGATTAAGACTTGCCGTAAATAACTTTAACGGGAGGAACCACCGGTTCCTCCCAAGCACCATAAAAATTCTCAATTCTGTACTGCATCAGCAACTCATCAATCATCAGATCTCATCTGATCTCACTATATTATTGGATATTGTGATACCTGAAAGTAACAACCAGTTGCTTTATGTAGTCATCGATCTTGTATCTTGAAAGGAAAATCACGGTGCTATAAAAATGCGGAATCACAGGAACAAAATAATCCCCAATGTTTCACATCACAAGTTCCATGTGAAAATTACTGAAGCTCTGAATGTGCATGGTGAACAAGTCAGTAATAAAATATTTAGGCTCCCTTTGGTAATCTAGGACAGCTCCTGAAGCTATTTTTTCATGTTAATCTACCAAGCAGGGGTTGGACAAACTCACGTCGGATCTCCGCAAAACACGCTCTCACACAGCAAGGAAAGCCTACTAAATTCAATTCAGACCTTAGATCTGTCTTTTGCTTTTGGTTAGATGCTTTCAATTAAAACTCTATTGTAAGTATTGCACGTTCTCCTTTATAAAAAAATTTTGATTGCTGTGGGATCTCCCCTACAGTTTGCCTTTCAAAAAAAAGGAACGTGAGTGAAGCTGAAAATACCATCTTTACCTGGCTCAGTCTGACACCGGTGGGCCCCGACCATGGTCATGGGTGCATTTGCCCATAGGCTATCCGCACTCGTCGTCCTCTATACTCATCCTCTAAAAGGAATATTCTAGTCTGGTCATCAACATTCTCTCCTCTATACTACTTACTCCCGCACTCATCCATCCTTTAGGCTGTCCCGCACCGGCGTCCGGAGACGCCGTCCGGAAGCGCCGCGTCATCCCCATACGTATGAAACGGCCGCGGCGGCATCCGGGAATTGACGTGGCGCCGGAATCGTGGCGACGACACTGCGCCAAACTTGGCCGAGGTAGCGCTCGTCGACGCCACGGCCTGGCGCTGGTCCCACCACCCGTCGTCCTCCACCCGCGTGGGGAGGAGGGAGTAAGAGCGAACGCCTTGGCCGGCGTCGGAGAAGAAGAGGATGGCGGTCGGAGAAGGGAAGGGAAGAGCCTTACCATGGGAAGAGGAGGGGCAGCCCGCGCGGCCGGGACGGCCAATTTCGCGCGCTCAGCTGACGCGCCATCAGCAGCGCCGCGCTGCCGCCAGCGCTGCGCGAAGCCCCGTGCCCGCGCGGAGCCCACGCCGCGCGCTCACCGACGCCCGCGGAAGAGGGGAGGGGAGGAGGCCCGCCGCCCGGGCCGATCACGTGCCCCCCGGCTCGCTGAAGCGCCGACGCCGCGCGGGAGGAGGGAGGCGCGAGCCACAGCGCCGCGAGCTCGCTTACCGTGCGCCCGCCTGCCCCCCGCCCGCCTTCGCCGACGCCCGTCGCGGGCCGAAGCCTCCGCGCAGGAGGAGGAGCGAGCCGCCGCACCGCTTAGCTAAGCCACCGGCGCGCCCGCCGGCCCTCGCCGCGCGCTTCCCGCCGCCGCGCGGAGGGAGTGCCGGGGGGGGAGGCCATATTCATTCCTCTCCCACCCCGTCGGCGCCGCCGGGCCGCGCGTCGGTGAAGGAGCCTCCTGGCCGCCGGACAGAGAGAGAGAGAGGTGGGAGAGAGAGAACGAGAGAGAGAATGGGAGGGAGAGAGAGAAGGGTTTTTTTAAGAAAAAGGACATGTGGGACCCACGGATAGAGGATGAGATGGAGTATGGATGGGTGCGGGAGAAAGTGGTATGGAGGCCGATCGGGGCGGAATATTCCTTTTGGAGTATGAATTTAGAGGACGATGAGTGCGGATAGCCTTATACCTCTACTCTATATGGTGGGACCCACACGTCGGTTTTGGTTTCCCCTTTTTCCCTCACGCGATGCCCTCCTCCCTCTTCTCTCTCTCTTCCGGCGTCCACGGCGAGATGGTGGCGTCCACGGCGACCTCCATGGCCAACTTCGGCGGCGGGCGGCGTCCCAGCCTTGAGGCTCCCGGCTCCTCGGCGAAGGCGCTGGCGCCTTGCGCCGGCGCGGCCGCCGGCGGGCGCCGCAACGGCGCCGGCGCCGGGCGGTAGCGGCCACGCCACGAGCAGCCTTGCTGGCGAGCGGCGGGCGGTCCAGCCGGCGCGGCATATGGCGAAGCGCCTCGCTTCGTCGGCGAAGCGCGCGGCGGCGACTGGCTCGACACGCCGCCAGCGGCGCGGCGGCCACCGCCAAGGCGAACACGCTAACGGCGCGCGGTGGCCGGCGGGCGGCGCGGCAGCGCTAACGGCGCTGGCGCGCCACACCGGGCGTAGCGCGGCGGCGCGATCGCCTGCACGCGGGCTGGCGCGCGGCGGCCAGCGCCCGCGCGAGCACGAGCCAGCGGGCGGGAGGCGCAGCCTGCCAGCGATCTGCGCGCCCATGGCGGGCTCTGCCGCCTCGCCTCCTCTCCTCCACGCCCATGGCGCGAGGGCGCAGCTCGCCCTTTCCGTGGCCCAGCCCTGGCGGGCGTCGGCGACAGCGCGGCGCGCAGCTGGACGAGCTCAGCGCGCTGGCGGGCGCGAGCGCCGCGCGCTACGGCCGAAGCGAGCGGAGCGGCCGGGCGAGTCGGAGTGGCCGCGGCCGAAGCCAGGCGGGTCGCTGGGCGGGTCGGCGGCGGCGTTTCGATGGGCGGCGCGCTCGGCCGGACAAAATGCCGGGCGGCACGGGACGGCCGGGGTCACGCGCTAGCCGGCGGCGCCGGCCCAGGAAGCGCTGGGCTGGCGCCAGCGTCCGCGGATCACCCCTTCCTCCTCGGCCGTCTGTCTCAAGGCCTCCTTCCTTCTCCTCTCTCTCCTCCCGCCTCGAAGCTCTGTGGCCGGGCGAGGCGCCGCCGTCGGGTGAGCTGCCATATTCAGCGAACGGAAGACGCCAAAGCTTCAGGACGGAGACGAGGCCATGGCGGATGACATGGCTATATTCCGGACGCCCGCCGCAGCTCGTTCGTGGGGTATGCTGCGGGCCTGACGGGATTCCCGACCCGGTCACGGGTAGCCTTTTAGATTATCTTCACTGGGCTCTCGTAAAGGAACCGATACACGATATAGCGCGTGGAAAGAGCTTACGGGGGTCCGGATATGGCCAGTCATCCGCCGCCGCCTCTCCTCGTCTGGGAATTGGCGCCGTAGCGTTCGTCCGGAGACGGCCAGCCACCTCCGCCAGCTGCCTCGCCCCCCCCACCACGCGGCAGAGACGGAGAGCTGCTGCACGCGGTGGAGCGGGGGCGCCGTCCCCTGTTCAGCCGGGAGAGGGAGGGGGGGCCAGGGGGAGGGGCTGCCGGGCGCCGGGGAAGAGGAGGGGGCGCGGCCGCCGGCCGGGCGCCGGGCGCTCGGGCCGGGGCCGCCGCGCCGCCCGGCCGCGGTTGCCCCCCCGCCCGCCGCCGTGGCCCCGGCCCAGCTGACGGCCACGCCCGGAGCCGCGGAATCCGCCGTAGCGCGCGGAGGAGCGAGCCGCCGCGCCGCCCGGCCCGCCTCGGCGGCTCGCCCGACGCGGCCGCGCTCGCCCGCCCATTGCGCGACGCCCGCTCGGCCCCCCGCACGCGGCTGCACGGCCGCCGCGAAAGCCCGCCCGTCCCCCCAAAGCGCGCCGGAGGAGCGAAGCCGCCCGCCAACCGCCGCTTGGCGCTGCCGCCCACGCCGCCTTCGCTGCCGCGGCCACGCGTCCCGCCCGGCCCCACGCTGCGCCGCGCCCGCCCGGCCCCGGCTGCGCAGCGGGACGGGCCCGCTGAAATGAGCCATTCCTCCCAAGAGGGGAGGGAGGAGCTTGAGCCCCGCCGCCAGTTGCCCGCGCCCGCCCGGCTTTACCGCTGTTCGCCGGGCCAAGGCCAGCGGCGTCCACCCCCCCACTGCGGCACGCCCGCCGGGGGGGAGGGAGGGAGCGCCGACGGGGAGGGAGTGAGAGAGATAAAGGGAAGGGGTTTTATTATTAAAAATCTTATAAGTGGGCCTCACGTTAGATAGAGGATGTTATAGAGTATGGATGGGTGCATGAAAAAACTGTATAGAGGAGAGAATATGGATGATCGGGATAGAATATTTCTTTTAGAGGGTGAATATAGAGGATGAAGAGTGCGGATAGCCTTAGGCCGGCGTGGGGGCCGTAACGCCATCGGGCGGCGTCTTGGACACATGGAGATCGCGTCGGGTCGCCGGCCGCCGCCGGAAGAGCTTCAGCGCTGACGGCCGGTCACCGAAGCTCGGGCAGGTCGTCGGTGCTTTCGGAGCCCTTCGCTGGACGTGCTCCTCCGCCGCTCAACAATTCATCGTAGAAGCCCAGGAGAGATGGCGAGCGAGGGAGAGGAACGAGCCCGAGCGGCCGTCGGGGATGGATATACGAATGGATAAGGCAGCAATATAATATTAATATTACTTTTTCGATAAGTATATGTAACGTCCCGCCTCCTCGAGGCCGGGCCCACTTACATCCGGCGACTTTAATAGGACCAATATTGTCCCCCACTGGACCAACACTAGTCTTTTCTCACAAGCACTTTGTCCTCACTGTACGCACCCGGAACGAATTCCGGCCGGGTCACCCATCCTGAAATTACTCTAGGCCAAGCACGCTTAACCTTGGAGTTCTTTCGAGATGAGCTTCCTAAAAGAAGTTGCAACTTATTGGTATGAGTATCATATTAATCCTATTAAGCCACGGGCCCGGGTGTTACATCCTCACCCCCTTAAGCGATCGACGTCCCGCCGATCACCCCCCGAGCCGGGAACCTCCTCCCTTGGCCACGTCCGTGTGTCCAGTGCCAAGCATGTGCCATCTTTGTGTGACCACGACGGGTCCACACCAGACCATGCGCACCATGCTGCGCAAGAATCGCGACACACGCGCCCGTGAAACCGCGAGAGTCGGCTCGATACCATTTGTAACGTCCCCGCCTCCTCGAGGCCGGGCCCACTTACATCTGGCGGCTTTAATAGGACCAATATCGTCCCCACGACCAATACTAGTCTTTTTTCAAGCACTTTGTCCTCACTCGACGCACTTTAGGGAACGAATTCCCGGCTTGGTCACCCATCCTGAATTACTATAGGCCAAGCACGCTTAACCTTGGAGTTCTTTCGAGATGAGCTTCCGGAAAAAAAGTTGCAACTTATTGGTATGAGTATCATATTAATCCTATTAAGCCCCGGACCGGGGTGTTACAGTATAGTCTTTTCATCCCTAATTCTTTAGGGTTTGTAGTACGATTAAACTGAAATCAAATATTTAGAGGAGTGTGGACATTTAACATCTTTCACCCATTCTATGAAAGTAAAGTACCGTTTAGCATGACTCCACTTCACTAATAGAGTTATTTATTTTGGCTTTAACTCCATGAACAACTTTATATATAGAGCTGGAGCCGTTTTAATAAATTGTTTGGTAAAACAGCTCTATATATAGAGTTCCTTAAAACATGCTCTCACATAAACGCATGCATGATGAGATGAAGCCGGGTGAAGCCACTATTTTTGACTTTATACCACCACAAGGCTCGTGAGAGCACGATTTAAGGGATTTCACCTATGAAACCATTTTGTTTTACTCCATTTGATATAAAACAGCTCTAAACGGCTCCTGAAGCTAATGGAGGAGTCGTGCCAAATAAGGACTAATAAAAACTATTTTGCTAAATGGTAAAGAAAACTACTCTTGCTTTATTATTATTGGTAAGTACGTGAGGGAGTACAATATGCTCAGTGCCTCAGCCCTCAGTGGCCAGTCCCTATCTGCTGGCTGTATGCCCCTGCACTGAGCCTATCACGCATCACCAGCCCACCGTAATCAAATCCTACTGTCGGGTTTGGTCCATAGACCGATTGGGCCGAAACAACGAGCAGTTGCGCTCATGTCAGCTTGTGGCCCATTATATAAATATATCTTGGCCCAACGACTGAGAATACCTAGGTTGACGTGGTACGCGACAAACTAGGTCCAAAATATCGGCAGTGTGGCACCACACACAGAAGCAGAACATAAGCTGCGATCTCTTATGTGCATGTCTGGCTGCTTCTGCAAACTCCATCGTTGGTTCCGTGCAATCAATCATCTGTTGAATCGAAATTCAGTCAGAGCTGGTAAATGTGTCATCAGATCATGACACTGATCCAAAGCTGCCCAGCGTAATCCACATAAAGGTGTAGTAACAGCACTAAAAACACACGCACTTCGTACTCATGCTGTAATTTTAACATAAAATATATGTAATAACCGTTGTCTTAAAAAATTAAAATTCAGACACCTGAATTTTAGCAAATCCCGCCTAAAACTAGGGAACCGGATGATAGACGTGAAATAGTTAAACTGTTAATAAAATTGGGTAAATTTATTCCAATGGTTTTATTAGAGTTTTTTTTTGTGACAAATATGGTTTTATTAGAGTTGAGTACACAACAAACAGTAGAGTACTACAGTCTAGAATTGAGTATCTTGATCCCATATCTTGATGATCAGTCTGTGATAGCTAGGCCCACAAATATACGTGAAAAAAATGAGCCAACACAACACAAGAGACGACCCATGCAGCTGCCACCATGAATCATGCATGCATGCAGCATGCAATAAATAAACGACATAACTACATGAATAGCAATCCTCCATCTTAAATTATAAGACGTTTGACTTTTTTCAACTCAAATTTGACTATTTGTCTTATTTAAAAAATTTATGTAAATATTGTTAAATTTAAATTATTCTTGAAGAACTATCACTAATAAAGCAAGCCACGATAAAAGAAATGATATTTTGTAAAATTTTTTAATTAAGACGAGTGGTTAAACTTAGTGTAAAAAAATCAAAACGTATTATAATTTGGAATGGAGGAAGTACGTGTACGCGCCCTCATGTGCGTGTGAGAGCGCGCGTGTCACAGGAGCAGGTGCGGGGCGGCGCCGTGGTGCGGCCTGGGCGCCTCCACCACCGGCACCGCCGACGCGGCGAGCTCCTGCCACAGCGCGGCGTCCGGCGGGAAGGGGAACAAGCTACTAGCACTAGCGTCTTTCCATTTCCAAGTCGTCTGCGCGCTGTCGCCCTCCAAGATCGCCGTTGCTGGCCACGGAAGCGGCCCGGCACCCAGCGGCAGCAGCTGCTGCTGGTGAGCCGTGTCGGCAGCAGCTGCGGACCCTGCCCCGCCGACGCCGGCTCCTAGCGCTGCTGCTGCCTCCCCGAGGCCGAGGTCGTCGAAGCCAAGCCGGCCTTCCAGTAACGGCGCTGCGCCGAGCGCGAGCAGCGGTGACGCCGACGCCGATGCCGAGCCCAGCAGCAGCGAGCTGAGGAGGAGGCCGCCCTGCATCGTTGCTGGGGAGGCGAACGGGCCGCCGGCGGACAAGACGGTCGTTGTTGCTTCTGTCGTCGGCGTGGCCGTAGCAGCGGCGACGGCGGCGGCCATGGCGGCGCGGGTGTGGCGAACCGTTGTCGGGCGCTGGCGCTTGCGCGTGGCCCCGCCGACGGGGGACGTTGCGGAGGGATCCGCCGAGCGTCCAGTAGCGGCGGCAGGCGCGGCAGAAGTGGCGCGGCTGCGCCGTGTTGTAGTTGTTGTAGTAGCAGAACTTGGTGTCCCGCGACGCGCACCGCGGGCACTGCTCCCTTCCCGGCCCTGGCACCGGCGCCGCGGAGGCAGCTAACGGCGACGGCGACGGCGGCGGCGCCTTGGTCCCGGCGGCGGCCAGCAGCAGCGCGCGCGCCGCCACTGCCTGCTGCAGCAGCGTGTCCTGCGGCAGTGAAAGCGGCGGTGGTGGCTGGACGGGGAACTGGCAGTGCCGCGGCGCCTCCATGGTGGATAGCAGAGCAGAGCAGAGCAGGCGTCGATCGGTTTGGAGCTACAAGCTGCTGCTGCTGATGCTGCGCGCGCGCGCGGTCGGTCGATGGCGCCTCAATCTGCCGCTGCCGGTGTGACACTGTGCTGGAGGCGGAGGGCCGTGCCCCATGCTAGGTGGTTATATAGCGGCAATAGCGCACGCCGGCCACTAGTGCTTGTCGAGCGGGAGCGGAGCAGAAGCAGAGAGGGACTGGTCGGACCGACCGGGGCGCACTGCGGCGGATGGTACGGGCTACGGAGCTGGAGCTGGCAGCTAGCAGGTGTGGGGGTGGCCACACGAAGGTTACGTAGCTTTCTCTTGCAGACGAATTCGAAGCAGAGGATAATTCCTGATTCCTGCTTCTTGCAGCATGCCATCAACAATGCTCGCTCGCACATGGACAATTGCACACAACTGTTTCCTGGTCTCATGCATCTCACCCTCCGCCTGCCCGGCCGGCCGTCACGGCGCTAGCTAGATGCGCCGTCTAGCCAGCAGGTGGTAGTAGCTCAATAAGGCCGGGCCGATGAGGCCTGCGCCTCATGCTGAGCTCCTCCTGCTTGAAGCTCGAGAGCGACGTGTCATGCTCATGGATGCCATGCATGCCTGCCCCGATGAACCGGACCTCCCAGGATTCCTTTGCTTAATCCTTTGCCTGGTTTTTGCTTGGCTTCTTCCCTGTGCAAGATGCGAGGTAAAAAAACTCGTCTATAATATGAGACAATCTCCACATGCCACCGGCGCGGCACCACTAGCTAGCACAATATGATAGACGCGTCACGCGCGATCGATGACAATTGTTCTCTCTACACACAAGTTCAATTCATTCCCACATGTCCCTCCCATTCTTCTCTCTTTCCAAATCCAAAATCGGCACCGAGCTCACCTATTATAATTATAGGTAGCCAAAATGGGCGGTCCGACCAATATCGGACTGGCGTGGGCTCGTTTGTACATAAATAACATAACAGGTCGTCTGGTGCTGTGCCTACGTTAAGTGATTAGCCTAAGGCCTAGGCACCCAATGTTATCCTAAACGATAAACGGTATACAATCGGTCATCATTTACTTAGCGTTTATTAGGTCATCAATTGACCCATCCATTGGCCGCTGCTCATTGACTTTGGTTGCATGAGCTGGTGCCTGTCGTCCTCACCATTGTACAATGAAGATTGGATAAGAGCATCAGCTGACATTGGAGGAGATGGTGAGCCGTCGAGGGAAGCAGGGAAATCTAAGTGACAAAGCAACGGCCGATGTACCAAGGGAAGCAGGGAGCAAAGGAACGGAGTGGCATCGAGGCGATGCTAAGGGAGATGGGAATCATAGAGAGGGAACAGTAACTTTAGGGCTACAGGGGAAGTGGCGTCGATGGACGATGGTATAGGTCTAGGGTTTCCTGGACCTTAACGAGCCTGCATTATATGGGCCAAGCTCATGCTTCGACTACGGGTTGAAAGGCTTTGGGTTTTGTTGGCATGAGCCTGATAGCAATACTATTGGATCGTGCCTCCCATGAGGTCCAGCCTATTTAGCTATCTATATACTCACTACCATTAGCAAAAAGCATTAATATTCTAGCCCAAATCATCCTATGCTCAGCAAAGCAGGCACGGAGGTCGAGGACCTCGTTGGACACCGACCTTGTCCCACCATGTAGTACCCTAGCTATAGCTAGTTGTCCACACACCACCCCCCTAATCTCGTCAGCATAATCGAAGTTTGTCGCAAGCTCAGTGAAGCTTAGATCAAGTATAATAACAGGTTGTAAGCTGGCTAAATACTGATGTGGAGAAAAGAAGAGAGGAGAGAGAAGCAAAGTGGGCTGTAACCTTACAACCAACTTGGACACAGAAACCAAGAACTTAGTGAGAGAGGCAAGTAGGTCATATAACCAACAGCTGGTTGTAATGATTATATAGGGAAGGCTATATAAAAACCTTACAACCAGCAGTTAGCTGTAACTATTAGCCTTGCTTTTATAGAACGATCCTGCACTAGGTACAAAACATTTTTCTTTCCAAAGATGAATAATACTGATCTAGGGACAATGTTCAAAAATGTCGATAGACGGAATTGGACGTTGGCATATATATCGGACCGCACCTAGAGGTACGGTTGGCTGTTGACATAGTGGGCCATGTACCCGTGTAAATGTATTTCAAGGAGTGCGTGGCTTAGTTTATAGCTCAGGACCGCCCTGAAATCAAACTTTTTCCAAAATTTTTGTAAGTTCCTGCCAAATATGGTACATTAATTCATTTCCCACTGATTTCGTGGCTTTTATATTTCCGAGCGAAATCACAACATCAGCGTTACAATTTTTCATCTACGACGCGGAGTAGTACGCTATTGGCTGGCGTGCACGTAGCCAGTGAGTACGGAGTACGTGGTACGGCCTACCACTGCCTACGCGGCACACAGGGCGCCCCTTGGGGGATCAACGCATACGCAGTTTCTCGGCGCAGTTCCAAGCGGAAACCGCCAAAACTTAATAAGGCCCCGCACGCCGCGCCCGCGGCGGCTGCATCCGCCCAGCTGAGCGACACGAGCCGGCCTGTCGCTGCTGGGCCCGACGAGGTAGCTAGCCGCGCGTGGCAGGCCACAGGCCAGACGGCAGGTACCTGTACCTGGATACTGTAGCAGGCAGCGGACGACGCCAGCGGCCAGAAGGCTCGCCGGACAATCGCTAGCGGCGATCGTTGGCAGACCGATCGATCGATCGGTACAGTACGTGCTAGCGATCGAGCGGATACGCACGACGCGGCACTGCATGCGGCAGCGTCCGTCATCAGCGGCGTGCTGCATGCATCTCGGCATCGGCGCCGCCGGCCCGACGGGGTGGCGACGTCGACGTGTACGTGCGTCGTGGCGTGGCGGATGCGCGCTACCTCGGTTGGACGTGCGCCCGCGCCGGGGGTGGTCGATGGCGATCGGTGGTCGGGTCCAGCGGCAGCCGGCAGAGCGGATGCGTCGTCGGCGCCATGCAGCATGCGTGGTCGCGATCAGGCCGTCAGGGACGTCGACGCCAGCAAGGCCGGGCGATCGCTGATGCATGCACGGCATACATGCAAGATCGAGAGTAACACGTCAGCCAGAGCCTCAGGGTACGACGCGTGTGGCCAAGGAGATCGATGCGATGGCTCATGGCTCCATGGGCCAGTCAGCTGGAGCTCTGGCCGGTTACACTCCAGGTACGTAACGACGATGACAACGGCGACGGCGACGGCGACCACACCATTCAGCTAGCTCATCAGTAAGGTTGCAAACGGCGCGGCGGCGGTCAGCCCGCCCCGCGTCCGCAGCAGCCGCGAGGGTGTTTGCGGACATATGTGTAAGGTTGCAAACGGCGCGGCGGCGGTCAGCCCGCCCCGCGTCCGCAGCAGCCGCGAGGGTGTTTGCGGACATATGTGGCGGCCCGCATAGCACCGCTTTGCTTTTGCGGGGCTTCGCGGCAGCCCGCATAGCGCCGCATACTCGGTGAGTCCAGACCAAGAGAACACGGTGATGTGCGGTCGTGCGGAGCTTGGCGAGCATGTTCTGCTGCTACTGGATCCCTTCGATGGGGAAGCCGGAGGGGTGAAGTTGTTGTGGGAGAGGTTGAGGTTGGACGGGGCTAGGTTGCGTATCGAGGAGCTAGCTATACGAAGACGATGGACGCTCGCACGTACCCACCACCAGGCACCAGCAAGGTCGCGCACGTCCAAGCCATGGCAGAAACGTCCAGCGCCGAAGGCCGTCGTCGTTGCCAGAAAGAGTGCTCAGCTTGAGCTCCTCGGAGAGGCGAGGCCGTCGAGCTCGACGCCGACCACCGCGCCGCCGTCACACACACAGCCGCGCCGCCTTTGTCGGACTCGGTCGTCGCCGGCAGGACGCCAGCACCCAGTCCCGGTCGCGGACTCGCGTTCCGCGATGAACTCGAGCAGCGGCGCCACGTCATCGCCGACAGCTTCCAGGAAAGCAGCAGGAGAACGAGCGCGCTCCTATATGCCTATATCTCACGGGACGCTGCGGCGCCGTTGGGCTACGCGGACAAAACGCATCGACCCGCTCCTATCGCACGGGCTTGCGGCGCGGGTTTACTTGGACTGCGGCGCTCGTAGCCCAGCGGGCTAGCGGCGAAGCCCGCCGCCGTTTGCATCCCTACTCATCAGCAGGCCTCGGCCTGGTAGTTCCCCTGGGCCGCCTCAAGATTCGGTCGGAGAGCCCGACCAGTTGTCTCGCTGCTCAAGTCACATCATCACGCTCTCCTCGCTCCATCGTCCTCGTGGGACACAGCATTTAATTACAGGTATAGCCCAAAGTGTGATCAGAAGGAAACTGTGTGTGAAAGTGACGAGAGTTGGTTCTATTCGTCGTCTATTTACAGATTTAATTCACATTTACATAATTACATGCATCTAGAGATGCAAGTGTCGATACGACTCTCGCTACTGTAATAAAGTCACTAGTTTAACCACGTGTTTACTCTTCCGTTCGCAAGAGAGCGATTTATCGACTTATTATATGCTTTAGGAAAATGATAGGATTGAAATTAGTGAATAGTTTCCTGATTGTAATTACTGAAAATAACCCACTACTATGTATCTCTCTCTCTCTCTCTCGACATCGCCTCTCTCACCATGCTGATCTCTCGCTCCCCCACCGCCTCGCTACTCTCCTTCAATCAACTGACGATGCTATTCCTGGAAACGGACAGCTCAGTAGTGCCGCTAGTCCCTGCTGTCCCTATCGATCAGCTGGGCGCTAGCTGTGGCTGCACTGAGGACTCACTGGCCGGCGGCAAGGGTGCGATGCATCGCTATCTGTACTGGTGCACTTGTTGGATTGGATATATATATAGACGACTGGCATGCATGGACGATCCACATTAATTAATTTATTCAGCCACATGCATGATGCATTAGCTGCTTTTTTTTTTAGGGGAAATCGCATTCCATTAATCAGATGATGCTGAATCCTCAGCAATAATACATAGGACGTTCGCCGGAATGGAGGCCAGAACATGGTCTGCATCCGGATCACACACGCTTCCCAGGATAGCTAACTCATGTGCTACCCTATTACAAGAACGGGGGCGTTGCTGAACACGCCAAGAAATAAAATTGAACGTAAGTAAGCTACGCAGCTCCTCCACCAAAAAAGACATGTCGCTCAGAACATAGACCTCCGAGTACACGGCTTGGACCACTTCCACCGAATCGGTTTCAATAATCACTTGACCTACTCCAAGATCGGCTGCCGCTTGAGCACCCTGAATACCAGCAATCAGTTCACCATGAAAAGCATGCATCAGAGACTCTACCCTGCCTCGTCGAACAGTGACCACATCCCCATCTGCATCTCGCAGTACACATCCCCATCCTCCATTACCTGTCACCGAGTTGAAAGCAACATCACAATTCACTTTCACCCGTTCAGCATCAGGTTTCTCCCATTTAGGCCTCTGACCTGCACCTGCCTTCACATGATGGACTAAGTGCTTCTTCCATTCAGTCATTTGGACCGTTATGCTGTGTGCAAGCCATACAGCATCCCGGCTGGTTTCTCCCTCCCTAATTCTGTTTCGTTCTGACCACCCCGTCCACAAGGCGTAGCAGCATTTCAGTCTTTGATCTTCCTTCATGTTCATCACCGCCTCCATCACGTCGCGAGCGGACGCCTTTGACAGTAGCATCTCCCTTGCTTGGCTAAGTCCCAAATGGCCCCAAAGCTCTACCATCTTCTTACATTTCAGGTATAGGTGCGCCCCATCTTCGTCGAACCGGTTACAGACTGCACACCTAGTATCAAGCTCCATCCCTCGCATTTTCAAATTCATGCGCAACGGGTGGCTGTTATGACAGAACCGCCAAAGGAAGTGTTTCAGCTTGCTCGCGCACTGAACGTCCCATATCTTCTTCCACAAGGACTCATAGCCAGGATCGGGCAGGGAGGCCGAAGCACCCCCCCGTTTGCTCTTTTGAATCTGAGTTCTTCTGTACACTTTATATGCGCTCTTAACCGAAAAAACACCTTTCTTGTCAAAGTGCCAAGCCAATTTATTCTCCATGCCTCCATGAACTGGAATGGACAGAATGACTCGTGCATCTTCCTCCCAGAATGTATCACGCACAAGCTGAATGTCCCATCCATCAGTCACTGGATTCATCAGCTCTTCCACGTTCATCAGCAAGCATCGCCCGCGCGGTGTGATCGGTCTCCTGGACATATCTCTTGGGAGCCATGGATCAGACCAAATGTTCAAACCCACCCCATCACCCACTCGCCATATAATACCCTGTTTCAGCAACTGTATGCCACTCAGTATACTCCTCCATGTGTATGAGATGCCACTGCCTGGCTGAGCCTCCAAGCATGAACGGCCAGGGTAGTATCTAGCTTGCAAGAGCCTTGAACATAAGGAGTGTGGAGACTTCAATAAACGCCACGCCTGCTTGCTTAGCATGGCCATGTTGAAAGCGTGGATGTCTCTGAAACCGAGTCCTCCCTCTCGTTTTGGCCTGATCATAGTTTCCTTCGGCGGGCGTCGTCCGGCCGCTCGCTATAAATATCCAGTGCAATTTACCTGCCGTATGGCTTTGTGGCCTGCCACGCGTGGCTAGCTACCTCGTCGGGCCCGACAGCGATAGGCCCGGCTCGTGTCGCTCAAGCTGGGCGGATGCGGCCGCCCGGCGCGGCGTCGCGGGGGCCTTATTAAGTTTTGGCGGTTTCCGCTTGGAACTAGCACGCCGAAACTGCATATGCGTTGATCCCCCCCACCCAAGGGGCGCCACGTAACGCGTAGGCGGTGGTAGGCCGTACCACGTACTCCGTACTCACTGTCATACAGGGAATACCGTCTTGACATGAGGGGCAGCACCCGCCATTGGTGAATGCGGGCGATCACTCCCGATGCGTCCAACCCCGCCCGGGTCAGACGCGCCAAGGCAGAGAACACCTTCCTCAGCGGCGTCACCTTCCCATAATCAGCTCCGCCTTCCACAACGGCGGCTCGCGTCGAACCACTTCCCGGTATACCTTGGCGGATGGTCGTGGTCGTTCGTTCAGGTAGAACCACTTCGGCGTGCCGGCCGCGATTGGAAGGCGAGAGCTTCACCGGGATATAGGCATCCCGGGCGCGGGCCCGTAGCTGCAACGTGCAGCTCCCGGCTCGGACGGCTAGCCTCTTCCCCTTCTCCAGCCCTTTAGGAGCCTTCAAGAAGAGGACGGCCTCGAAGAAGTAGAGACAAAGGTCCCAAAGTGGGCCTCGACTCCAAGAAACCCCTCACCGCAGGCGGCGAACACCGCCGCTGCGTGATCGAGTTGAGGCGGGATTGTGCGGCTCCGGGCCGTAATATTCCAGGCGCCGGAGGAACCGACCCACCGGCATCCCGAACCTGCGCTCATGGAACGCCGTGAAACTCACGACGTATCCCTCCGGCGGCATCGGGAACTGGTGCTCGGGCGGTGGCACGATCCACTCCGGCTTCTGGATGTCGGAGCGGACACAGAGAAGGCCCTTCTCCGCCAGCGTCGCCAGCTCGGCCTCTGTGACCACGCACGACTCCCAGTCCTCCGTGCCGACGATCTCGACCCTCGGCGCCATCAGGACGGCAGGCTGGATTGAGCGGCTGCGCGGCAAGGTTGTCTCTCCTCTCTCTTCTTCCTCCGCTCTCGGCGGCGCTCGAACAAAGTCTCGGCAACGGCAAGGGCAGGAGCAGAGGCAATGGCTGGGGAAGCGAGAAGAAACACCAGCGGCCGCCACCGCCCAGGTACTTATATACCCGGCTAACCCTAGCCCGTTCACCTTCCTGCATTTAATGCGTATCTTTCCCACTCGATTGCGTCCACACGGAGTCCCAAGCGCCCGCGCCCGAGCGGCCACAGCCACACGGGGCTGGAAAAGCACACGCACATTGCGAGTCCATCCTCCACGTAAGATCCCGGTTCACGGGCCGGGACTCTGGCGCCGCGCGTGCCCTCAGCGGCAGCCGCAGCGGCACACGCCACCATCACGTCCCCAGGGGACCCACGCGCGCACGCCGTAGTGCACCAACCACCCTAGGCGTGGGGGCCCACCACTTCTCCCGCAGCAGATGGCGCCGTGGCGCCGGACGCTCCGAGAAGGGCGCCTCAAAAGGCACACCCACGTCCCCACGGCGGAATAAACAATAGGCTTCCTTCCCCGTGAAGGAGCCCGGGCGACGGCTCATTTACGGTCCAGAGGTTCGGAGGCTGGCCCACCAGTGGGTTCGACAGCCGCCTCAGGCCAACAAAGTCAGGGATGGCTCGAACGGTCTCATACACAGCCTAGCCCTGCACAAGCGGGGACCGTCCCATACCGTGTCCGAGGACAGCGAGGCAGTCTGAGTAGGGGGATCCCGCGTGGGAGTGCACCAAGCCCTCGGGACCTGGCGGATGGGACCCGGGCCCCGCCTCAAACATACCTTGCAGGCTCTAATGGAATGCGCCTCCAGGCCCAGCCAACCCCTAGCGAACAAGGCACAGGCATTCCACTTGGACTGACCCATTAAACAGCTCACCGGATCTAGCTATGTCTGACACCTGTCAACGACGGCATGGTGAGATCCACCCTCCTCCCTGCGGAAGGGATGCAGAGGCACGGACAAAACTAATGACCAAGTACCGCTCGGCCGTCCCACACCAGAACGGGGCTCGGGGGCTTCCCCGACACAGGGGCTGAGGTTGGGAAACGTTAACTAACTCACTCGCCAAACCCCCGGACGAGCCGACGGGCCCGGGGGCTCGGCAAACGGTAAGGACACCCCAAATCAGAACACACGTGAGCCCTCGGAGGAGTGCCCACACTCCACCGAGGCCTCGGGAGCTACACCCGGCGGGTGCGCTCGCGCGCCCCCGCCGGACAACGTGACCTTCGAGGCAAACAAGCACCTTCACCAAACACGCATAAGCCCTCGGAGGAATGCTCACACTCCTCCGAGGCCTCGGGGGCTACACCCGCCGGGTGCGCTCGCGCGCACCCGACGTAGGAAAGCCCAAAACACCTAACAACGTGCCTGACGGGAACCTAGCTCAAGGCCACAACCTCCGAACGAGTGTACTCACTCCTTCGAAGGTTCGGGGGCAACTGTCGGGAACCAAAATAAGGGCCCTCCAAACTATTAGGCCCGGTGAACGCAAAACCAGGCCACACAGTAGCAAAACACGGCCTGCCAAGGCCCAGCACACTACTCACCATCCCGTCCGAGCCTCCCCCGCCGGGGCCTTGGACAGGCATTAACATTCTGACCCGTCCGAGCCTTCCCCGCTGAGGCCTCGGACGGGCGCTAACGCTCCGCCTCGCCCGACCCTTCACGAAGACGCCTCGGACGGCGCCCACTTTCCCGTCACCGCCGGGCCCCCCGTGCCTAGGCCTCGGGCCAGGCGCGCCCGCGCTTCCCGGTCAAACCAGGCCTCGACTTGGCGTATATTGCCGCCCGCCTTCCCACGGTACCCATCGGGCGGCGTTATCCCTTGGCAGGGGATAAGAGCCGTCCCGTCACAGCCCTCACCCGCGCTCATGATTACGTTAACCCTCACAGTGGAAGCCAGGCCTACCACTGTGAGGCACTGTGTATCATAACCCTATTGCCAGGTCAAGTCACCGAGGCTTCAGGACGGTGGCCGCCACGTCAGGGGTCGTCATCCAGTATCATCCCCCCATACGGGAGTCAGGTCGCCCGGGACGCTGGTCAAACAACAGTACCTCCCGGGTTTTCTGAGCCCGGGATGGGCAGCGATTGCCCCGATGACGGCTCTCTCCTGTGCCAACTGCCCCGCGTACGGCAGTGGGCTCCGAGGTCCTCCGAGCCTCGGAACCGAAGGAAGTCAAAGCTACAGCGCGCCGCAGGAGTCAGATACGTCTCCCCTGGCTTCTCCATCAACTTCTACAGGGACAGCCGTCCTCTCAGTCGTCAGGATAAGGGGACGTGACTACTCACAACTGCGGCCAGGCTCTACAGTACTGGCGCCCATTCCGGCGGCCTCCGAGGCCTCGGATCAGGAAGGAGAGGCGCTCACGGCCTCTTCCACTCACACGCCGGTACTTTATGTAAACCCTGTTCACCCTTTGCGGCTATAAAAGGGGAGGACTGGGCCCTCTCTGGGGCCAACGAACACAGGCGACCTTAAGCCCTTCCACACACACGATATTAGCACTTGCCACGATCACTCATGAGACTGGGGACCAGCTCCCTCTCTCCGCTCGCTTGTACACCCTACCTACAAGCACTCAGGTGCAGGATAATACAAGCCTCCCTTGTGTCCTTCTTGCACACCTTCCGAGGTTGGGAACACGCACCGCAAATTCGCTAGTCGGTACTAGGACCGCCAGTTTCAGCACCGACACCCTGTTAAGAGGTATAAAATTAATTTAGAACACAAAAGAAAGAATAATACCAGCCTTCCGAGGTTGGGAACACGCACCGCAAATTCGCTAGTCGGTACTAGGACCGCCAGTTTCAGCACCGACACCCTGTTAAGAGGTATAAAATTAATTTAGAACACAAAAGAAAGAATAATACCAGGAGATAGACAAGCAACTCACTGGATAGGGAAAGTTCAGCATGCTCAGGAGAAGGCTGACGAGCTGTAGAGGCCTCGACAGCAGAAGAAGCAGGCCTACAAACACAAAAAAAAAGTCAAGAATAAGAAGACACACATAAAAAAGAAGAAAGAAGGCAGAAAATCACATGCCAATGCCTAACTTACTTCGCAGTTCGTTTAAAACTACCCGGGCGTCTGCTCCGGGTAGCGACAGGAACGAGAAGGGTAGATAGATTAACCTTCCCCTCAGAAGGAGGAGGAAGATCCAGACCAAGGGAAGTAGAAGAACCCCCAGCGCATCGAATGTCTAAAGGTCGAAAAGAACTCGAAAAAAATAAGTCAGAATAAATCCATACAGTAAGCAAACAATAACTCACCGGCGAATAGCAAGGGGGATGGTGTCAACTCCGTCATCATCTTCACCTTCGTGAAGGACAACAGAAACACCGCCTAAAAATAGAAGTGTCAACAAACAGAGCTCAAACAAATCAGCAAAAGAGAAACCAAATCTCTCACCTATGATAATATTACCTGAAGGAGGCAAAGAAGAAACAGAAGAAAGGCGTGGCTTCTTTCCCACAGGATCAGAAGCACCCAAAGTTGACCTTTTTCGCCTAGATGTGATAATCATATCAACAATTCGGGGATCAGGAGTATACTCAACATATGAAACTTGACCAAAAGAGATCCTTAGAATAGAGTCTTCCAACCGTAACCTCGTAGCAACAGAAGAAGCAGAAATCTCAACTCCAGAGGGATTGACAGTTGAAGCAACAGGCACAACAAGCTCAAAAGCTTGGCCATAACCCTGAGAGGAGAAACATGATAAGATTAATTAAGAAATATAAACTAAAGGAAAGAAGATACAGTATAGGATCACAGAAGATTACCGCTGGAGGAGAATTGGAAGCAGAATATTCAAGCTCTGGTATTGTTGGTATAAAGGGCACGTTGGCAAGCATCTTACCAAGGCGCCCAAAAATATATTCAACAGAAAGTTCTGCATCCTGAACAATCCAAGAAGAATCATTGGGGCCTTCATATTCGAAGCCATGGTGCTCCCTCTGCATTAAAGTTTACACACGCCGATGAACGAAGCTTACAATAATACCATGGCCAGTGAGACAGACTCCTTAAGAAATTGAATTCTATCAAGGAGAGGCCTCAAGGAAGAAGTCTCAGCTTGAGAAAGCTTTAGACTCCAAATGGGCCGAGCGAATGGGAGGAGTCAGATAGTCAGAATCAAACAAAGAAGAAGGCTTGGGAATATAAAAGCACTTATCATTCCACTTGAGAGGATCGATAAGGGAAAATTGGAAAAAATCAAGCTTCCTGCCTTGGACAGATTGCAGGACGCAATGTCCAAAGGGAGGAGCAGCAGAATTATCGGCAAATTTCAAGCGAAAGAAGTAACGAAACAGAGGAAAACAAGGAGAGATACCAAGGAACACTTCACAAAGATGAGCAAAGGCAGCAAGGAAAAGAACTCCATTAGGAGTGAGAAGGTGAAGGGAGATCTCAAAGAAAGCAAGAAACTCAAGAAGAAAGGCAGAAGGAGGGAAGATCAAGCCAAACAAGACAAAATGTTGGAACATCACCATTTGATTCGGAGAAGGAGCAGGAACAAGATGCCCACTCGAAATCACATAGTCGGACAAATGCCGGTGATGAAGAAGACCGCGGGAAACGAGCAACTCCATCTCTGCCTCCATAGTCGTGCAAGCCGCCCACTCCTTCTGCAAGGCACGCATCCTTAGAAAATCTGGATTTTCAATCTTATCAAGAAAGAGCTCCTCATCTACCTCAACAAGCTTGCTGCTACCAGCACTCTTCGACGATTTCTTCCCTATCTAGGAAGATCAAACAAAAACAGCAGGAAAAAGACTTCGACGGCAGCGGCAGGAGGAAAGAGCTCAAGGAAGTTAGGGTTTCAAAAAGATTGAGAGCTGATCGCATAAACAACCAAGAGCAGAAGAAGCAGTCAAGTGGTATAGAAGGTCTATATAAAGACTAGAAGAGGCCCATTAAGGCCCATCTAGCAACGGATATAAAGGGAACTTCCCTGATATCAATCCACAAAATACGGAGGCCCGTTATAATACAACGGCGCTCAGGAAAACAACCCAGCAAGGGTATGGGGCAGCTCAGAAGACATCAAAACAACCCTGGGAAGCTATAAACAACCCGGGAAACAGAAGTAAACAACCCAGGAACACAACAATACAAACTACAAGTCATACAGAAACATCATTTTAAGGATACAAAAGTTTTGGATCTCAAACTCAAATATTATTACAAGGATACAATCATACAAAGAGGTCTTCTATCTTCAGATTTCATCAGCCAATGATACAAGAATTTTTTCTCAAGCAAAGATTACAAAGATACAACCATAAAAGACCACAATACTTATGATACATCAGATCTTACAAGGACGACAAAAGCAAAATAAGCATGCAATAGATATTGGACAAAGAAGCCTGTAGAATTTGAGGTTAGGTAGGAACCTCCACCAAGATTCAATGTCACTCATAGCAGGAGTAGGCATCCTAGATCAACGTATTCACAGAAGAGCGAAAACGCCTCAAAAAATGCCTCACATGTCAGGAACTTGCAATGGATGTCCGAACCCTTGAGGTGGATAACCAAGCAAGTGTCCCCAATGCACGCTGGCCTGAATTCCACCACGTAAGAAGGGCGAGGAAGAAGACAGAACAATGGCTCAGTCCAGGTAATCCTCCGAAGAAGAGCCGACAACACGTGATGATCCAAAGGAAAGACATCATCGGAAGCAAGAAGGAAACGCGCTGGAAGATGAGGCAACACGACGAACGCAACCCACATCACAACTACTCCAACATTTACCTCGACGGTGTCCCACAATGGACGACAAGCCAAGATTAGCCTACTACTAATCTTGTTCACAACAACTCCAACATTTGCAAGAAAGATTACGGATAAGCAGAAGAGACGCCCGGGGATGACACATTACAACTGAAACATCCTCGATTTTCCACGAAGAGAAAATCCACAGAATGAGCTATAATGTGATAAAACCAAAGAATGATTCCATCACATTATCATATATCAGCGGATATCACAGTCATACATCATGAAATTACAAGTTTACAAGTAAATACATCAACTGAGTACACACTTATACAGAGTAATTCTAGCGAAAGTATATCTAATCGTCATCAGATTCGGCGGAAGCAAGTCGTCGGGTGAAGGCTCCTCCTTCACGAGTATCATCAGAGTAAAGTGTCAGCGACGTAGTCCCATCTTCCTGAACCAAACTTGAGCGCAGGCACGAGACCTCCTAATCCTTCACTATTCGACATCTCTGGAGAAGCAAGAAATCACACACCGCCAGATGTGTGCAGGCCATGGTCAGCACCGATGAGCTTTAGTGGAAAGATAAAACAAGGGATCTGGCGATCCTAATATTTGGCTGTGGTTTGCATCCTTAGCGCATGCGAAATAGTAACAAGTAGTAATTAATATAATAATTCATCAAGTTTTAACACATTCCCAACCACACACATCCACGCATCCATCCATCACCTCATCCATCCATCCCAACCCATCCACCTCTTCTACCACATTTCATCTCACTCGTGTCGACAGGCCAACTCCCACTCGGCCTGCCTCAACGGTCCACGACCGGCTCTATCTCACAACACGGGGGAGAAAAGAAGACTCATCTCCTATCTAGTGAAGCAGGTCCCAGGAAAGGTCCATAGCCGACAAGTCGGCATACGTATCGATCGATCAACCATAACACTTTGCAGAGGTTTCACATACCCACAAGATAGCCATCCTCGACCATGCCTTAGTCTAGGCAAATTCTTTCGCTTGCTTGACAGATCGATGCCATCCTACCACTCAGCCCCACAGGAACCTCCGGATAACCTCTCGGGCATAGCTGAGACTGGGAAAGCATAGTACCGGGCCCTCCAAGTGGTACCAGCATCTAGGACAGTATGGGCAACTCTCATCCTACCGCCCACCCTATCACCTCACAACCTAGCAGTAATGGCATCACTCATACCAAGTAGTCCAACCGTCTCTCCCATTACAAGAGAGCAAGTGGTATGCAAGGATTCCCGGTGAGTCTGAGTACTAGTAAGTCCTTAGGGCTGACCAAGCTGGACATCTTCATCAGGTTTACCATTTTACGTGCCACCACAAAGCACCCCCCGTCCCCAGGCTCCACCTCTCAACAGGCTCACACCCAGGATCCCACCTCACACATCACATCACATATACCCGCCACAGGTATTCATCATCTCATAGGATGCCTAGGTCACATCACACGGCAAGACTTGCCTAAAGCTCGTCATATATCCCAGCTTGGTCGACACAACCCTCACTCTCCACGCACCCAAGACACACGCAGCACGCTCCCAATCCACCAAGTCTGACATCCTAAGCCAAACCATACCCAGGGGTTCACCACCAGCATCACATCACAGATACAATGCGAGTGGAGTTAAAGTAAGTATGATGATATAAATGCAAGCAAGCAGACAGGTAAATATAAGTAAGTGAGCATGAGCGCAAAGCTGGGTGACATGGTAGAGGGGTTGCAATCAAGTTAAAGGCTCAGGCAATAGCATGCATTCAAATACTAGCAAAGGAATAAATATAAAGCGCTAGCAGTTCTAAATATTATGCAATGTCTAATAGGATTCTCTAAAAGAGGGTGCTGCCATGACACCTGCGATGTCATGGAAGTAGTGGTACGATTCTCCTTCCATAGGGGTAGTCGTTAGGTCGTCTCCATCATACGGGTCCTTTCGTCCATGTTCTCTTTCTCCCACGAGTCTCGATCCAAGCGTCGTTGTACTCAAAGTAGCTACTCCGCGGAGCGACAAACAAGACAAGAAACACACGATACTCGAAAGGACTCAAGACGCAGGAAGATCCATTAACCCAGAGGTCAATAAAAAGGTACACGATTTAGCCCTCTCGACGAATGTCCGAATCCTCGGGCTGAACTAACAAGTGGTGGTTTGCTATGCATAAGCTGGATGGCCAAGCCAGTATGGCTTTATGATAAATGGATTGAGCCGGAGCTTATCTATAGCAAACACCACGGCTCACGTTCTCTCGATCCGGGCGTCACGGAGTTGACGGGAATCGGAAGACGGGCTTAGCAGAAGGAAAAGTAAGAAGAACGGGGCTCAGCTCTTGTAACCTTTACCCGACAAGTCACAATGGACATAAGAGTAAATAGAATCTGATAATACTATTGTGACTTGGCACTATTGTACTTCAACTGTCCCGCCATGGTATCCAGCGTAGTAGAAGTGGGTGCAAAACAGAACAACGGCTACGGTCTTCTCGATCCACACGACACAATCACGTCGGGAGCCAAGAAGTGAAAAGTTAGCTAGGCATATCTATGTCATGTTCCCGGTCACATCTCCAGTGAAGATGGTTTCACTCGGTCGATCGAGTCGACTCTCACGGTCCAAAGCATGACATCGACTATAGCTTAGCTAACTAAAAGAGACAGTCCGTGCTTTGATCCAATCGCCATGAATAAGACGGGATTGAATAGAGCGGGCTATCAGGGAGAGACAAGGCAAGATCAATTAGAAAGCGATGATCTACTTCCAGTACTTACGCCACGGTATCAGACGGGGCATCGGAAGGGAGCAACGTAATAAAGATCACAAGTGCGCAAACCACCCATAGGGTACCCGACCTAGGTGCACTGGCACTAAGGCATCTCTCGGATTCGTAGCGATGCGGTTGTCACCACGAGAATCAAAGAAACACGACGGTCATATAGGGTACAAGCATACAAGGGTTTGTGCACGCAGAGCGAATAAAAGGCAAACAAAGTAGTATAGCTCCATAGTCATGGCAAGGCGAGCTCGCGACCACAAGCTATACTTGCGAGGGCTCGAGTTACACTCGGCATTACGGCCATGGCGAGACGAGTCCCGCGATCGCAACGTCCGAATGAATTACGATTCCCTTAGCCGGCTCGAAGGCACGGTCCCAGATAGACACACAACATCCAACTGTAAGAACCAATAACATGACCACTAAGACAACAACTCGAAAAGACTGGAGTAGCACAATTCCATAGCATTATGATGGATGGGTCCTGTATTACAAAGATCCATATACAACGGGTCATCAGGAGTGGGTACAACAGTATTGACATGTATTTAGAACGTAAAAGAGACTGAAGGGGTCCAGGGGGTCACGGCTTGCAATGGACAAGGTCACACGGACTCTCGACGGCCCATCCTCGTGTCTCGAGGTGACCGAAGCGGTGGTGACTCAGAGCGACAGGGCCAGGGTTTCATAGATCCACTAAAGCAACCGAAGGGGACATTCCTACAGTCCAAGATGAGTAGCACCGTACTACGAGGTCCAAGCTACGGCTAAGTGTCCAGAGTTCCGGGGCTCACGTCGGGGTCAGGGCAGCATGTCCTCCCCGGCGTCTCAGACGCCGTGGATCCATTTGGCTAAGGCCGGTCATGTGTGTGTGTGCGTTTGTGTTCTAGGGGGGGCCATGGCACGAAGGCCAGTCACGTCGTTTCGGAGGCTCACCGACGGTGGAGTCGTTCGGCGCTCGACGAGGTGGAGGCGAGGAAGGCGACATTGGCAAGGCTTCAACGGAGCGTCGCCGGAGGTAGTAGGAGGGTCGTGGCCAACCGGGCTTGGTCCTGGCCAGCCGTGGCTTGCTATAGCCACCCCTGGCCAAATCTGGCTGGCTGCAGCCAAGTCCGGCCAGCTGCAGCTGGCTGTAGCAGCCCGCGGCTGGCTGCCAGTGGCTGCGGCTGGCCATGGCTGGCCGGAAGTGGCTTGGGGCTGGCCGGGGAAGGCTGGACGTGGCCGGGAGCTGGCTGCAATGGTCGGCGACTTCCCTGCAAGGCATGGAACTCGGCACGAAGGCCGATCTCAGAGGGGAAACATGGCAAGGTTACTGTTGAGAAGGATGGAGCAGGGTCCATGGCGGTAGTGCTCACCAATAGCAGCACTGCGTTCATGGAACGTGGCGAGGACGGCGGTGGCTCTGCTGGCTAGGGGCTCGACACGGTGCATGGCCAGGGTGGTGTCGTGGACGTGGCATGGTTTGGCGACGAGGAGGTTGGAGAGCGGATCCATGCCGGACGCCGGTGCCGTGCTCGGGGGGAAGCGGCGGCCGATGTCGAGGTGGTGCGGTGATCGGCGTCCGCGACGCCGCGTGCTGGGCAAGACGGAGGTGCACGACCGCGGTTGACGCCGCGGGCGCGGGGCTCGACGCCGTGGTGGCTCGGACGGGACGCCGGGGCGCGGCGCTGCCGTCTGGCGATGCGCCGGCGTCGGTCGGAGCACTTGCAAGCAGTGGCGCTCGGCCGGGCCCCGCAGGCTCGACGTGGTGGTTTCCAGTGGCGTGGTGACGCGGCTTCCTGACGCGGGGGGTCGAGGCGGAGCGGCGCCGCGCGATGCTGGTGGAGTCCATCGGCGCCGCAAAGGTGGCGAAGCGGGTGCGTCATCGCGAGGCGCGCCTGGCGTGGCGCTCGGCAGAGCGCCTTGTGGCGCAAGGCGCTATGCGGTGTAGGGCAAGCCGGAACGGCAGCGCGAGCGTAGGGAAGAAGGGCGGCGGCTGCTTGGCTTCTTATACGGTGTCGGCTAGGGCTTCACGAGGAAACGGACGACGGTGATCCTCGATGGGCGAGCCAAGACACGCTGTCGCCATCGCGTGGCGCGACGCGTCGGTGTGCGGGCGGGCGCGCCCCGCTCTCCCGGTGGCGGCGGCGGCGTCAGGCGAGCGCCCCTAGGGTTTGGGCCGGGCAGTCGGGCTTGGGCTTCACGGGCCAGGCGAGCGCGGGCACGGAGTGGGCCGTTGGGTGCTGCTGCTGCGCGGATGGGCCCGCGTGGGGAGGAGGGCAGGGAAAGGGAGAGGAGGGCAGGCTGGGCCGGCCCATGCGGCTAGGCTGAAATGGCCTTAGCCATTTATTCTTCTATTTGCGTCTTTTCCTATTTCTATATTGCTTCTAAGGCTCTTATATATATACATGTATATCACCATCGTATATACTTTTTATGGGGGGTCCTCTAGGGGTCTTTAGGATATAGGGGTACCTCGCACAGTGGTTGGCACTTAGTAGGGTGAGGTCAGGGAACGTTCGACGTAGGGTTTACGAGAAGAGAGTACGGAGGTCTTGAGATAAATTCCCGAGTAGTGAAAGGAAGGTTGTTATGCTTTTGTGCACTCCGACATGAAACCAAACCCGAAATCAAATCGAGAAACGGAGCAACTCCTACAATCAATTTATATGTATGCAACGTTTCACTATGGTACTCTCCTAAGTTTGACTTACGTTTGCCCTAGCGACTACATGATTCACACCATTACAGGAAAAATTTTAAAAGTTCATTTTTTTGGGTTTCTGAAAAATCCGGGTTGTTACAACAACAAGCTCACTCCTCATCATATCACTCAGAAAAGGCACCAATGAGACTATAGAAGATTAAAACAAGAACAAAAAGAAGAACAAAGGGATGAATACTCCAGGCACCAAGAGGACAGTATTTATAGACAAAAATCAGTGTACATACACCAAGCTCATAGAAGGAAAGGAATCTCAAAAGGACAAAGTCACATGCGAAGTGGACAGCAGCAGAAGTAAAAGCTTTCCACTCATGGGGAAACAGTACATGCATGCCATAAAAGACAAGAATAGAGGTGACTCAACCACCCAGGATGCATTTAAACGAAGCTACACTAAAAGCCAATCATCAGAAAACACAAGAAAATTTTACCAGAGTTCTTTACTCATAAAAGAACCCAGAAAAAGTTCGGAGGCTGTAGGATACCCCAAGACAATGACATCTTTTCAAAAAAGGACCCTCAAGTTTCTTTCTACAAAAGAAGCAAGAGGCTCGGGGGCTGCAGAGTACTCCTAGCAATTTTTTCAAAACAGACCCTCAGGCTCCTTTCTACAAAAGAAGCAAGAGGCTCGGGGACTACACTCAATGAGTGCACTTAAAGTGCACTCCAAAGAAGCAAGAAAAAGCAAAATACAGACTATCCCAAGATTTCACTCCGAGAAAGAACCCAGAGCTCAATCATGAAATGCTCGGGGGCTTGTCGATAGAGGAACATAGGGGTTCCTTACTGATGATAATACGGAGTAAATCCATGTAAATTAGGAAATCAACACAGGAAAGAGCCTAGAACTCTTTCTTGTGATCCGACTAGGATACAAAAAGAACCCTCGGCAGCACCTGGACTATAAAGGGCTGCTGAGGGTACCCCTTGTAAATAGAACCAATACTCAACAATCAACAACACCCCAACTGGATTAAGTCTATTACTCGAGATACTCGAGGGCCTGAACCAGTATAAAGTCGCTCTCATCACACGCATCAACCGCCAAGTTCCGTTAGATTTGATGAGACTCGAACAAACAACTGTTCCGGGTAACCCCGAGACAGGCTATCGGTGATAAAACATCGACAGGTGGAGGATGGCGCCGCCGAGCAAGGATTCTCCTTCCTCCTCCCTCCTCCCTCCCTCCTCCCTCTTCCCACTTCCCTCCTCCCCGCTGCCTCCCTCCTCCTCCCTCCTCACTTTGCTGCTCCTTCCTTCCTTCCTCCTCCTGCTGGCCGCAATGGTGGGCGATGGGCGTCGCCGGCAAGAACGCGTCAATGGTGGGCAGCGCCAGCGGAGGCCGGCAGGGACTGGCCCGGGCGAGGCGGTGGAGGAGGCCAGGGGACAGTGAAGGCCCGGCCACAGTTGGCGGGCGGCGGCGGGAGGCTCCGGTGGCTGCACTCGGCCGGTCACCGCTTGGGCCGCCTCGTCGGCCGGGCCGCGGCTGGGGGTAGCTCAGGGCGGGGTGGTGGCCAGCGCCCAGCGGCTTGGCCGGGGAGGACGCCGGTGGCCAAGCAGCGGCCGTCGCGGCGGGGGGCTTCCGGAGATGACCACGGGCCGGCGCCCAGTGGGCGGCTTTCGGGCACCGCGGACGGCGAAGCGGGCAGCGGCGGGCGGGTCCGGAGCAGCCCGGTGGCGGCGGCATCTGCGTGTGGTGTGCGTGTGTGTGTTCTGTGTGTGTGTGGTGTACGCGTGCGCTTTGTGTTGGTAAGTGTGGATGACACGCTTTGCCGAGTGCCCCGATCCGGCACTCGGCAAAGAAAAAACCATTTTTAAAAAAAAATTAACCTTTGCCGAGTGCTGCGCTGATAGGGCACTCGGCAAAGAACAAAAAAAGATTTTTTTTTTGGAAAATGTCCCCTCTTATCCGGCCAAAACTGTTTAAAAAAATTTGACAAAAATTGGGAAAAAAAATCCTTTGCCGAGTGCTCCGGCCCGGGGCTCTCGGCAAAGACCCACATGAAATTTGAAAAAATCTTTGCCGAGAGCCCCCTAGCAGGACACTCGGCAAACATGTTTTGCCGAGTGCTAACCCTAAGGCTCTCGGCAAATATTTAATAAAAAAATAATTTAAAAATGGCAAACGATTTCAAAAAATCATCAAATTTTAACAAGAGCTCTTTCATACTGTCTATTACTCATGAAAAAAGTTATGACCTTAAAATTGACCGCGGGGAAATACACGAACTCCGATTCATCTAGGTTACTTTAGAAGTTTATAAAACTTCTTCTGGGATTGTTAGGTTTGAATGCAACGTATTTGACAACTTGCACGAAACATTGTCAAATTTTTATCACAGCCTTGACACATGAAATGATGACACGGCGAGAAATTTCATGATTTTCTCAATTCATATGCTTTTTTTAGAATTAAAAAACAAAGTGAGGCCGCATGTGGGTCGTCATGTTTCGTGACCAAGGTCTTTAAAATTTTGGGTCTCATTCTCAATACACACATAAAATACCCTAAATAACATTAATATCACTTTTTTAATCACTAAATACCATTATTGGATGCTCGTGCGGTTCAAATTTTAATTATTCCAAAAATTACAATTAAATGCAATAAAATTATAAAAAATAGCAAAACACATAAAAAATGGGCCATATTTGAATATATAGTCCAATCTAATGTGAAAAGCTAAAGAAAAAAAGTGGAGGACAAAAATCAAAAAAAAATTTAATATTTTGCTGAGTGTTGGCAGCTAGCACTCGGCATAGGCCCAGGTTTGCCGAGTGGGGCCGCTGGGCACTCGGCACAGGCCTTACTTTGTCGAGAGCCCGATGGTTGGCTCTCGGCAAAGATTGACGGGCGGTGGATGGGGTGGGGACGGCGGCAGTCTTTGCCGAGAGGGACTTTATGCCGAGTAGGCACTCGGCATAGGTGCACCGTTGCCGAGAGGGACTTTATGCCGAGTGCTCGGCTCTCGGCAAAGGCCGATTTGCCGAGAGTTTTCCTTGCCGTGTGTGGCTCTCGGCAAATGGGCACTTTGCCGAGTGCCCGATAAAATGCTCTCGGCAAAGCCTCGAGCACTCGGCATAGGTCAGTATTCGGTAGTGCATGAAATCTCAAACCTTCCCTAAATTTTTTGTAAGTTCCTGCCAAATTTGGTACATTAATTCATTTCCCACTGATTCCGTGACTTTCATATTTCCGAGCGAAATCACAATCATCAGCGTTACAATTTTTTATCTACGACGTGGAGTACGCTGTACGCTAGCCAGCGAGTACGTGGTACGGCCTACCACCTACGGGGCACACAGAGTGCAGGGCGCCCTTGTTGGGGGATCAACGCATGTGCAGTTTCTCGGCGCAGTTCCAAGCGGAAGCCGCCAAAACTTCAGGCCCCGCACGCCGCGCCCGCGGCGGCTGCATTGCTGCATCCGGGAGCTGAGGGACGTGAGCCTGAGCGAGCACGCCGGCCTGTCGCTGTCGGGGCCGGCGAGGTAGCTAGCCGCGCGTGGCAGTGTAGCAGGCCACAGGCCAGGCAGCAGGTACCTGTACCTGGATACTGTAGCACTCAGCGGACGACGCCAGAGGCGGCCAGACGGCTCGCCGGACAATCGCTAGGAGTAGCTGCGACTGCGATCGTTAATTGGCAACCGATCGATCGTTACGTAGCGAGCTGATACACGACGCGCGCGGCAGCGTCCGTCAGCGTGCGGGCATGTAGCATCGGCATCGGCGCCGCGCGCCCGGACGGGGTGGCGACGTCGACGTACCTGCGTCGTGGCGTGGCGTGGCGGATGCGCGCTTGGTTGGAAGCGGACACCCGCGCCAGAGGGGGTCGATGGCCGGCGATCGCCGTTCGGGTCCAGCGGCACCCGGCGGCAGAGCGGATGCGTCGGCGCCATGCATGCTTGGTCGCGGTCAGGCGGCCGTCAGGGACGACGCCAGCCGGCCGGGGTACGTGATCAGATCGAGAGCAACGCGTCAGTCTCAGGGGTACAGTATACGGCGCGTGTGGCCAAGTGATCGATGCGATGGCTCATGGCTACGATGGGCCAGTCAGCTGGCAGCCGGCTAGCTGGTCGCACATCCAGGTACGACGACGACGACGGCGACCACCGTACTGGTGAGCGCGCGCCTCTGGTTGTTCCCTGCGCCGCCTCAATCGGAGAGCCCCCGCCACTTGTCTCGCTGCTGCCTGCTCACAGCCTCACATCATCATCATGCTCCTATGAGACAGAGCATTATTACATGTCGAAGATGCAGGTATACACTAGAGCCCGAAATGTGATCAGAATGAAAGGGAACTGTGAAAGGGACGAGAGTTGGTTCTATTCGTCTATATATTTACAGATTAATTAATTTACATTTTCATAACTACACATTTAGAGATGCATGTGTCAATACTCGCTCGCTACTGTAAAATCACTATTTTAACCACGTTTACTCTTCCGTTCGATTCATTCATTATTGTCTTATGCTTTAGAAAATGATAGGATAGAAATGTTATTAGGATTGAAATTAGTGAATTGTTTCCGGACGTCGTAATTTTACTGAAAATAACCCACTACGCTATCTCTCTCGACATCGCCTCTGTCACCATGCTGATCGATCTCTCGCTACTCTCCTTCACCATGGACCCGGGCAGGTGCCGCCTATCGATCAATATCTAAATAAAAACTACTACTGTCTACTTTCATACATCCTCCGTACACCCATCTGTTCCAAAATACTCCTAGCTAGTACATGCATGAATATGATGCATTAGCTGCTTGTGTTCTAAAAATCAAGTTTATTCCGGACTTACTGGTTGTGGGCACTGGTCTATTCATGTGTGTACAAGTACACTGGACCGGGTTACGACGGATTTACTCTAGTTTCCTACTGCGCCCTCGCAATAGCTGCAGATCAGTTTTTTTTTTTTTTTTTTTTTTTCTCCAGAGGATACCACTGAACATGGACCACATGTTAGGTTGTGGCCCGTTATGAATTTATTGGTCCAAAAACTGAAAATGCCGGCCCGAGCTCGTCACGGGCCAACGTGATACGCGACCGATTGGGCCCAAAATGTCGGCAGTTTGGCCCAGATCACACACAACAGCGAGCTGAACGGAGGTGAGATTGCCAGAATGCATGCACCCAGGAAGGACTTCAGAGACGAATCTCTTCTGTTCATGTCTGGTTGCTTCCGCAACTCTGTCACTGGTTCCTTGCGATCTGTTGACTCAACTCAAAGCTCAAAGTTCAGAGCTGGCACAGGCTTCATCAGATCATGGCCGTGATCCACAGCTAACCCAGCGTGATCCACAAAAAGAAGGTGTAGTATAGCAGTACTAAAAACCCACACTTTCATTCATCCTGATGCTGTTCATGATAAACACAATCATACAAGGAATATTAGTACCATTGTTCAACTTCAAACTGGGAATCCATTGCATATACGCAGAATCCATTAGCTGGTCAATAATCCCAGTTCTGCCTTTGTGTGGAGCAAGCAGAAATCGATATTTACAAAAAGGAGCAACTCATATACGAGTAATAGCATGATTCAAAGACAGCAGCTCTGCCTCACACGGGGGGACTGAAACTGAAATGGAATCAGCTAATCTGCACTTACAGAGAAACTGAAACGGGTTCAGAGTTCAGACACAACAATACAACTAAGAAAAGCCATCCCATCTCTAAATCTTCTCCTTGATCATTCATTGTATTCTTGCTAGCATGGCTTCAGCCTTCAGCCCCGGTCTGCTCCAACAACTGCAATTTCCTCTTGTAGGCGCTCTGTCTTGAGCTCCCAGCGCATGCCACACAACTGCCAGCCTTGTCATTCTCCTGAAGCACATTGATCAGTCGTGGCATCTGCCATCATATTGTCTGGTTAGCTCCGCAAGGGCGAAACACATGTTTCCGTCAACTCGAAGACTGAGAGTGGGCACATACGTCGAAGTCTTATATCTTTGCAAGCGGCTGTTTTCCAAAGTTGATGCATATATAAGTAACCACTGCAGAGTCAGAGTCTGAAAAAAAAAAAAAAAAACAATTAATTTCGCGAGGACTCACAAGGAAGCAGTGCAACAAACACTAATAGTATCAAGCCTTTTGGGACTGTGCATCTGTGCCACATTTCTATCTAGTACCCTATTTTATTGTACGAGTATGTATATTGAGAACATGTAAAAATGCATATATGTACACTGAGCTGAGAACAAATAGAGATGAGGAGAAGAAAAAGGAGAAGTGTAGGTCTTGTGAGCCAATATAGTAAATAGTGGTGATATAACACAAGCATACGACATGTAATACTATTTTCCGAGAAAAAAAGGAGGCAGCTTATAAGCATGTACCAATATATAAGCTGTGCAATTTTCACAAGCAGAAGAAAATAAGTGTGGGTTCCTTGAAAAACGAAAGTGTGCGCACATGCCAGAGAGAAACAGAAATGTCTCACCTGGCCACCATCCTTGTCAGCCTTAGAATATGATGCAGTAATCTGAAGCCCCTAGTCCCATAGCGTTACATTTCGAATATGTGAGATAAGGTGCCAATCCTCCCCCACACCTTCCCTGCAACGCCTAACCAGCTCAGGGTTGTAGCTTATAAATAGTTCCTCAAGAGCAGTAAGGCGTTTTATGGAGTGGGGCAAGGATGTAATGCCACAGATTCTCTGGAGCCAGAGTTTTTGAAGTGCAGAGAGTTCGCCTAGCCACTCTGGAAGCTGGGTCAGCGCGCCACAATTATACAAGAAGAGAGTTCGAAGTGAGGTGAGGCACTGCATGCTCTCGGGAAGGCAAGTCAGAGAAGGCAAAGAATGTATGGTGAGGTGCTGGAGTGAGCAGAGTTCTCCTATTTGTTCAGGCAACTGCTGGAGAGCATTACATGACTCTACTTTCAGACTCTGTAGAGATTTCAGTTCCACAAGCCAGTCAGGCAGCACACAAAGATTAGCACAACGCGATATCTCCAGCCTACGGAGGCTGGTGACGCAGTGGATGCTCTCAGGTAAATGCGTAAGGTCTGTGCACATGTATATCTCCAGGGTATGAAGCCCAGTGAGGTACTGCAGCACCTCCCAACCAGATGATGATCCTATCAAATGGCTGAGGTTTAGTCTCTTGAGGTGAGTACCCGTCACATCCACAATACAGGAGAAAGATGAAGACTCGTCACAATCAGCATGAGCTGCATGATGATGACGTGGATGGAAGAAGCATCCTGAGGAAACCAATTGCTCATTGCTTCCTTCTAGTGTTAAACTCCGCAAGGACAGAGGAAAGTAGGGCTTCACAACCAATTTCGGGCAATCACTTATTACTAGAGTGGATAGGTGAGGGAAACGGCATTGCACTTCCACTCCTCCCTTCCCAGTTAATGGTAAACCGGTTGTGGTTGTAAGCAGCTCTACCAACTTAGGCATTCTTCTGAGCTTAAGGATCTTTATCAGTGGCAATACCACAAGTTCTCCCAGATGCTCCAAGTTTGGTAAGCTGTCCAACACCAGTTTAGTTAGATGGGAGAATTCAGATGGATTTCTTTGCATTACTACAAGAGTATCATCGGCTGGGCCACAAGAATCACTTTGCTTTGTCATCCAACATGGCAATTGCAAACCCCGGTAACCACGAATTCTCAGCTTCTCAATAGACTGTCGAGCAAATGCAATTCCTTCTCCATATTTATTGATAACTCTTCTTCCATATCATTAGGCTGAACCTCCCATCTTGAATATCAATCCAATGACAATTTCTGTATGCCATTCTTTTTCTTCAAACAAACTTTGTCTGTCTCGCATGGGTCTTTCACATATCTAATGTTTTTAATTAGCAGTTCGCCATCTAACTTATCGAGATTTTCAAGCTCGGAGATCCTTGCGTGCTTAGTAATGTCTCCAATAAAAAACAAGCTTAACTGCTGTAAACGAGTTAGTTGCCCACAGCCAGCAGGTAGTCCGCACAAATTTTCACATCCCTTCAGATTCAAAACTTTAAGGTTTGTTAAATTCCCCACACCTTCAGGCAATTCAACAAGCTCATAACAATATCCAAGATCCACAGATTCTAGACGACTCAAAGAAGTCATGCACTGAGGTAGGTTGCGGAGACTCGAGCAACGCTTTAAGGCGAGAGTTTGTAAGTTCCAAAGCTTCCCAAATGATTCTGGTGGCAGTAAAATTTGCAAATTCAGGCATCCCGCAATACTAAGGATCCTTAATTTTTCCAATTTTTCCAAGGAATTTGGTATATCTTTGAGTCCACCACAACCTTTTAGGTACAACCTTCGAAGATTATCACAATCACCAATAGACTGTGGTAAACTATTGATACTCCAAACATCATTCAATTCTAGAGTTCTAAGCTTCTTAAGCTTACCGACAGTTTTAGGTACAACTGCAAGTCTTGTGCATTTTAATACATGAATGGCCTGCAAGTTCCAACAATGCGAGAGAGCTTCTGGGAGCGCCTCACAGTTAACATTGGATATTTCAAGATATCCCATGTATTCAAACTTTGAAACAAACTGAGGTAATGAGTCAACAGTTATATACTTCAATATAATAGTACGGACACAACACTGTTTGTCCATTGTCTTGTCGAATGTGAGGCCACAGCCAGAAACATAGAGTGCACGGACCTTGCCACATAATTTGTTGTCAATCTTCCCAGTGTATGAAGTCAAAGATAGGTATCTGCATCTGTTTATCTGATTGTTTGTTTCTATTTCAGACAAAAATTCATCCTGTAGAATCTGTCTAGCGAGATCATGAATCAGGTCATGCATTTTGCATGTTACTTCACCACTTGTGGCCCAAAAATCTAGGACTCGATCCTGGTCTTGAAGGAACCCCACTTTAAGAAGGGAATCGAAGTAGCCAATTCCAACATCTTCTGGTTGTTGAGCTTGGTTTGTTGGGACGAAGCCATGAGCTATCCATTGAGAAATCAAATGACGCCTATAGATTACATAGCCTCTTGGAAATATAGAGCAATGTACAAAACAAGGCTTTAGATGGTCCGGTAAATGAACAAAGCTCAACCATAAGCATGCAAATACTCTATGTTCGTCATCCTGAACATTTAATAAATTACTATTGCTTATGGACTGCCATTCTTCAATTCCTTTCATTCCATGGAGGACGCCTGCAATAACTTTAATTGCAAGAGGCACCCCACCACATTTGTTCACAATCTCTATCCCGACTTGTAGGAATTCAGCGTCTAGACCTTTCATGGCAATTCCAAAACATTGCTGAAACACTTTCCAGCTATCTTCCTTGGACAAGAATGGTAGGTCATATGCATAACTAGAATCCACTGCTTCTGCAACTTTTCTACTACGAGTAGTGAGTAAAATACTACTGCCAGGTGCACCACTCTTTAAATGTACCATGAACCGTTCCCAATCAACACGATCCTCTGTCCAAACATCATCCAAGACAGCAAGGAACCTCTTTCCAGCTAACTTGTCTGAGATAGTTCTGCTCACATGCTGCAATGAGAGATGGTCAGGCATGCCACCAGCAATAGCTTCAAATAACTTCTCCACAAGCTTTTCAACAACAAATTCTCTTGACACATGAACCCACAATAGAACATCAAAATGGTTTACAATGTTACCATCATTAAACACTAGTTTTGCGAGAGTAGTTTTACCAGAGCCACCTAGCCCAATGACTGAAACTATCTTCATTCTTTGTTGGTTGTTAGTCTCTATCAGCTCAGATGTTATCTGATTCTTCTCTTGGTCCCTGCCAAATATTAATGTCTCATCCACAACAGTATACAATGGCACCTCTCCAATTGTCTTTCTTGTATGCTGAACAGGATGATCTGTTGGCATGCTATTTGCTATTGTGCTATAGTCACTCATTCCTTTCACAATTGCATCAAATCTGTTCTTTACTGCCTTGATCTTGTGAGCTATCTTAAATTCGGTCAAAGTTGATTTAGGTTTTGTCCACAAGTATTTGACCAAGGTATTCTTGCCACCAGTAATTTTTATGTCTTGTTTTTCAGCCTCGATGTGAAACTCATGGACTAAATCTTCAGCATCATAAGCAGCTTCTTTCAATTTTTTTAGCCATTTAGATGATCGGCCATTCCTTATTGATTTATCACCTACTGTTTGCAACCAATTGTTGACCTCCTCAACTAGATCCTGGAGTTCCTGAAGATCTTTGGCCACACCTACTTTAGAGCTGAACTCTTCGATTGCTAGAGGAGCTAACTTCATTCCTACAATCTTCAATACAGCTGATACTAAGGCAACTTCCATCCTGCCCGTATTTTTCGAAGTGACTCCTTTGCTTGTAACCTGCAAATTAAATTTGCCAAGGGCTTAAAATTGCATAAATGAGCTGCAACTGTCTTCTTTGCTACACGCAATACCAGTTGGTATGCACCTGAATTTCTGATTATTTATTCTCATAGAAATGAGAAATCTAGAAATGATGTGCATGAATTGAGGTAATAATGATAGACATCTGACCTGGGAAAACACCCTTTTAGATTTCACACTCTTAAGGTGTTCCTTTGCAAGCAAACTATTTCATTCCTCTTGTTTCTAAGGTCACCAGGAACCTGACATGAATGAGAGGAGACACAGGGTATGACACAGACATGAAACTATGAAAGTGAGCTATTTAAGATGGGAGGTTAATATACCAAAGCGCTGGTGTCGGATAATAATAGATCATAATAGATTAACTGTGCTGTTCTTGTACAGGCTGATTGCCAGCCTCCTGCAAATAGAGTTCCTCCCGTTCAAAAAAGAGTTCCCCTGAGAAGAGGCAGAAGGAAAGTAAATTTATCCACCAAAGAAAATAGCATATGCCAAGGAAGAAACTGATAAGTATGACAAGAGCAAAAAGAAATGAATTTCCTCTGGTTTTAAGGACAGTATAGGTACCTTGGATCTGATCAACGACGTGTGCTGTGCAATCTCCAAATATTTTTCTCCACGCAAATTGAGCATGCGAGGCTTGGGCTGCCAAAACTTTCTAGGAGTGCATAGATGGCCATCGGGCCGTGCCGCCCGGCCCGGCGGCACGGGCGTGCCGTGCCGTGCCGTGCCAGCGCCTGCACCGTGCCGCGCCGTGCCGTCGTGCCGGCCGGGCCGTGCCGTGCCGTGCCGTGCAGCGCCGTCGCCTGTGCACGGCACGGTGGGCCGCCGTGCCGGCTCGCACGGGCGGCGTGCGGGCGTGCGGCGTGCGAGCACGAACCCGTGGCCGGGCGCGCTTCGCTCCCGCGAGGTGCCGCCGCCGACCGGGGAGGACGCCGGCGCCGGAGGAGATGGGGGAGGCCGCCGCGCCGCCACCGCGCTCGAGCGCGATCGGGGAGAGCGCCGCCGCGAGAGGAGATGGGGAGGCCGCCACCGCGGCTTGAGGCCGCCAGCGCCGCCACCGCTGCAGCGCGACCGGGGAGAGCGCCGCCGCCGAGGAGATGGGGGAGGCCACCGCCGCGGCTTGAGGCCGCCAGGCCGCCACCGCGCTGCAGCGCGACCGGGGAGAGCGCCGCCGAGGAGATGGGGGAGGGCGCCATCGCACCAGCTTGAGGCCGCCCAGCGATGGCGTCCAGCGGGCGCAGGCGGAGTCGCGGAGAAGAGGAGAGGGAGGAGCGTTTGCGGGCAGGTGCGGGCGTGCGGGGCGGAGAAGAGGAGAGGATAAGGAGGCCGGCTTGGGCTCTTAGCGGGCCGGGCCACCGCCGTGCTCGCATTGGACCGGGCGTGTGCCGCCGCCGTGCCGCGTGCTGGTGGCGGCCCAGGCACGGCCTGCTCCCCGGGCCGTGCCGCCCGTGGCCCGGTGAAGCCGTGCGGGCCGGGCCTCGTGCCGGGCCAATCCGCCGGGCCTCGTGCGGGCCGCGGCCCACGGGCTGCATGGCCATATATATAGGAGTGCAACTCAGATTGCAGGTCTGCAGAGAACTTTCTGTAATTTTTGGTGCTTCAGTGGCTTGTGGCTGTAAGGCTTTGTACACATGTATACCATTCTTATTACCCTCAATGAAAAATGAGATAGCAGGCTCTGCTCAATAGGAAATATTATCACCCATCAAGAAAGAGATGTGCAACGACTTAAGATTGTCAGGTCTACCGTTAAAAAAGCCAAAACTGGACGGCCAAATTTCCCCATCAAACACAGATTTATATGAAAGATTGACACTGATGTTGCTTCATTGCAACGCTGTTGTCAGTCCCCATCACTAGTGACTTAAAAACCTTTAGGATACCGCAAACTGAGTTGGAAACACGCAGTCAAGGCATGTTTTGGGTACCGCTTGGAATTTGAATACTGCGGTAGACCTGACAAATCGATGCGGAGGGCCGGAGGGGGAGGTGGACTAGCTGCCGCCCGTCAGCAAATCGATGCGCCCGGTTCTCCTGCGTCAGCGCCAAGAACAAGAAGTCCTAGAGCCACACCAGCTCTGCGTCGAACACCGCGGCCGCTCCTCTCCATAAAAACTTGTTGGAGACATTCTCGCAAACAGGTGCTGGGCACGCACCGTGGCGTGTGTGCCGTCCACCTCGCCGCGTCTATGGTAACTAAGAGCATGTCGACAACTACAAGCACCTCACTGTAGCGGTCCTAACTACGCTGGCGGCACCGGAGAGCTTCGGACAGAGTTTTGGGTCGCTGCCGTCGGCGACGGCTTGCGAAAGAAGAACGGCTAATCGAAAGGAGTGAGTGCATTACATGGTCCAGCTGCGTGGACTCAAATGGATTCGGGTCATGGCCCATTTACTAGCAATCCACAGGCCGCTCATGGGCTAATCGACAGGCTTCAGCTCATGGGCCAAGTGATTTAGGGCCTGCTTGGTTCGTGGCCAAATTTTGCCATGCCAAAGATTTAGCAAGCCAAAACTTAGGCAAAAAAACTTACCATAGATTTGATAAGCCAAATGTAAGAATTTGGTAAGTTTTGGTAGCCAACCAAATGCTAGCCAAAATTGTGGCTTGCCAAATCTTTGGTATGACACATTTTGGATGTGAACCAATGAGTCTCTTAAACAGCGCCAGGCTTTGCTCGTCGTATATTGAACTAAAAAAAGCTACTTAAACAGCGCCAGGCTTTGCTCGTCGTATATTGAACTAAAAAAAGCTACGCTTCCCTTAGAGCATCTCCAACAACTTGGTAAAAATCACTTGGTATATCTTGAGTTATAGCAAGTTGCTATTTTATTTAGCAAGTGAAAAGAAGACCTCTCTCCAACAACTCCTTATTCTAACTTGGTAAAACCAAAAAAGTAGGCCCACTAGCACCGCAGTGTGAGTATTTTTTTCTCCTCTCCTGTCGCTGGTCTCCTATCGCCGGCAATGTGAGCTGACTGGGTAGCATGTCCCATCGACATTGCCCGGCATCGTTGCCGTGCGAATAAACAAGCGCCGCCCTTGTGAGACTACGGTCACCAACGAATAAACAAGCATGGGCTGCTGCGGCGTAGTACTACTAGCCTACGAGACTACGGCTGCTGCAGCGTACGAGCCGGACTACTATGGCCCATGTGAAGCACAGTAGCGCAGGCAGCACATCATCAAGCACCACCTGTCCCGTCATGCAGAATCTGCCGCACCAGTCGCGCGGACGACAAAGAACAAAGCAGATACCAACTCGTCTCCGCGTCGACTTCAAGGCGTATATATATAAGGCACCACCACTATTTAGCAAGTTGGAAAAAATAGGGAGTTGATTTACCAAGTTGTTGGAGAAGGTTTTTTTGTGTTTTTGCCAAGTTTATAAGAATACCAAGTCGATTTAGGGAGTTGTTGGAGATGCTCAATACTCTAATTTCTTGACTTCTAGACTTCTAGTACAGTGGGAGTATTTTGATCCGTTGCAATGCGAGATAAAATTCTAGGGTTTCTTTCTTGCGCCTAGGAAATTTTGTAGAGCGCTTACCACTGAATATTTCCAAGCCAATATTTCATCTGCAGTTACTGTGATATACAGGCACAATGTTCATGACACAAGAACTGAAATCAGAATTTTGATGGCCACTAAAAGGTATGCCATTTTACAATGAACCTCTGAAGGTTAAGTGTTATGCAGACTGCACTGCTAACAGCAATAGTGTTTCTCTAAAGAAAACTGCTTACATTTGTTAGATGTATATACATGTGTGTCAGTGTGCGTGTGTATTTACCTACACACCATGGGGTGCTGTCTGCAATTTGTACTTTTCCTCTTGGGGGCTTTGGAATAGATTGAGTTACATTCTCTAACAACATTCAGAAGGCAACCAAACTGCACTAATTTAATAGCAGACGGCAATTGCAGCAAAATAGCATCCTGATGAACAAATAAAAAGATGTAAAAATAGAGCTCCGGGTTTCAAAAGGTATCGGAAACAACCCATCTTTTTCAGACGATGACAAATTCTTGTACAGTAGTTCATGCTCACAATCCAATTTGTTTCCTCATGTTCCTTGACTGAAAGTTTGTTCCTCGCGCCTGTCATTGCTACCCGTAAGCTGCCTGTTCCAGCCGAAGAAACTTCTTGTATTCCCTCAATCTGTTGAGCAACTTCTGACATTGCTGGTCTCATTGTGGGGTTCTTGTCAGTTGTCACAGCAATGAACTGCAAGTTGGAGAAACTGAACCAGCTCCTCTACCACAGTGTTTTCTGTAAGGAGTTTCTTATCGAATGCTTGTGCTACCCAGTCCTCATAGGGGATTGATAAAACCCAATCGAGCAAATCTGGCTCCTCTGTGAGGACTGGTGACTTGCCTGTGAGCATCTCAAGCAAAAAGACACCAAAGCTGTACACATCATCCTTTTGTGCAACGTTGTTGTCGGTAACTAATGTTGGTGTGCTGACAAGAGTTTTGAGGCCGTGTTCTGAGAGATGTGCTTCATAGCTCCTTGTAAGAAGAATGTTGGAGGAGTTGATGTTGCCATGGGAAGCTGCAGCATTGGTTGAGTGGATGTAGGCAACGGCTCAAGCTAGAGAGAGTGCAATGGCTGACTGAATCTCCCAGCCTACTGGCGGCACATTTTGCCCTGGAAAAATCTTTCCTGTGTGAATAAAGCATAATCTTCAACTAAAACCATGGCATAACACAAATTATGCATAGAATATCTTGCAACAGAACCTTTTACTCAAACTAAACTTCATTTACATCAACAAAGGAAGTGAGCCTGGCTCAACTAGTTGGGTGGAAGGTGGTCATACACCTAACCACCCAACCCAAGTTTGAGTCCTCAACTTGAACTTGGGTGCCTATTTTCTTATTATTGAAAAAACGCCTAATTCCTCCTAGTTTGGTTGCACGTTATTTAAATTAACAAGAAAAATGACACGAGTTACTTCATAGTTGTCAAAACTCAAAAGTAAAGCCTCTTTGATCCAATCAAGGACATTATTACCATGAAGATTTGAAGATATGCTACCATTGGGCAAATAATCATACGCCAGCAGCTTTTCATATTTGCTGAAGTAGTATCCACGTAGTGGGACTATGAGCTCATGCTCAATTGCTCCTATTGCTGCTATTCTTTCCTTCAACACTGCCTCTGGCACAAACCATTCCTCAACTTCTTTATAACCAAAACAGAACCTTCATCTTAGACCTGTTCCCGAGAACCTTGGGAGATCCTTTTAATAGGTCTTCCAATTCTTCCCTTGTAATGAACCAAACCTGTGAAGTCTTGGAACCCCTTCTCTCAATGCTGTGATGCTATGCACATCTATATCTACTTCACTGACTTTCTGCACTTGTTTCTCTGCTTTGAGTACTTGTATTCCAAGAAGGTGTTTCTCCTGCATTGATGTTAGATTCATTTTGTCTGCAGGAACATTTTGAGGTGTTTGTTTGCTTTTCCATGTCCAGCCAAACAAAACTATTTTTTCATGTGATTGATATTGAGCTTTTCTAAGCATCCGAAGGTGTTCTACCACATCTTTCATTTCTGGACGTTTCTCTGTGTCCATTGCTAAGCACTTTGCTCCTAGTTTCCTAATTCCATCAAGAGTCTTCAGATTTTTCTGATCTGCAACTTTCACATCATAAAATTCCCGTATCTTCTTTGGCTTTGCTAGAGCTTGACTAAAGTTTTCAATGAGGCTAATTTTACCATCATCTACAGCCTTTCTTCTAGTAATCAGTTCCAAGAGAACAACTCCAAAACTATAAACATCACTCTTTGAGGTGAGACGTCCACTTCGGGCAAACAAAGGATCCATATACCCTATACTCCCAAGTACATGTGTGGTGTATAAGGTATTATCTGTTGAAAGTAACTTTGATATCCCAAAGTCTGATATTTTTGCATTGAGGTTGTCATCAAGAAGAATGTTGGCCGGCTTAATGTCTCCATGGATGACCTGCCCATACATTTGCGAATGCATATAGCTTAATGCTTCTGCACACTCTATAGCAATACCCAATCGTGTTTCCAAAGGTATGGAAATTTCACTACAGTGAAGAATATCACTGAGGTTTCCTCTAGAGATATATTCAGTCACCATCATCAGTGTATTTTCACCTATACAATAACCAATGAGTCTAACTACATTCCGGTGATTGATTTGGCTATGGACAATTACTTCTTTGGCAAAGTTCTCCTTTACATTATGGATGTACCTCTTTACAGCAACTGAACTGTTATCATCAAGTACCCCTTTATAAACTTCTCCAAATGCCCCTTTCCCTAGGAGAATGTCATAGTTGTTAGTGATTATTTTTATATCTTCTTCTTTGAAATACCTTATGTTGTGATTGTTATGTGCTGACCACATTGGTTTGCCATTGTCTCCAATGTATCCTCGTAGCTCATTTTCTGGCAGATCCATGTTATGCCAGTAGTAAAAATTCCGACTAGAAATCTCGATTACATCTGATACAGAAGAGATGTTGATAATTTTCACCTGAAGGCACATAATGCAGGAAAGAGTTGGTATTGAATTCCAGACCAGTACTGCAAAGAAAACAAACTGATATAGTACTTGCATCCATGAAACATCTTACATAATCTTGATGTATTTTTTAGGGGACTCTAAAGATACATAACTTGTAGAGATTTGAAACTTTGCACAATAGTCCTCGACTGCCCAGAATTTTGGCAGCTAGATAAAATATTGGCAAATCATCAAACAGGTTCTTTTCTAGTAGAATTAAGAGGTTAATTTCGAGTTACAATCAAGAGCAATTGATATTGTAACCTGGTAGGAAACAAGGCATAACCAACATATTAGTATGACAAAGAATGAGTCGGTTTGAAGAGAAAAAAAATTGTCCTTCACCAATGCAAGGATCCAACTAGCTTAAATGCAACATTTGAGCTTTAAGAATGCTTTCTGTATCAAGAGTTATAATACCAAACTTAAGAATATTGCTGAGCATGAGGAATATAATGTGGGTGGAACTAAACTCAAACTGTCCTGGAAAAAAATGGATTTCTAGCTATAGTGCTAAGTGAAACCATCTTTAGTTTGACCAACTTTTTACAAAAAAAGGTACTAATATGTACAGTATCAAATAAGCATCACTATATTCATCATGGAATATATATTTTCATAGTATACCTATTTGAAATCATAACTGTTGATGCTATTTTAGTCGCAAAAAAAAAAAAAAAAAAAAAACAGTTGATGCTATTTTCACGATGACAGAATACATAATAGATTCAATGTGTATCGAATAGATGGCTCATGGCTGGTTGTATCTATTCTTTTGCAATAATTTCTAAGATTTATGTCTTTTTTGAGAGTGTCTTATGAGCTGTAGTGTGGAGGCTCCAAAAGAAGTCTCCAGTTAGTAATATGGTGTTTTTATGGATTATTTGTTTAACTATCCTGTTGATGCTAACTTGCTATCACGTATGATTCCTGTGGACAATGATCTGTGGCATGGATATCATTGTGCGCGACTGGTGGGAGATAGTATTAACAACCAGGGAAAATATGGCTTCTTTGTGATGCTGAATTATTTGTCCGAAAGTAAACTCTTGCATACTTCTTGTCTCTAACATGAGCAACGAGCAACGTGCATGAGATCGAGGAAACAAAGGCTATGAAATGTACACGAAAATGAGCTATTTAAAGGTTAGGAATATACCAAAGCCTCTGAAAGAGAAGAATACAGAAAAAGAAGCTATGCCGTTCTTGTACTAGTCATGCGTTCAGCGCTTCAGCCTTCAGTACATGTACATGGAGTCCCACTTAGAAGAGGCAGAAAAATAGGACGTGCAGACTTGTGGGCTCCTGAAGCACTTCTTTTCAAGCAAACCTCTCTGTTCTTCTTGTTTCTAATGTCAACAAGAAGCAATATGCATTTCAGAGGAAAAGAAAGCTTGATAATTACATGAAAATGTACCTTTTAAAGATAGGCAAACTAACATACCAAAGCCTCTAGCACAGACGGATAAAAATCTGTATTATTTTTTACTGATTGGATCTTCAGTATGTCGTATAGTCCTCCTAGAGAAGAGGCAAAACAAATGTAAATTTACTTGCTGAAGGAAATACCTGATGGCAGAGAAGGAACAGACGAGCATGACCTGAGCAAAAACCAAATGAAGAGGACAATCTGGTCTAAAAGGAGGTAGATACCTTGAAATCTCATCAACAGTGGTCTACCATGCAGTCTCTAAACAACCTGTCAATGGAAAACTGAGTCTGCAGGGTTTGGGCTGAAGAGACTTTTTAGGCACAACTTAGCTGGACTGCAGGTGTGCAGGGAGCTTCTTTGATCTTGGTGCTTCCGTGGTTTTAACGCGTCATTGAAGACCTCCTTTTATGAGGAAGCCAAACTTCAAGCATTTAGACTTTGTGAAGAAAAAATGACGTGCTTTTCTCCTCTGTTTAGACGCTTTTGTGGAGTGCAGTTTGTCCTGCCCTCTTGCTGGCCGTGTTGTTTAGTTCCTTTGAACCTCTCTTTGTACAGTTTTGTTTTCTTTTTTTTTAAAAAAAAATAATAAAAAGCTCCTACAGTGGGGACCCCCTGCTAGCTGTATTTAATTTCCAAAAGTAATGAAATGATAGGCTTTTCTCAAACAAGGTATATATTATCCTCAACAACGAGATTTCGAGAAAGGGATGGGCGATGACTTAGAAGAGTCAGGTCAACTAAAATCTAAAAAGACAAAACAAGAGGGTGAGATCTGAGATGTCCCAGCCAATAAGAAACCTACTACCCAGGCCAAATGAGGAATCTCAACCAGAAGGTATATATATCGCGTTTAAAACAAACCGAAGAACTCAACCACAAACACACATGCCGTTTTCACCCGAGTGAGGAAACATAAATGGGGAAATAATGTGGGTATGTGCTCAGATGGTGCAAATTCTTGCTAGCCCATAAGTAAAGCACCAAAGGGATTTCCAAACAAGAGCTGAAAATACAGGCGCCATTCTCAAGTAAGCACCGCACCACCACCTAGAGCCGCAGCTGCAGGTCAACGTCAAACGCCTTGTCCGCTCATCCCCAGCACTGCTTGAAGTCATTTCCACGAACAGGCTGTGGGCAAGAGCGCATGCCATGCCCGCATGGCGTGCCTGTTGCCCACCGCTCCGCTCCGGTACTAGGTAAGAATTTAAGATCACCTCGAAGACGCACGCACGACAGAAGTAACAGAAAGCGCTCACCTTTGCTTGACAGGAGCAGCCGGCCTTGATTCAACGCCCGCCGAGCCGGCGGCTGTCGCTGTGCACCATTTCTTGCCAAGAGGAGAGCAGCTGGACAGCTGGAGGGATGTGGGAGCCAGGACGAGCAGCGAGGCGGCAGCGAGCGGGAAGGATTCGGCCATGCGGATGTGGAATCGAACGTCTGAGGCCTCTGTGCGGCTGAAACCTTTCCGGTCCCAGCGTTCGCACGACGGGACCACGCGCGCAGTTTGAACTGTGGATTGGAATGCCTCGGCTTTTTGCCTGGCTCCTAAACGACGACCGCCGGGGCGAGCACGCGTGCGCCATGCGCGTAGGAGCTCGGCACAACTCCCACGCGTACAGTTTGAACTGTGGATTGGTCTGCTTCTGCTTTTTGCATGGGTCCAATAATGACGACGGCCAGAGCGAGAGGTTAGGTTTATACTTTTCTTTTTTATACTAGTAAAAAAGCGCGCTCCTGCGTGCTAGTGGGCTGTTTTTTTAAAAGAAAAGGAATGAACAGTGGAAGAGTTGGTGGAGTAAATAAATGTTCTGGTGGGGAAGGGATAAGGAGTAGGAGTGTCTTAATGTTACTGCATGGTTGAAAAGGGTGTGGAAGGCGTCGAGGCCATTCTCTGGAATGTGCAGAAGAGCTGTGATTTTGGGGCTGTTCGTGGATAAGGTAAACGAAGAAGAGGTGCGGCTGTTTTTATTGAGTTTGATTTTTTCCCTGGAATTTGTTTGATTTTTTTTTTCTGGATTTTGTAGTTAAGATAGTTGCTGGGAAAGTGAAGTTGGTTCTTGTTGTGGGGCTGTGTGATGGAGATGTTTCAGTTTCCTCACTTGAAGGTAGTAGAAGCTGGGGATGAAGCATGTTTTAGAAGGATGGGTTTGCAGTATTTGGTGGTGGGAAAGGTTCCAGAGTTTGCTCGAGAAACTGTTTGTGAAGGTCGTATTCAAGCTGTGATCCGTGATTTGTTTGATTTTGTGGTGCCGTTGGATAGGATTTGGCGGAATGGGGCGGATTACTTGATAAAGGTTGCATCGTCGACTGAATATGTTCTTATTTTGACAAGGGGATATTTTCATTCTCTGAAACTGGCTGTAATGCCATGGACGTGTGAGTATGGATCTACTGTTGTTTCTTTGGATAGCCAATTTAGGGATTTAGAAATTGTGGATCTAGAAAGCATTGGTCGGCAATTGCAGAGTGGGGTGAGCAGTTTGTATGTTGATGAAGAGATTTGCATTCAGATATGGGGTATTCCTGGACACCTTTGTTCTGAACATGTGGTTCATGCTGTTCTTGGAGAATGGTATGATGTAAGGCATGTTAATTTTGTTCAATTTACGGCGTTTGTTATTGCAAGGACTGGAAATGTGAGAGCTATTTCAAGCCATGGTAATGTGGGGGTTAAAAAGATGGTTGCTGGTGAATGGGTGATTAATGTGTGGCCAGTGTGGTTTAAGATAATGCCTATGTTTGGTGATGGGAGTTTAGTAGGTGAATCTTCTGGCAATCGTGTGTGACGTATGTTGGAGAAATAGAATGTCAAACTGTGTTTATTCTATTGGAATGTTATGGATCTAACTGCTGTGTACGTTGTCTTGTTTCTGTAAAGTGTGGAGTGATGGAGTTGTGTAAGGTTTGTTGTTATATATATATATATATATATATGATATTTGGGTTTTTCAGATATTAAAATACTAAATATATAAATTTGTGTGTGATATTTATGTTGCATGGGTTCATGAATTGGAGTTTTGGTGATTAAAGTTTGTGATTTTATTATTGACCTATCTGGATCATTGGCTGGAAGTTAGCAGTTCATGGGTTAAATAATATTTAAGAGGCTAATTTGTGAAATGTTAGTAGAAAAAAGTGAGTTTGTAGATATAACGATATAGAACAGTGGCATGGCAATAGTATGATTAATAAAGGTTTAATACATAGTCTATGTCGAGCGGAATATCAACAGTACATTGTGGTAGTACAAAGGTTATATATATGTATAGTTGTGGCACCCAAAAGTTTGCCACAATGAGATCTTCACATGCCTAATATGATATAGAGCTTGGGCCTGTTGTGGTTGATCAGTAGAAGAGAAGCTGGTGCCGTTTGATGGTCAGTTATTCATCTGAGTTTCCTGACGCCTGGCTTTGCTCTGGTGTTGGCTCAATAGGGTTAGATGGTAGATCTGTCCATATCCATCGACTTGGTCTGACTGTTGGTGATTCCGTATCTAGGTATGTGGATAAGTACTTCAGCTGTAATGAAAATTAAAGATATTTGCAGTTATTTGTGGGGAATGTATTTATGTGTGAATAACTGAAATTATAGGGTAAGTTAAGAAGAGAATACCTTAGAATCCATAAACTGATGAAAGAGGTTTGTGGTGCTTGTATAATATGTTTCCACATATTCCATGAGCTTGGTCATTGAATTTATTATAGGCCCAATATTTTGTTGATAGTCAGTCTCTCCAGAGAATTCATTCTGAAGATGAAGGAAGCCATCGTACATTGTCTGTGTATGTTCTATGATAGCATTCACACATGTCTGCAGCAGGATAATATCTCTGTTTTGGTTGTTTATTGTGGACATGAGCTGAGATAGAGTGGGGTAGTTGAGGTCAACTATTTTATATCCGAGTACATTTGTGATGTATCTCAGTGATTGGTAAGTGGCCATTGCTTCAATGGTTGCTGGAGTTTTCATGGGCGCTTCATTGTACATGTGTGTGTGGTTGCTAATTGTGATATAGGTTTGATACTTGCCTTCAGGTGTTTGCAGTGTTGAGACAGCTGCTTCGTGTCCATACACGTGTTTTGTGGCAGCTGCATGAATAATTTTGAGCCTTGTGATATATGTTGGTGGGACTGGAATCTGCAAAAGAGCAAAAAATATGGTAAATTTGAGTTGGTAGGCGTTTGTGGAGTTGTATGGTGTCATGCATAGAAGTCTGTAGTATTTTGCGTTTGGGCAAAAAGTATTACCTCAAATAGTGTTGGTATTTCTTTGAAGCCTTGTAGGTTGAGTGGTGGGTTATTTTGCTGGTGTGCTAAGTCTACCAGGGTGCCTATTTCAGCAAGATGTGTAGAAGTAGTTTGTGCAACTTGTTTCATATGATCAGCAAAATGGCATATATGAATAAAGTTGGGGTCTGTGGTAGTAGCTTGGTGGAACTGGATCATGCTGCAGAGGGCTTCTATTTTGTTATGCAGTTCAGGGTAAAAGTTTCTAATGGCGGTGCCCATTTCAAGTGTTGTTTCTCTGCAAGCGGCAATTAGAGAAGTTTTGGCATAGTAATAGTCCTTGAGTTCATTGACCATTAGATAGCTGAAATCTGGTGATCTCAGATCATGGTCAGAACCTATAGCATTGAGATACTCATGTTTGAAAATCTTGTAACCTGTATATAGAGAGAATTTGTAACTGCGGGAGTAATTATGAATATAGTAAGAAATTAAGAGTTTGATAATGCATTATATACCTTTGGAATTTGTAAATTTGGTTGGCAAAGGCAGGATTGTCAATGGATCAATCATGATGTTTGAGCCTCCAGTTGCATCACCTGTGTGCATGAATATGTGAGATTTTGTTAATCATAAATTCGATATGAGAAAGGACATGGATAAGGTTAGAAAGTAATGATTGTTATTGTACCAGTCATCCACGGCAGTTGCGCGAATTCATGCTCTTTGGACCATGGAACCATATCTATTTGGAAATTTGGTGTTCGCAAAGGTGACAGGGATAGTATGTAGCTTTGTTGGTTGGCATTTGTTGGATGTATTATAAAGTTTGGAGCTAAGTAGAATACTTCAGTGTGTGCTCCAAGATCCTGGAGGCGGTGCCATATTTCTCTACCAGTTTGATATATGTTGAGTTCAGTTCCTGGTGATGGTCTTGGGCGTCCAACCACAGTGTAGAGATGTCGAAGTTCAGATACTGTATTTTGAAAGGATCAAAACCATGTGCTGTCTGATAGACTGGACATTTTTTTGAAAGTATAGTGGACTACAATGTATGTTATTATGAAAGGAACTAAAAAAGGTAGGAAAATGGTTAAACAAGCAAACCTGGAATGGTTAGTGCCATGTTGTTGGTGAGTCTTCAACTTGCTTTTTTCTATTCTTTGTATCCTAGCAGCTACAGTAACTGGAAGTATAAACGTAATGGGTAACTGTAATAAGTTATTGGGAAAAATGTAGGAAGTAATATTCTTCTGGTTATTTGTCGTACCTGATAGATAGAGGGAGAGAGAGAGAGAGAGAGAGAGAGAGAGAGAGAGAGAGAGAGAGAGAGGGAGGGAGGGAGACACAGTAGAAGTTGATAGGAACAGAAATAGGCAGCGTGAGGGAGACAGCTATGTAGACAAAGTGAAGAGAGAAGGGTAGGAAGAAGGTGAGGGGCTGGAGTTGGGTGCGGATCTTACCTGTCCATGAAGATTGGAGATGTTATTTCGCCATTTCCTTGCGGTGGAAGCAGATGGTGGTGTGGCTGAGCGGAGAAGAAGACGGAGGATTCTAGACTAAAGGTCGCCGGAGGGGTGGTTTTTTTATTATTCTTTACATGGGCCATTTTGGAATTGTAATTGATGTGGGCCTGTGTCATGTTTTTTTTTTTTAAAAAAATAGGTGTGTGGTGTCTGTAAATGTTTCGTACATAGCAGTGAAATTGACGTGAGTATAATATGCTGTTATTTTTAGAGGATTTGAAGAAACATATATGAGAGTAGATCATTCATGATGTGAGGATTTGAGTCCGATACATATCATTAAGATTCAAATACTACGTGATAGACAGAATACATAGATGGATAAGTTCATAAGAGTTTGATAGTTTCAGATTCAGAGCACACTGATGGATGACTGTGTGACAATGATTGTAGTTCAAGACTCTGAAACATTTACATAATATACGTAGCATTTAGTTTGTTCTGATATTTTGGTGGCTTGGAGTCGCAGATGGCATGAGACTGTCAATGATTACCTGTAGAAATTTGGCATAAAGATGAAGGAAATTTTGAGATGTTGAATTTTCAGTGAAATAAAATATTAGTATTTTGGACTTGTGTAGTTACAGAGGAGTGCACTTACTTTTTTTGCTGATTTGCTGCTCCTGAAGATTGGGCATGTTTGCCGCGTCGGTTGTCGTGCGTAGATTTAGCTCTGAGAATATAAAATTTTGGTTGCAGGATTAGTGGTATATAAATGAACAGATAGTATGTGTGTGTGTTTGGTATTGTGAATTTTTACTATATACTATACTATAGAAACTGTGTCTGTGTTGTATAGTGGGATATTTTAAAAGGGTAGATCATAGAAATGCTCACCGTTTTGAGGGATGCTCTGTTGGATCTGGGCTTTGAATGGTCCCGTGGTCGGGGATTTTGTTAGTGTCGTTATCATCGGGTTGATCTTCATTTTCATCTGTGAAGTGCAGCTGCCGCTGTGCGGTGTTTCCAGGTTGAAGTTCTCTATAAGATAAGTACTTAGAATTTGATATATCTGTATGTGCAGCATTAAAACTGTTGGAGGGGATAGAAATTGCTGGAAGTAAGGTTATATGTGTGGTTCTTTATACCTGATTGGTTGATACTTGGTGATTGTTGTCTGTGTTTCTTTGACAGAAGGAGTTGTCTGCATATCCATGATAGATATAATATTAGTGATACTATTATTTTTTTGGCAATGTAGAATAAAGTTGTCTATATTATACCAGCAACAGAGGTGGACTGAGACTATCATGAAAAGCCTGATCTCTGGTGCCTAATGTTCCTTCTGCAGTTAATAGAGTCCGTGGAGAGGTAAGCTGTTGTATTTTATCTCCTGGCAGAGTAATACTTAGAGTTGAGTTGCGCCGATCTGATCTGTCTAAAATTGCATCGACTTGAAATATTCTGCGGTCTGGGTTGCTGAATGCTTCTTCTGTGAGTCGTATCTTGAAGACGAATGTCTTTGATATCAAGTTTAGAATCTCTAAAGGAAATCCTGGTATGGTTCTTGTTTTGTTGATTAGTGTATTGCAGGCGGTTCGGATAAGTTCAGCGGCAATGTTATCATAGCAGAAAAAAGTTCCTTCATCAGTCCCATCATTTGCAAACAAAGTGAGTCTGTATCTGTGAATTTAATGTATCTTTATGTTAGGACATGTGCATGTATTAAAAGAAAATAAATGTATGACATGGAACAAACCTGTATTGGGTTTCTGCTGTCTTGCATTTGGGGCGAGTAGTATCCACCGCCTTCCTGTAACTGAGCGCTCTTAGTGCAGTCGAAACATGAAAGATACCACCATTTGTTATCTTGTGGGATGCCAGTAATTTTAACAGTGCACCTGCATCCTTCCCTCTGTTCAAAACAGGTCTGCTGTTATTTTTTCTGATATTGTATATTGTTCAGTGCTGTAGCAAGAATACTGCAAAGTAATATATTTACCGGGAGTTCAAATGGGTTTTCTGTGTTTAGTTCTTTGACTGTTTTGTTTGTCAGAGGCACTGGCTGGATTTGTTGATTGGTTGGCTCTGGTGCAGGTTGCTCTATGTGAACTGATTGATGGAGGAATCTGCATAGTATGATCACAGTCATTATTGTTAGTTTTTTTTTTTTGTTTCTGCATGGTGTTAGGATGTAATATGGTGTTGGCGTACCTTCTGTAGAAAGGTTGTGCTTCAGAATATCGGGGTTTAAGAAGTACTGGAATGCACTTCCAAAGACCGATTTGTAGCCTCTCTGCTTAATGTGAGGACTTGAGTACTTCGGTAAATAAAGTAATAGATGAATTATGGAATGATGAAAAGAAAAGAAGGAACATATATATGTAATGAAACTTACGGAACATTGGTTTGGCAATACATCCCTTGAATAGAACAACGATTACTTTGGGGGATTCCTTGCTATATAAGTGATCAATGCTGAAAGATGTTGCTTCTTGACCCCATAACGTTACAGTAAGCTCAATGTCACTGTAAGAGTAGGAAAAAAATTGATTTGTTGGGTCTAATATTTATATTTGCTGATATGAAAGTTACTGATCTAAATTAGAGAGAGATAATAGCATGGGAATATACCTTATGTCTTTTATAAGGATCTCTCGAAGGGTGGTTGGTGTTTCTCCATCCTTTTTGAATCTGTTTGTTGGGGGTGAAATTCTTGAAATATATCCTATCACATCTGTGTATACAATATGCAAGGACTTGTGATAAAGTGGTTGTTTAATATAATCTAAAATAAGTAACAGAGTGATGCTGATTACCTATGTATGTTTTGGTTGAACCTTGGAGTGGTTTGATGCCTGAGAAAGGTGTGAGTCTATATATGTGCTTTGGAAATGTTGGCACTGGATCAGCAACAACTTCTACCAATGTATATGCTCCAATTTCAATCATCGGGTTTGCCTCGAATGGCATGTATTTTGGTCGGGCCTTTTTGATCCGAACCTACTCAATGTGTAAGTTTTTTCAACTTCCAAAGTAGTGTGCCATGAGTATTTAGCTGCTTCTTTGGGATTTCAGCATACATAGCATCTCCCTGTGTTATAGACATCAGAATTGATAACGCACGTAATATAAATGAGTGCTGTTTTGGAGTATCAAATAATTCATAATCAAAATCTTTAATATAGTGAGGCCATAATGGCAAATGAAAGATGTACCTGTTTGTCAGCAACCACAAGGCCTATGAAGATTGGTGTCTGGCTGGCATATGTATCACAATAGGTCCATTTGCGTAAGACACGCACACGATCTTGTCTCGTTGAACTCCTCTCGTTAAATTTTTTCAAGAAATGTTCCATCACCGTGTCAATCAGAAATGGAATAGTCGGGCAAAACAAATTATAATAAACTTGAATGGATATAGTAATTATACGATGTTAAATTCTAAAAATTAAAAAGCAAAGCAGTCGTTGCACGAAGAGGGAAGTACACGTAAAGGAACACATAATTGTTAGTATATAATATTATATATTTCACATAAACTATTTTTGTACATGGGAGCTTAGGTACATAATGTAGGTCTTATGGTGACACACATAGGATAGATGATAAAACTTCTTGGTAAACTATATTTTTAGTTTCATTACTGCATTCGCCATGTTCGTTTTCTATCAGAATTCGGAGTCCTTCCCTTGATGTGACACGTGAAATGGCAACATATAGTTGTCCATGACTGAAGACTGGTCTTTTGAGGTACACACCCACAGTTGAAAGGGTCTGGCCTTGGCTTTTGTTGATAGTCATAGCATAGCATATTTTGATAGGATATTGTCTTCTCTGAAGCTCAAATGGCCACTTGTTACTTTTTAGGCTGAGAGAGATGCGAGGAATAAGAACAAGGTGACCAGCATGTGTCCCAGTCATGATCCGTGCTTCTAATATCATGTGGCCTACTGTAGTTATGATCAATCTTGTTCCATTGCACAACCCTTCAGATTGGTTTATATTGCGCAAAAGCATGATTGGCACATCTTTCTTAAGAACCAATCTGTGTTGTGGAAAATTGTTTCCATTCAGAGAATTCAAGAATTCAACAGGATATAATGTGCTATATGTTTCATGTGCAGCTGCAGTATTGGCTATTGAGTCAGAACTAAGAAATTCGGTCTCTTCTTCTGGGACCAAAGATACTATATAGTCATTGACTGTATCAGTACATTCATTTGTAGGAGTTAGAATGGCACGTTGAGCTAGATATTGCACATCTAAGTAATTTGCTGCAAAAGCTGGATAGATAGACTGAACAATACATGATAGTTTATCTCCAGAAGTCATAAGAAGGAGATCAGCAGGTATAGTAATCCATGATGGTTCATCTTCTCCTTCCCTACTAATAGCCTCAATTTTGCCCTCACCAATATCAAGAATCCATTTGCTGAATTCTTTGATAGCAGTATGATCACTTGTGTGAGAAGCTGTTATGGAAAGTCTCATATTCTCTGTTAAAGTAAGTACAGACACCTGTGACCATAATCTTGAGTTTATAATAGTGGAATTGATGATTTGTGCACGGCTACCTCCTTCAATCACTGGTAGTATTTGTCTTGGGTCACCACCAAGTACAACTACCTTCCCTCCAAACGGCATTGCAGCAGCCTCTTCATGTTGGACAGACTCTATGTCTCGTAATGTTCTATCAAGAGCTTCAAAAGCTCTTCTTTCAGTCATAAGTGCTTCATCCCATATTATTAGAGATGTGGATTGAATTAATTCAGCCAACATAGTTCCTCTTTTGATATCACATACACTTGCATCATCTAGATCACACGGTATTTTGAATCGAGAATGTGCAAAGACGTCCGCCTCGGGCAATAACAGAAAGCTACACCAGAGGAAGCTACTGTCAAAACAATTTTTTGCTGTGATCTCAGATGGTTGACAATGCAATTCCAGAGATATGTTTTGCCACTTCCTCCGAATCCAGATACAAAAAAGAAACCAGGTTCATTTGTCATCACACGAGACACAATGGAATTGAAAGCATGGAGTCGATCATTATTGAGCACCGTGTGTGGTGCATTATTGGCCATAGGATCTATAGAATGGTATGAAAGCTCTTCATGTATTAAACGATTTATGTGTAGAGAATTTCCAGGATTGCTATGCCTAGGTAGATTATAATCCCTGATGTTGTGGCCGGTACGTGCAAAAATTACTGTTAGTTCATCAATAAGATGATCACGCAGCTCATGATCGGACATCCGGTAGTGTGGATTTGCGGTGATCTTTCTGAATTGATATTGAATATCATCAGCTAATATTTTCCAAGTTTCCTCAAAGAATTGATTCTCATCTCCAATCTGACAATAAAGGATCATAGTTACAAATAATCTACGCAATTGCGCAGCAGTTGCCCAGGCAGCGGCTTCATTAAAGGCATCATACCATTCACGGTCATCCCCTAGAAGTCCTCTAGACTGGCACGCTGCTTTGAATGTTGAGTGGTAGACACCATTGTGAAATTTGAGATTCTCAAAGCTGGTTGCTCCTTTGACAACTAACAAAAGCATTCGTAGGTAGTATCGTTCTCCAGCTGTAGGGTGGACATAATGGAGACGACCAATCTTGCCACGTTCATGTTGGCGCTGTTCCCAACTCCTTGTTTTTTTTTCCCACTTCCATTTTGAAGGAAACTGGAGATAAGTGAGTTCTCTGGCTGCAACATTCTGTTGGTTTGTAGTGAACCATTCTGTGAGCATGGTTTTTCTAAGAAATTCTTCTGAAATAATCCTATCCATTTTGGCTTTTGCACTGAATGTTATAAAATTTTCATTTGGTAGATGAACAGGCATTCTCTCAACTGATGGGTAGTGTTATGGATATCAAATCCAAAAATTCGCCAGCAAGCATCTTGTTCACATATATATCGGCAGTCTAGATATTCTTTGACTTCATTTCTCGTGTTTGTCTCTGCATCATATGGTGTTTCTTGGCCAGATCTAACTCTCTGGAGATATGCTTTGCTGCAATCAGCTCCTTTGGTTACATACTTGAAAAGATATTTGATGAATATGGTTTTGTTGCACCATTCAACATTTATGTGCGCCTGATATTTCTTCAGCAAAAAAAATAGGTTATATGGAACAACCCATCGATTATCCATGCACAGACCACTTTTTTGAACATACATGTCATTCTGTGTACGCCTATAACTTGCAAAACCATCTGGATCAATAGAAGTTTCTCCATGAAACTGTTTAGGGAAAAATTTAGAGCACTTTCCATTCTTCATACAAGGACATCTTAGATTATCTCTGCCACATGGACCATGAATCATATGTTCGGCAACCAGACAATAAGCCAATGGATCTTCTTGTGGCTTTGGTATTTCAGCACATACATATGAATCAATTAGAGATGGAGTAGGTTCTGTTGTATCAGTTGATGTCCACATAATTATGTGTGCATGTGGCAGTCCTCGTTTTTGAAATTCAACTGTATGGAGAACTGCATAATAATTAGGAGAAATTAATAGCTTTTTTTATATTGGTTGAGAGAATAAAGTCGTAAGTGCATAATTTATAAGTGAGAGTAGGATTCAACCTGCACTGCAGGGGCCAAAAACTTTTCCGAGCTAATATCATCCAACATTTCTTCCAATTTCATGTTAAAGACTCTCACAATTAGATCAGATCTGTCATTGGGTTTCTGTCCTGGTTCATTGATGGCTAGAGCAATTTCTGGCCATTTTGGGTTGCATGTGAATGTGATAAAAAAATCAGGAGGGCCATATTCCCGGCATATAGCAATGCCATCATAGTAGTTCTGTATCATGTAACGACGACCACCAGTGTATGATGCTGGTAAAATAGTTAATTTTCCCATTTCACTGCCAGTGGTACAGCCCTGCCCGAGTGCATCAGAAATTCCTTGAATGGTTTCAACACGAATATCTTTTTGATTATTCATTATGTACATGAGACGATTTTGTAACACCCAGTTTTAATAAACAAAACTAGGCTTACCATATGTGTGCCCGTGAAGTCCACACATACGTAAAACAGTAAGTAGAGAGTATCAAAATCAGTGTTATATAGCGGAAACTTACATATATTTAACACTTACATCAGAGTAAAGCGAAACGGCAGCTAGTCTTTTCTTGAAGCTCCATCTTCACAGGGACGGTTGACTGGGGGTACATACACCTAGCACTTCTCACAAAACAAACTAGCTCCACTATCTGGTACCCATCCGGGATTTTCCAAAGTAATAAAAAGTAAAGGCAAGCGCGTAAGTACATATCGTACTCAGCAAATATAACATGGGGTTCATGAGGCTCAAAAGGCTGACACTGGTTTACTGCGATTAGCTTTTTAAGAGATTAACACTTTGGCAATAATAGCGACAAGGTAGTAGCACTTCCCATAACCACATGATCCAAAGTGAACAAGAATAAAAAATAGTACATAACAATTAATAATATGATTAACCAACATAATTAAACATCATCCATCAATGATCAGCTATTCCATAAGAATCCCCAAGGCCGCCTCGTGTCCGTGGGCACGGCTAGTATACCGCCTTTATTAAACTCTGCGCAGAGGTGTACACTTTCACCGTGAGTCGTGATTTACCCTTTTGCCCGAGGTGATCAGCCTCTTGACCCACTTCCAAGGAAGGTCGGCAGGGGTTCACTATGAAGCCTTTCAAAGGTTCGCCTAACAAGTTAGGGCCGCTAGGTTTCCTCGACAAGCGCACATAGAATCCCCCTTCCAAATGGTTCACACCGCAGCAAAGAACACATGAGGACGAAGCCACGCTATGTCCATCGTGTAAAGCCCCTCTTGCGCCTTTCGGTAACCTCTAACAAGCTAGAAAAGGTCCTCATACTTGACTAAAGCCGAGCCATATAGCCCTCACAAATGCATCAGAAATCCCGGTGATCACTTACAGATAAGTCCTTGTGGAGAGAAACTAGAGCAACAAAATACCAAGCTCTAGATCTCTATGACAATAATAAAATCATCTTTTAATGTTAATGCATATTCCATTATTCATGTTACGAGATCATGGTTATATATATCTAGCACTAGCAAGTACTACCCATATGCAAATATCCCATAGTCATCAAGGTGTAAGATAATCAACTCTAAGTCATCCTTAATAAGGAATCAAAGACACATGCATATGAAATATGGTGGATATTGTGAATAGGTAATCAAGGAGGTCCCAAGCTATACTTGCCTTATATACTTGCTTAAACCTTCTCATACTTTTAGTCATCAGCTTCTGGTCTCCAAAGGTCTCCGACGGTTCTCGTTCTACTCGTAGCAAACACCACGTATAGAGAAACATACAAACACGCAAAAAAGAGACACTAAGAACAATACACCAAACAGCGTTCTAACCGAGAGGATTCATTGCTACGGTCCACGAGAACGCAAGGAACGCCGAAAACCAACTATTGATAAAATAAAAAACGACTAATGATAATTTTACATTATAAAAGAGAAGACAGTTGCGAGCTTGATTTATTTTAGTTGATAAAACCATAAAAATATTATTAGTTCAGATTTAACAAAACATATTTGAACTTAAAAGCCAAGTTAAAGCTAACCATTATTTTATTTTATAACTATTCTCACATAATTTATTTAGCAAGTTAAGCTTTATTATCTTTGCAAAAAGGAGTAAACATGTGAGAGCATCTATCAAATTTAATATACGTGTTTAGGCTAAATAAATTATAACCAAATATAATGAGTATGACATTAATCAAATTAACAGCTTAATTATAAAAAAATTGATGTTGTCCTATATTGCTTTTATGTAGAGACATGGTTGCATAATCATCAATCAAATTAATATTAATATTTAATAATTATAAACACATAGTAGTGGCATGGGCATATTTACTTCTAGAAAATTACGTATCTATATGCATACATGGGCATGCTAGCTCAGCTTGTTCATTTGACATGCATGCACGGTGCTAATTGCTTTTAATTCTAAAAGATATTGAATATATATATAATCAAATTAGTGTATTTAAATTAACAAATCATATTCATGTGACATGGTAATTACTATGTAGAGCGCAATGCTACAAAACCTACACAACAAAAAAAAACTACTTGAATTGAAGATCAAATAATTAAAAGACGGAGATTAAAAAGATCTTGTAACAATTCTTTACCTATCCTCCCTATTGGCAAAGCCCGCATGAGAATCCGACCATGGCTATGGCTGCCATCCGCTTCGCCGGCGCAGGAAGGAAAGGCCTTGCCCAGCTCGGCCCGGCAAAGTCGCAGAGCCATGGCGCTCGGCCGTCCCGTTGTCGGCACAAGGTCGGGCGACATGTTGAGGACGACGTAGAATAGAGGAGGAAAAAAATGTATTTTACTATCGGGATTTCCAAACTAGGGACTCCCTTTGTGGTAGTTTTGGTGCTCTTTGTCTAAGGGTTGGTACGTATATATAGGGAGAAAAACACCTCATGTTGACATCAACTAGCGATATGGTACTAATTGATGTTGCACCCTCCAACATTACTAATGGGCCCAATTAGCCATTAAACCCATTAGTAAATAAGTGCATGGGCTGTTGGGATTTATTAGGATTATTGTACATGGGCTTTTTGGGCTGGTGGAAAAATAGAGATTTAATTATTTTCGGAATTAATTATTTTCAGGATTAAAATAATTCTAGAAAAGTCCAGAATTACTATTTAAGCCATAAAAAATACTCCGAAAACTCTAAAAATTCAAGCAAAATTTCCAGAGATATTTTGGAACATGAGAAAGCCGAATAAAGTATTTGGAGCTCATGCAAAGATATTTTGGAGCATATAAAAATTAGATTATACTCCTAGATAAGTAGGAAAAGGTTCTAGAGAAAGCTAGAAAAATTTCTAAAAAGTTCTTAAAGATAGGTTGGTGGATGATAAACTCAAATGAGTGATTTGGAATACAAGGAGAAGATTTTGGAAAGCTCTAATAAAAGAATTAAGATGGACGACGAGGAATTCAATCATAGCGAAAGATAAAGACATGCTAAAGAAGGATAAATGACTTACTAAACGCATTTTGAAAAGTTTACTTACAACACACAAAAAGCCGACAACAAGAAAACATCACATCAAGCAAAAAGCCTATTAAATTTATTTAGAAAAGTTTAAAATTCATATTTTTCCTACAACTAAATATTGGACTAACTTAACTAAACTTGGAAAAATTTATCAAAATATTAAACACATTTATTTTATTTTATGTTTTCTAAGCACAACTCAAAATTAGAAATTTTGAGGTGTGACAAATCTACCCCACTTAACAGAATCTCGTCCCCGAGATTCGGAGACTAGGAGATAGATAAAGCTAATCTTGAAGTCTTTACTCATCCCCGATCAACACTTATCCAATGAGGATGCCACAAGCTCAAACCCAACTTTGTGAAGGTGTTATTTGTATATTCTTATGATCCACGTATCTATCACTCATAGTCCATGTACAACTACACTTTGGTCCATAGGACAATGTCTCACATTTCACATCATAAATTGATATCTCAAAATCCTTGTGTCAATAAGTTAGAAACACACCTCGCCAGTTAACTTGACGCCGAGCCATCACTTTTACTTCTTGCATAATGGCATATCCCATTGTCTAGGTGGATCTTAGTAGATGGAAAAATTCTTATCCAAATGTAGCAAAGCTAACATATAGGCTCTACTTCAACCTGTTCTTTAACTCCTTCAAAAAAATATGAGGTTTCTTAGTCCAAACAAGCTTAACGCCTTCTCCATTAATAATGTCACTTGTTTTTGTCAGCCTTGCACATACTTTTCTTGAATCTCTAACCAACATTCTTCATTCCATGGAAACTTTGGTCACTCTTTTTACATCCTTGGGTAAGTCCCAACCTTCTTTAGCCCTTTTCCATAATTCCTCCATGAGAGATATCACATAACCCCTTCAATCAAAACTTATTTGTCATGCAGGGTATAACATTGATGTTTCCCCGAGCCTTAGAGAACTAACTATAGATTTCCAATATCTCTTTCCTATGCCATCAAGGTCAACTTGCCTTGGGTATGCCCCCAGATTGCACTCCCAACTGATGATATCTTAAATTGAAGATCAATCTTGTTGAATAGATGAGCTCCACGTAGATGAACCAACAAGATACCAATCCAAGACAAGGTACATGCGCTTGATAGTGACTTCACACCATGGAGATAGCTCATGCTTCCACGTGAAACACCGGAACACATGAAACCTTCATCCCGCAACTTTCCTAACTTGGCTGCCCTGCACCCTCTTAAAAAAAAATATCAACTAGGGGGCACCAAAGTAACTTGCATCTTCTTCTAGTAAGTTAACTATCATGGAGACCTTATATCCAACAGAAGCATAGGTGCATAGACAGGAACAAGTAATCTAGAATTCCTCGCGAGATGAAAAACAGCAGCACAGTAAAGCAGTCATAACTCGAGTTCTGTTAATCCAATGAAGTTGTAGCTTATACTGTTGGAAAGCTTATGAAATCCTCTACAACTTTCTTATAGATCACTTTTCCAGATTCTGCAGTTAAGGTAGTCGAAAACAGTGCATAACAGAACCTGTTTCAGGTTGCTGACAGCTTAGACGTGTCGCCTTGTGATTTTCATAACTCCCAAGCCATAATTGATATCAAGGTGGTTCTTGTGGTCAGAGAAAGATGTTGAAGTCTAGTGTGGTCCATAGATTTTCTATAATATTTTTGGGCATCCAAAAGCAGAGATATAAGTTGAAGAAGATAGACTACTCTAAGAAAACAGGATATGATAGAAACATGATTTGGGGAAACTAAGGAGGTGGATAAGAATAATCTTTAAATCTTCATGCTTCTTTGATTTATATTGATGGGATATAAGCCATGGATCTTGGATAGCCAAAAGATGACAAGAAAGATAAAGTTTGATCTTTAGTTCTTCGTGCCTCGTTGCTTGAGACACTTAGGGCTTACTGTAGCAGAAGCTACCCCACTTAACAAAGGGCTTGCTAATCTTCAAAACTTCATCTCAAGGACTGTCTTTGGAGCACAAAGATGGAGATAACACACAAGCAACACACCAAGCAAGACAAGCACCCAACACAACATCGAAATTACACGTGCTTCTTGTAGCAATGGTAGGCATCCTAAGAAGTGGTTTATAGACGGTGAAAGGCCATCGAAAAGTTGAATACAACAAGTTTAGAAAATTTAGTAAAACAACTGAAATAATATATCAAGGATATAAGCAGAAATAGCTCAAAGGAAGCTACCAAGGAGGAGAGATAATACAAGGTCGAGAAATAATCAAATGAATATATCAAGAAGGTAGAAAAATAGTTTAGTAGCAAAATAACGTTTAGAAAATAACCAGTGCTAACTAGGCATACGTCCTACAGTCAACACTGCTCTGATACCAATCTGTAACACCCAGTTTTAATAAACAAAACTAGGCTTACCATATGTGTGCCCGTGAAGTCCACACATACGTAAAACAGAAGTAGAGAGTATCAAAATCGGTGTTATATAGCGGAAACTTACATATATTTAACACTTACATCGAGTAAAGCGAAAACGGCAGCTAGTCTTTTCTTGAAGCTCCATCTTCACAAGGACGGTTGACTGGGGGTACATACACCTAGCACTTCTCACAAAACAAACTAGCTCCACTATCTGGTACCCATCCGGGATTTTCCAAAGTAATAAAAAGTAAAGGCAAGCGCGTAAGTACATATCGTACTCAGCAAATATAACATGGGGTTCATGAGGCTCAAAAGGCTGACACTGGTTTACTGCGATTAGCTTTTTAAGAGATTAACACTTTGGCAATAATAGCGACAAGGTAGTAGCACTTCCCATAACCACATGATCCAGTGAACAAGAATAAAAAATAGTACATAACAATTAATAATATGATTAACCAATATAATTAAACATCATCCATCAATGATCAGCTATTCCATAAGAATCCCCAAGGCCGCCCGTGTCCGTGGGCACGGCTAGTATACCAGTTTATTAAACTCTGCGCAGAGGTGTACACTTTCACTGTGAGTCGTGATTTACCCTTTTGCCCGAGGTGATCAGCCTCTTGACCCACTTCCAAGGAAGGTCGGCAGGGTTCACTATGAAGCCTTTCAAAGGTTCGTCTAACAAGTTAGGGCCGCTAGGTTTCCTCGACAAGCAGACATAGAATCCCCCTTCCAAATGGTTCACACCGCAGCAAAGAACACATGAGGACGAAGCCACGCTATGTCCATCGTGTAAAGCCCCTCTTGCCTTTCGGTAACCTCTAACAAGCTAGAAAAGGTCCTCATACTTGACTAAAGCCGAGCCATATAGCCCTCACAAAATTGCATCAGAAATCCCGGTGATCACTTACAGATAAGTCCTTGTGGAGAGAAACTAGAGCAACAAAATACCAAGCTCTAGATCTCTATGACAATAATAAAATCATCTTTTAATGTTAATGCATATTCCATTATTCATGTTACGAGATCATGGTTATATATATCTAGCACTAGCAAGTACTACCCATATGCAAATATCCCATAGTCATCAAGGTGTAAGATAATCAACTCTAAGTCATCCTTAATAAGGAATCAAAGACACATGCATATGAAATATGGTGGATATTGTGAATAGGTAATCAAGGAGGTCCCAAGCTATACTTGCCTTATATACTTGCTTAAACCTTCTCATACTTTTAGTCATCAGCTTCTGGTCTCCAAAGGTCTCCGACGGTTCTCGTTCTACTCGTAGCAAACACCACGTATAGAGAAACATACAAACACGCAAAAAGAGACACTAAGAACAATACACCAAACAAATGTTCTAACCGAGAGGGATTCATTGCTACGGTCCACGAACGCAAGGAACGCCGAAAACCAACTATTGATAAAATAAAACGACTACCGATAATTTTACATTATAAAAGAGAAGACAGTTAAGAGCTTGATTTATTTTAGTTGATAAAACCATAAAAATATTATTAGTTCAGATTTAACAAAACATATTTGAACTTAAAAGCCAAGTTAAAGCTAACCATTATTTTATTTTATAACTATTCTCACATAATTTATTTAGCAAGTTAAGCTTTATTATCTTTGCAAAAAGGAGTAAACATGTGAGAGCATCTATCAAATTTAATATACGTGTTTAGGCTAAATAAATTATAACCAAATATAATGAGTATGACATTAATCAAATTAACAGTTAATTATAAAAAAAATTGATGTTGTCCTATATTGCTTTTATGTAGAGACATGGTTGCATAATCATCAATCAAATTAATATTAATATTTAATAATTATAAACACATAGTAGTGGCATGGGCATATTTACTTCTAGAAAATTACGTATCTATATGCATACATGGGCATGCTAGCTCAGCTTTGTTCATTTGACATGCATGCACGGTGCTAATTGCTTTTAATTCTAAAAGATATTGAATATATATATAATCAAATTAGTGTATTTAAATTAACAAATCATATTCATGTGACATGGTAATTACTATGTAGAGCGCAATGCTACAAAACCTACACAACAAAAACTACTTGAATTGAAGATCAAATAATTAAAAGACGGAGATTAAAAAGATCTTGTAACAATTCTTTACCTATCCTCCCTATTGGCAAAGCCCGTGCATGAATCCGACCATGGCTATGGCTGCCATCCGCTTCGCGGCGCAGAAGGAAAGGCCTTGCCCAGCTCGGCCCGGCAAAGTCGCAGGCCATGGCGCTCGGCCGTCCCGGTTGTCGGCACAAGGTCAGCGACATGTTGAGGACGACGAGAATAGGGAGGAAAAAAAATGTATTTTACTATCGGGATTTCCAAACTAGGGACTCCCTTTGTGGTAGTTTTGGTGCTCTTTGTCTAAGGGTTGGTACGTATATATAGGGAGAAAAACACCTCATGTTGACATCAACTAGCGATATGGTACTAATTGATGTTGCACCCTCCAACATTACTAATGGGCCCAATTAGCCATTAAACCCATTAGTAAATAAGTGCATGGGCTGTTGGGATTTATTAGGATTATTGTACATGGGCTTTTTGGGCTGGTGGAAAAATAGAGATTTAATTATTTTCGGAATTAATTATTTTCAGGATTAAAATAATTCTAGAAAAGTCCGTAATTACTATTTAAGCCATAAAAATACTCCGAAAACTCTAAAAATTCAAGCAAAATTTCCAGAGATATTTTGGAACATGAGAAAGCCGAATAAAGTATTTGGAGCTCATGCAAAGATATTTTGGAGCATATAAAAATTAGATTATACTCCTAGATAAGTAGGAAAAGGTTCTAGAGAAAGCTAGAAAAAATTTCTAAAAAGTTCTTAAAGATAGGTTGGTGGATGATAAACTCAAATGAGTGATTTGGAATACAAGGAGAAGATTTTGGAAAGCTCTAATAAAAGAATTAAGATGGACGACGAGGAATTCAATCATAGCGAAAGATAAAGACATGCTAAAGAAGGATAAATGACTTACTAAACGCATTTTGAAAAGTTTACTTACAACACACAAAGCCGCACAACAAGAAAACATCACATCAAGCAAAAAGCCTATTAAATTTATTTAGAAAAGTTTAAAATTCATATTTTTCCTACAACTAAATATTGGACTAACTTAACTAAACTTGGAAAAATTTATCAAAATATTAAACACATTTATTTTATTTTATGTTTTCTAAGCACAACTCAAAATTAGAAATTTTGAGGTGTGACAGATTTTCATCAATACATGCCCGAGCATCAACCTTTGCTTGATCGGATAGGGTACCATAGCATAGATATGGATTGGGCTGATTCTTTCTATAATGAAACATGTAGCAGTAGTAGTCTTGCATCGTGACTTTAGTATATCCAGTCTGATCTTCAGAAGTTACACCATGATAAAGTATGCCAGCCTGGAATCCACGTTCTCCGAATGGGAATAACAGTGGATATTGAAGAGGCATAAAAGCTGGATGTAGGGCAGATATTTGTTTTAACTGACCACTCCTTGTTTCAATGATAATGTCTCGTTCAAATGCTTCAGGTGAAAAATCACCTACAACAAGCATTGCAAGCTCTTCTACAGCAGGTAAACTATACCGAGGTGGATCTCCTTCCTTAGGAGCAATTATCCTTATGATGAAATCTTCAGTAGGATGATTCTGCAATCTGTCTCTAGCAATTCTGAATTGTTTAGCAAATGGATTGTGTTCATCTAACATCTGTAGTAAAGACTGTATAATACTTGGATCAAGATCACCATCTGTCTCTTCACTGGAATGTAAGGCATTGATTCTGTTTCTGACTTCATTTGTTGTATCATAGATGTATAACTGTATGAATTTAGGTGGTTTTCCATCAGGAGGAAGTAGTGAACCTATACGATGATGAATCTGCCCATTGATTTTGAATATTGGAGGACCACGCCCATCATTCATACTACGGTCTATATTTGCTCCCATTGATGTGAAAGCAAATAGACAGTTGTATTGCCTGATGTTTTTCATGAATTTGTTTGAAACTGGTCCACCCGAAAAATTGGCCAATGAAGCAAGGGGTTCAGGTCGTGGCAGAAAAGGTGGTATGCGAACTTTCCCAGAACGACAGCATCTGTTGTACACAACTTTTCTTTGGTGGCTGCGTGATGCAAATTTAACTCTTTCAGCATACCAGAAGATTGCATGGCAATAAGTGCACTCATAGTCAGGAGAACCATAATAAGATCTTCCAGGATAAGTTGCTGTTATAGACAGATCCAATGGATAATGTCAAAAGAAGTCATGGCATATGATATTTGGTTGATAAAAGATCAGAAAAAAAGAGAATGGAACATAAGATACAGAGAAGGCAGAACAGAATAATGGTAGTCTTTTTTTTTGGCTTACCTTTGAGTGCCTGGATATAGGCTTCATCAAATTGGCCACAATGTAACAATGGATTATTGTGTGGTGTAGATAAGGTATCATAGTTACGTTTACCTGTCACAAAATTGATGATGCCATATGGAAATGTATGAAGAAACAATGAAGTGTTCATGTTGTGTGATAATAAGGGTATGGTAACAATGGAAATTACCTCTTGAAACAAGACGACGTTGGTCTAGGAAAGCTTTTCTTTTGTGCCTAGAAGCAGCTGCACTGGTTTCTGGTGGAGCGTACGAGGCTCCAATGTCTAATAATGTTCCATAGTTATTTAGGGAACTTAGTGTACGTCATATAATAGTTGGTTGTAAAACTTATATATCATAAGGGACTTTCAGTCCCTTGCTCGGCGGCGTCTGGAAGGCCGTGTGTCGGCCACATCCAAAGGTGCCGCAGCATATGCTGTGTATATATATATATATATATATATATATATATATATATATATATATATATATATATATATATATATATAATATAATATATCCACACACAACTAATGTTAGAACATGAGAAAGCACAGAATAAAAAAAAAAATAGTGGACAAATTGGGGAACTATAGACATACAACTTGATAGATGATGGGAACTGGAAGAGCCTTGAGCGGCAGTTCCCAAATTCATCGATGAAGAAACTGCATTTTTTTTAAAAAAAAAAAAATTGCAACGACAACAATTGTATGTGACATTATGTACTGTGTAATAGAAGTTTGTGAGCTCTAAATTGATCAAATGCTACCTTGAGAATTTGAATTTCCATCCATGATGTAGCATTCTCTCTGTATCCGCTCGCCAAACCTTTATTACTGGTCTTTTTGTTCTTTTTTTTTCTCTTTTTTCTCCCTTTTCTTTTTTTCAAGACAAATAACCATTGTATGAAAAGGGCAATAGATGAAACTGGAAACATAAAGGGAATAAATGCAGCCAAAAAGAAAAAAAATTGGCACATGAAAAAATGATCTGAACAAAACATAGCAGATTGGGATTTTTCCCTCTCTTTCTCTCATTTTTTTTTTTTAAAAAAATGCATCATAAGTCTGACATAATAAATAATTTGAATAATGCAAGAATGAAGGAATATGCAAATAGAAAGGAGGGATATCACTGAAAGAAGTTATTCAAAACAAGACTTTTGGCAATCTCTTTTTTTTTTTTTTTTGCACCATATGTCTGACATAGTAAACAGTTTGAATGATGCAAGAATGAAACAATATGTAGATAAAAAGTAATGATCTGTCATGCAACACTGGCTCTGATTATATGTGTTGCATATCGTACAACAGATCTTCAGCACATGCAATTAGGTGGGGTGGTGGCACAAAACCATGTTCAGAGCTCATGGTTATAAGTCGAGCAAGACGTGCTCCTTGATTAGCCAATCGAAACAGGGTACATGTAAGACGCCTGTGTATTGTGAGAGCACGACTGTTATAGTCGTGTACCATAAAGCCATACAATTCTTGTAGGAAAGCAAGGGCCTGCCCAGCAGCTTCATCATAAGATATTTCTGGGCTACCTGAGGTAAGGGCCCAAAAGAAAAGCGTGCGTGGTCTATCCCCATTAAACAATGTAGGCAGCTCTAATTCTATACCATAAATATGTGTCTGGTCTTCAAGAATTTCATGTACAGTTCCTAGGTAAGCTACATGGCAGTGCTGAGCAACCATATTTAAAATGGGAACCAAAGGAACACGTACAGCAAACATGTGTAATTCAAAGTGGAGTATTAAACTCTAAGATTAATATTAGAAACACAAGGAAAACAATAAACAGTTGTGGAATTGAGTAATATCGATCAAAGCCTCATATGTGCCAAATCTGATAACATAAATAAGCTTAACGAATAATGGCGTCAATGGAAATCATGAATCCTGGGTATTTCTCTTGGTGCAGGAAAGGCCCAGCACTCCTCCTTTTGGGGGTAGGGAGGGATTCTTTCTTTTAGATTTTTAAAATTTTAAGAGTGGAAAGGAAAACACGGAAAAATGCAACATATTAGGTTAGAAACATAACATTAGTAAGTAGGGGGGGAAAAAAATAAACAATAAACAAACTTGACATTGTAGAAGCATGTATGTAAATACCTGAACACACACCACGGTTCAGACTTGTTGCAATTTTGGCACCCTCGTTTTGACAGTAAGCAGCATGAACACCTTCTCTTCCTTCGTAAGCTCTGAATGGGACTTTACATTAGGCTTAGGAAGATGCACTGTACACAAACATGAAATCTAACCAAAGATAAATACAGGCCTGAAACTAATCAATTTACATCACATTCTAACCTATAGATCAGGGGACGGCAGCGAACAATCAGCAGCTAGCGCCCAACAGCAAGGCCAGAGAGATTCATCCCGTTGGTCAACTCTGCAGGAACTTCACAAAATAGAGGCAAGATGGTCTAGTCAGCGCCATACCCCAACAGCACAGCCCCAAATCTCAGCTCAATCCAATCCAATGCGTCGCCCTCAGGCCACAGCTAAACTCAAATAAAGAGCAAGCCTTACCAGCAGTAAGACGAACTGGGCAGATCTGATTTCAGGCACCAGGAGCGGCGGGAGGAGGACGAGAATGAAGATGAACTTGGCAGATCTGATTTGAAGCACCAGGAGCAGCGGGAGAAGCACAAGAACCAAGCAGATCTGAGGGCACAGCAGCAGCGGAGCACAGAGGAGAAGACCTGAGACGAGGAAGGAAGACGAGCAGAGGTGGCGGAAGACACGAGAGTGTGGTATGGGTCGCAGTCCACACTCCAGTTCCTTTTTTTTTTTTTTTTTTTTTTTTTTTTTTGTGGTCGAGAATGTTGGAGAAAGGTAGAGAAGCAACCTGAGTAACAATAGACACATGTATGTACCTCCAATCCCATCAAATCCTGACCGTCAAACAAGAAATCGAACGGTCCAGCACATTTTTGACTGACGTGGCCACGGTAGCTGTCCAGGAAGGTGAGACAATTTGTAGGGGTGAATGTTTTCTACTTTAGTAAAGTTCACTGGCGGTACTTAAACATATTCAGCTGTGCCGGTCTCTAAACTCGTAAATCAATCATTTTAGATCTCCAAGCTTGTTCTTCTATGTTTAGGGTAGGTCATCAAACTTGTTTGGCCTGTCATCTTGGTCCCTAAACTTGCAAATCATCTATTTAAGTCCTCAAACTTATTCAATTGTGTTATCTGAGACCTTAAATATGATAAATGTTGTAAACTTATTAATTCAACATACATTTATAAAATTGACCCAAAATTATAAAATTCAATTTTGTTAGACTCATATACTTTAGATTAAAATTGGATATTATAAAATTAGATTTATAATTTTTGAACACTCTATTAATATTTATATATTAAATTTACAAGTTTACAACATTCTATAATATTTAAGAACTGAATGCGTTACAGCGAGCCCCCTTTAGAGTATGACCAAAAAACCTTGAACAACGGTGATCAAGTTGGCCTAGCCCATAAAAGAAGACACAAAGGGTGTGATTCTAGCTAGGATAGGAGTTAGCCATGAAACCAAACACATCTAAGGCTCTGATAAGTTTTTTTTAATGATCGAAAAAGGCTCTGATAAAGCCACCTGAACGATACCAATGATGAATACTGAAAAAATGCACGGGTACATATTATTCATGAGTTCAGAAACCCATGATTCTTCTACAACTGGCAATTTGGCATACCCAGGAAGGGAGCCATGCCGTGCCTCTCATCTGATGAATGAGAATTCAAACCGCTCCTAACACCCAACAACATGCCAACATTGCTTGTTTTGGGTTAAACTTGAAATGCTTTGACTCTTCAAGATTCTTGGAATGACTTATAATTTAGAATGGATGATGGAGTAAAAAGGTATATTTTAATATTCAAGTTGCATGTATATAACAGGTAGAGTACTAGAGTATATGATAAACAGTAGAGTATATGACAAACAGTAGAGTGGTAAGTACTAAGTTGAGTACATTAATATAACAAACTGTAGAATACTAGAGTTGAGTATATAGGGGCTGATTGGTAGGCCGCAGGGCGTCCTCGCACGATTTACTTGGGTGGCCTCGTTCTAGCGCCGTGTTTGGTTGTCCTCCTGCACCTTTTTCCAACTTGATCTCGTACCTATGCCCCCTTCTATCCCAGACGCCTCCATCTTCTTGATTTCCAATTCCTACTCGACGCAGGACGTCTCGATGCTTGACATGAATGATTTAGGCGAGCGCGGTAGATGCCCCACCATCCAGGCGATAAGGGCGCGCGCGGGTGTCGGCTAGGGTTACTGCCCCCCTTCGCACCTCTCGTTCCTCCATAGTTTTGGTGCACCCTTTCCTCTTGCGCCCCCTCGAGCTTGATTGACCACCCGAGTCGACCTCAATTGGCGGATTCATGGTGGTCATCCGGTGCGATGACGCCTCTCTCCTCTTCCTCTCGGTGCGATGATTTTGTTGATTTATGTGTGGATTTTGTTTGCGTCATGCCATGATTTTAGGGTTATTGTTCTTACATACTCAGATCTATGAGGTGCTGTTGCTGATCTACTTGTTCGTAGTTGTTTCTCTCTTGTATTCTGCTCAGATCTATGGTATGGCTATTTTTTTGCCGTACAATTGCGGTATTACTCTAGATCTTGGACATGATGTCTATTTCGATTTAAACTGAGCATAGTGCCTAGGTCGATGATTATAGTTTGGTAACCCTAGCCATTGGAGGAGCACCAATGGGTGTGGAAGCCACGTCTAGTGTAAGATAGTTGGTCTGAATTTTTGCCTATGATGATATCTAATCAGCCATGTCAAATACAATACCAACAACTTATGACTTTGACTTGTTGAGGTACTGGAAGTCCTGTTCTTGTTGTTTCGGTGGCTAATTTTTCATTTCTTTATTTGTTGTTTGCTAGCATTTTTTTTCCTTATGCTCCAAGCACAAGGTCAAGTGAAGAGGAAGATTTATCTGAGGCAAATCCATTCAATAGCAATTCATTTTGGTAACATCTTATATTTGAATGTACTGGAAGTGTGTTCTTGTTGTTTCGATGGCTAACTTTTCATTGCTTTAATTTATTTGTTGTTTGCTAGCATTTTTGTTCCTTATGCTCCAAGCTCAAGGTCAAGTGAAGAGGAAGATTTATTTGAGGCAAATCCATTCAACGGCAAATCATTTTGCAACATCTTATATTTGAATATATGCTTTCTTTGCATGGTTTAGTTTTTTTATTGTTGGCGCTCATCTTACATTGGCAAGCGTGGGAATAACTGCCTGGGATGATTTAGTTTAAACCATGTAATCATGTATGGACTTCGACCTTGTGAGGTACTAGGATTTGTTCTGTTGATGACAATTAGCTGGGTGGTCTGTTTTATTAATTTGCAATGCTTATACTCTAAGGTCTTAGTTCATGCTGTTACAATTTGATCTAAGGCATTGTTTTTGTTGGGCTGCTTGTTCTCATGAAAATGGGGGTAACCTTACCAAAGTCATACATGGGTGCTCCCACCTTATGCCGTGTACCTAATCAAACACAACTAACACGACCAGCTCATTTCTCAAATTGGTGCAACTTGGCAACCAAAGAAACTATCCTTCATCTGGTATGAGGCCCAAAATTACAACCAAACACACCTAGATGCATGGTGTCAGCCTGTTTCACACCATCCAAGACCAGCCCTCCATCCAGGACCATGAGCACAAGAGCAACCAATCAGGCCCATAAACAAACAGTAGAGTACTAGAAGTCTACAATTGGGTATCTTGATCCCATATCGTGATGATCAGTCTTTCACAGGCTCCATATAAATATACGTGAAAAATGAGCCAACACAAGAGATGACGCATGCAGCTAGCTGCCACCATGAATCATGCATGCAGGCATGGTGCTTATCACATAAGTATAAGCCCCAATCTTCAAGTTCCATGTCTGTTTAGTTTTTTACCCTGAATAGAGCAAAACTTGGTTAGGCTATTTAGCCTGCCCCATTCATTACAAGTTGCAGCACAATAGGAAGAAATTCAAACTATATATTATGACAGATAAAACTTGGGATGAAAATCTCCATGACACATGGATTTACAATAAGGGTTCACCACCAGCTTATGGCAGTAATAAAGCTTATCATTTGCTAATTGGAAACACACAAGCATCACCCCTCTTCTCCAGGGCTCTAGACCTCAAGCAACCGTGGGAAACACAAATTTACCTTCAGGCTGCTTCTCAGGGACAGACTAAATGCAAGAAATCTTCTGAGCAGAAAAAACATGGTCTTGGATGCAACACAGAACAGGAAGAAACCTCCTTTCATCACCTTTTTTAATGTATTTTTGGCCAAAATTTTTTGGGAATAATCTATGCCAATAATCTGGAATTTTAACCTACCACCCCTTGATATGATGATTGAAGTAAGAACTGCTTTTGGGCATACATTTTCAGAGAAATTGTTATAACCGCCTGTTGGTTGATCTGGACCACGAGGACCCGTGTTACTTTTTATAACGGCCAAATTAATATCCAAGTTTGGAGGAGAGAGTTCAAAGAAAAACTTGGCTTGATGTGTATCAAGGCCAAGACTGGCAGACAAGGTCCGCTCAATCTCTGAGAGAGAGAGAGATAATGTTTAGGTTCTCTTTTCTCTTTGGGCCTAGTTGCCTTGTACACCTTGCGTTCTTGTACATAAACTATTCTTTCATTTAATAGAGAAGCCAAAAAAAAAAGTAGGGAACTCTCCTGCTGACTTGGGTCAAAAATAGGATGATAGACGTGAAACAGTTAAACTGTTAATAAAACTGGGTAAATTTATTCCAATGGTTTTAAACAGTAGTAGTAGAGTTGAGTACATACTCCCTCCGTCCCAGAATACATGTCGTTCTGGGAGGAGGCGAGCAAACCAAGGCGCTAGCTAAAAGACCTGCATACCCCTATGTTTGTCTTTCCTCGTCTCTTCTTCCCCGTTCCCATCAGCTACGCCGAGAACGACGCCCACCACGTCGACCACCACATCGGGTGGTGCTCGCCTCGCCGGCGGCGGATCTGCGATGGGAGCCAGTGGAGGAGAAGAGGGGGTGGGCACGGCCGCGGATTCCGCGCCGGTGCAGGAGAAGAGGAGGGATGATGCGACCTCCGCCACCAGCTCCGTCGCCGGGCGCCACCCGCTCTGCCTCCGCGTCAGGGCGCGCCACCAGCTCTGCCTCCGCGTTGTGCCGCGCCATCAGCTCCACGTCCGCCTTGTGCCGCGCCACCAGCTCCGCATCAGCGTGCGGGCGCACACCGCGCACTCGGCCTCCTCGCTGGCGGGGCGTGCGGGCCGCCCGCCAGCGCCTCCCTCCCCCCGCCGGGCGTGGGCCACGCCTCTGCGCTTCCTCCCCGCCGGTGGAGAAGAGGAGCCAGGGCGGCGGATGAACGACGAAGGGGGCGGGCGGAAGGGCCGCCGGTGGAGGAGAAGATGATCCAGGCGGCTGATCTACGAGGAGGGGGGGGCCGAACGGACGGGCCGGGGCGGATCCGCGATGGCGGCCACCGGTGGAGGAGAAAGAGGACCCAGGGCGGCGGATCTGCGAGGGAGGGATGGCGGACGCGGCCTCTGCGTTGGTGGAGGAGAAGAGAAGGGCGGCGCGGCCTTCGTGCCGGTGGAGGAGAAGAGCGGCCTGGGCGCCGCCTCCGCCCGGTGAAGGAGAAGAGCCAGCAGGGCACGGCCTCTGTCGGGGCGGCGTGAACTTCGCCGGGGCCACGCCACCTCGCCGGGGGCCACGCCTCCCTCGCTGAGCGGCGCCTCTGCTTCGAGCCGGCGTGGAGAGGACGAGGTGGGAGGGAGCGAGCAGACCGAGGAGGGAGCAGGGTCTACGCGATAGGCTGCGGAGGCTAGAACGACATCCTTTCGGGGACAAATTTCAAACTGTAGAACGACTTGTATTCCGGGACAGAGGGAGTAGCAAACAGTAGAGTACTAGAGTCTAGAATTGAGTATCCTGATCCCATATCTTGATGATCAGTCTTTGATAGGCCCCACAAACATACGTGAAAAATGAGCCAACACAACACAAGAGACGACGCATCAGCTCTGGCACCATGAATCATGCATGCATGCAGCATGTACTAAACGACATAACTACATGAATAGTACATGTACATCGTCACGTACGCGAACGCGCCCTCATGTGCGTGTGAGCGCGCGTGTCACAGGAGCAGGTGCGGGGCGGCGCCGTGGTGCAGCCTGGCGGCCTCCACCACCGGCGCCGCCGACGCGGCGAAGCTCCTGCCACAGCGCGGCGGCCGGCGGGAAGGGGAACACGCTACTAGTACTAGCGGCTTTCCATGTCGCCGTCTCTGCGCTGTCGCCCTCAAGATCGTCGCTGTTGCTGTAGGCCACGGGAGCGGGCCGGCGCCCAGCGGCAGCTGCTGCTGATGAGCCATGTCGGCAGCATCTGCCCCGCCGGCGGCGCGCGCTAGCCCTGTCGCCTCCCGAGGCCGAGGTCGTCGAAGCCGAGCCGGCATTCCAGCAGCGGCGCTGCGCCGAGCGCGAGCAGCGGCGACGCCGACACCGACGCCGAACCCAGCAGCAGCGAGCTGAGGAGGAGGCCGCCCTGCATCGTTGCTGGAGAGGCGAACGGGCCGCCGCCGGACAAGACGGTCGTTGTTGCTGCTGTCGTCGGCGTGGCCGTAGCAGCAGCGGCGGCGACGGCGGCGGCGGTCATGGCGGCGCAGGTGTGGCGCGCGGGGCGGTGGCGCTTGCGCGTGGCCCGCGCGACGGGGACGTTGCGGAGGGATCCGCCGAGCGTCCAGTAGCGGCGGCAGTCGCGGCAGAAGGGCGCGGCTGCGCCGTGTTGTAGTTGTTGTAGTAGCAGAACTTGGTGTCCCGCGACGCGCACCGCGGGCACTGCTCCCGCCCCGCCCGGCCCCGGCACCGCGGCAGCAGCCAACGGCGGCGGGCGGCGGGCGGCAGCAAGCAGCGCGCGCGCCGCCACCGCCTGCTGCAGCAACGCGTCCTGTGGCAGTGGAAGCGGCGGCGGCGGGACGGGAACTGATGCAGCGGCGCCTCCATGGTGGATAGCAGAGCAGAGCAGGTGTCGATTAGTTTGGAGCTACAAGCTGCTGCTGCTGATGCTGCGCGCTGCCGGTGTGACACTGTGCTGGAGGGCTGTGCCCCGTGGTAGGTGGTTATATAGCGCAGCGCACAGCGCACGCCGGCCACGGTGGTGGTGGATGATGGGCAATGGCGGGGTGCAGTGCAGTGGCGCGCATACTAGTGCCCGTCGAGCAGAAGCAGAGAGGGACTGGTCGGACCGACCGGGGCGCACTGCGGCGCAGGGGCGGATCTACAGGGGGGCTGGGGGGGCTCCAGCCCCCTAATTGTTTGATTTCAGTGCTAATTACTGTAGCAAAAACGTGATTTCACCATTAAATCATCATGTAAATCAATATCTGAGAAAGTTTTTTTTTACCCTTAAGGGCATATGCTCTGTAGCATGCGGCCGTTGGATTCGTTTTCTCCGAGATTCGTGCAGCTCTTTTACCAGAACGAATACATGTAAATACTATTGGAATACATGTCAGATACTTGTCAGATACTTGTACTGTTTGGGCCCCACCCACATCACCTTTATTCGTTTACCCTCTCTCAGGTTGTCCTGTCTGTTCGTCATTTTTTCGAACTTCCCAGCGCCTTCTCCGTTCTACAGTAGACCTCCGTTGCCCTCTCATCGCTTGAGTACCTTCTTCGCCGTTGTTTTTCAAGAAAAAGTTCTGCCGGCGGCGACGCCACATTGGTACAATTGCCCTTCATCTGGCTGCTCATTTCGTTTTTCCCCATTATCTTTTGATCTGATAGAGAAGTCGTTGATAGGTTGCCGTCGCTGCTTGGTCGCCGCCGTCCATCTTCTTCGCCCTCAGACATTCATTCTTTTTGTCTTCCGGCGGCGAATTGGAAATCGGTAGAATTCCCCCTGGCATTTACCTTTGTTTTTGGTTTTGTATTTCTCAGATCTGAGCGTTACCTGCAGGGGCAGATCTTCGTCGCTGTTTGCTCCCCGTCGACCATGTCCCCCGTCCGTTGACATTTACCGGCATCGCTTTTGCTGCGGGCATTCTGCTTGGGTACTTCCCTCCCTCGCTTCTCTCTCATATGTTGATTTCTCCAGAGCGAAGCTTAGAGCTGAGCAGGAAAAGATTAAAAAGGAAACCTAAGCCTTTATGAACCAAAACTTCTACATTGTAAATAGTTTTTGTCCGCAGATTTCGATTCCTAATGGATCCATCTTCTATCCGTTGTACCGGACTCCACCAAAATGGCAATGAACAATGCTCTGGAGTTGGTTGTTGTTCTGGACAGTCATCCTAGTTCTTAGCTCTGATGGCTAGCGTTGTTCATCCTGTTGCAAATACGCCTCACAGGTTTCTTTATGTGCCCCCCCCCCCTCCATCCTCCTGTTTTATTACCTTTTTTTCGTAGATATATATATTGTATTGATACTTGCCTCAATACTACTTAAAACCTTCCCCTTTTCCTTTTTCACATACGTTTTGTCCCGTCTGATTAACTTTTTTATATAAATAATGCTCCTATGGATAAGTTAATTCTATGTATTGTATACATTTTTTTTGCTTTTAACAACGTGTTGTGTTCCTGTTGCAGTGTTGGTTCTTCTTTTTGCCACCCTTATATTTGTTTCCCCCCCCCCACTTTAAATTTGAATCCACCATACCAGCAGTTATCTAATGATTGTAGCAGGTAAAACACTCCCCCCCACTTATTTCCATGGTATTTTTCTGTTAGTTATTTCCAAACTTATGTTTTTTATAATATCACAGGACACATCATTCGTCGGTTCTTGTGTCTCAAGGATACATTGGTTCTGAAACCGATATTTGTTTTCCCGGAACTTTTGTTGCCTCCGAAACTATAACAACTGAAATACCTCCCCAAACATCTGGCATTGGGCATTCAGAGAGCGAGGACGACCATCGGGACAGGTTTGAAGCTTGATTCACACACCCGTCTGATTTTAGTGCATACATGCACTTTATCTTAGACAATGGTAGTCCATACACCCGTCTGATTTAGCTTTATTGTTTTTCGTCATCTGAATCAAGACATCATGTTTTAAACATGTATTATATGGCAAAGAAGAACTCCATTCCCCCCTTTTTGCTTCGTATATACAGTTGTGCATAGGTTTTGTTTTTAAATTTAATGCTCTTGATATTGCTGGTATAGTATTTTGCTTTCATGTTTTATGGTTTATAAGTTAAGATAGTACTTTTGGCATTCTCCTTTTGTTTTTAATTTTCTCCTTTTCTGTGTAGTAACCTGTCATACTCTGGCGACGATTCCGATGTTGGTATTCCCGACAGCGTTGCAAGGCGCAACCAATTACGGTCCGGAAGCTCTTGTGCTGTGGATCATATGCCTCCAAGGTTCTTGTTTTCCTGAAATTTCGGCTATTCATCTTAACTTATAAATACTTATTATTTTTGTGTAAATATCTCCGCAGAGTTGCTGTCAACACTCCAGGCCCTGCAGTTGGCGAGGTGCACAATATTGACTGTCTGAATACATCTCATTCTATATCCCCGAACCCTAGACAGCAGCCTTCTGACTCTGACGTTGAAGTTGTACATTCCTCCATTGAGCCAGGAGTGCCTAGACCGTAAGTACTACACCCCCTCACTATGCACACATAGACCTCATTCATTTTCATAACATTAGTTATGCTTTATTCAACTCTCTTCTTATTCTCAAATTTTTAAACTTTGCAGGGTAGCTACGTGGGAGACAACGAGCCCATTAGCAAACAATCCAATGATTATGGGTGCTGTAGAGGCTGTACTTAACAATTCCAATGATGGGCCTGAAGAACAAATGTTTCTCCCTAAAGTTGGTGATGTTTTTCCATCCCTCGGCGATGCTTTTCAATTCTACAATCTGTATTCCTGGGAATTAGGATTCAGCATACGGAAAGGGACCAACCAAGATGGCAAAAAAAAAACCTGACGGTACCACAGTTACAAACATGCAGGAGTATAGATGCCAAAGAGCTGTAAGTCCTTTAAATCTGATTATAATCTACTATAATGTGCTGCATTTAAATTTTGGATTGTTATATTGTTATATTTCTAACTGTGTCCATTGTTTGTTGACTTCTATGTTAGGGTAAACCTTCTCGAGGAACTAAATATTCAACAACAATGTGTGGTTGCCCGGCTCGTCTTAGGGTCCTTCGGAACGGTAACAATGAATATTATGTATCGATTTTTGTTGCCGATCACAACCATGAACTTGTTGAGAGTTGTGGTGAGAAACACCATTGAAGTCCCATCAGAGCATTGATCAGGCTACCAAGAACATGGTTCGTTATCTTCGTGAAAACAATGTGGGCCTTAGCACAGTTAACTCAATTATCGGTAGCATGACTGGATCTATGAATAATCTTACTTTTAGCAAGAGGCAGTTGAAATCTGTATGTTCAGAAATTGCTTCAGATCGGTGACATCCAAAAGACTATGATTTCTTTGGCTAAACTGCGGGACGAGGATCCAAACTTTGTGTATTCTTTCCAGATGGACAGTGACTGCAGGATCACTTCTTTGATGTGGAGCAATGGTAATAGCCGGCGGATGTATAGTCATTTTGGTGATGTCGTCACTTTTGACACCACCTACAAGACTAATATATACAATATGCCTTTTGGAATGTTTGTTGGTGTCAACAACCACTTCCAGAGCATTATATATGCTGGTGTTCTACTTACTCGTGAAACAACTGAAAGTTTTGCTTGGGCTTTTAATACATTTGTTGAAATGATGGGGGGCAAAGCACCCGTCACAATGTTGCCAGGTACCTTCCTTTACTTAACTTATTATCCATTCGTGCCTTCGTACTTATCGTTCATAGTGCTTTGTTCTGACTTTTTTTCTATTTTTTTCCTGAGACCAAGCTGCTGCTATGGGAGCAGCGATACGACAAGTTCTTAAGAACACCAAGCATCGTTGGTGCAAGTGGCATGTTCTTAAGAAAATAGTAGAGATGCTTGGCCGCCTGTTCAATAAACACAAAGACTTTGCCAATGACTTCAACAAGGTTTTCAACCATATGTTGACAGAGGAAGAATTTGAGCACTCTTGGACAGCCATGGTTGCTAAATATGGTCTTCAAGAGCATCCTGAGATTACTAGGGCATTCGAATCTTGTTCCATGTGGGCCAAAGCTTGGTTCAGAGATATTTTCTGTGCACGAATGACTAGTACACAACTCAGTGAATCTGCAAACAATGTTCTGAAGCATTTCGTTCCCAGGAACTCACCACTCAATTTGTTCTTGCAACAATACAACAAACTCGTCACTGAGCAGGAGAAAGCTGACTGTGAGGAAGAGAAGAACAACAAGCAGGTAATTATTTGAACATTTAATATTAGTTGTTCTGAACTCATTCTATGCCCATTTTGAAGTTGACATTTTTTCCCATGGTAGCGTGACATTTGCTTGAGATTTGGTTGACCTATCGAGCGTCACGCGGCACAGATATATACCAGGGCTGCATATAACCTGTTCCTTGAAGAACTGTCTAAAGGCACATCCTATATAGCATCATTGAGTAACGACCCCTCTTGTTACATAGTACGGCATGCAGATAGCAAACGTAGGGAGAAATGGTCCAAAGTTGAATTCAAGGTTTCAGTAAACGCAGATTCTGGTTTTTATCACTGCGAGTGTGGTCTATACAACAATTTTGGTATCCTTTGCTGCCACGCCTTGCTTGTAAGTGATAATGTAACACCTTGCTGCCGTTTCAAACCAATTAGCTTTTTTTGGTTTTTCCAGTAATGAATCCTTTTATGTTTGTTCTGCAGATCATGGTTCAAAAAGGTGTTGCTGAGATACCTGCTGTTCACATCATGAACAGATGGACTAAATCTGCTCGTTTGAAACAGGCATCTCATTTGCTTCCTCTAGTCAAACCTACTAGAGCTGCAAACTGTAATGTTATGAAGCATCACATGTTAGAATCTAGTCACAGAGAAATATCCAAACTCACAGTTTTAGACCCAGAGAGCTTTGACTATGCAATGAAGCAGGCGACTCTTGTGTTGAAAAAGCTTCAAGAAAACCGGGCAGCTGTTAGGACTTCTTGTCATGTTGGCTATGAATCCAGTGGTTCAGAAGGTTTGCGAGGCGTAAGAAGTGAAGGTGACGTCTTTTCCGACTGTGAGGGTAGACCTTTACACATAGTCGACAGCAGGAGTGGTGTTTCCATTGATGTCAATTCAATCAAGGCACCAGTTTTGAAGCGAACAACCGCCGTCCTTCTAATGTCCGTCCGAAGAGTAGCGCAGAAATTCGTATTAGGAGCTCCAAGATTGCCAAGAGGCGTTCAACTTATCGAGTGTCTGGAGCCGTTAAACAATCTCGGCATTGCAAACAGTGCCGTAGCATAGACCATGATTCTAGGCGCTGTCCAGGATTGAAACCATGGAGCCCTGTTGGTGAAGAGTTTGTTAACGAGTTGGAGTGATGTCTTCTCTTGATGCGTGTTAAACTTGAATGTTTAATCATTTTCAATGTATTCTAATCTAAAGATGTTCTGACATTGGTTGTTTTCTCTAGATGTTATCCTACTTTTTTTAATTTTAATATTCACAATTACCTTTGTAACTTTGCTATGTACAATTGGATTATGAGCAGTTAGTTGGTGTTGGTAGTCCTCTACTTTGTCACCATACTCTTCCCCACATTTTTTAGTTGCACTGGGTAGATTTTTGAGGATGAAAACCGGCCCGCTGATCCCGAACCTGTGATTTTTGTATTCTGTGTGTTGGTCTCGCCTCGGTGACTTCAAGTTTGGATTTTTTACTGTCTTGGATTTCATCCCTGTCGGTTCAGCTGTACTTGTAGACGATGGAGATGGCCCTTTCGACACCTACTCCCCCCTCTCACGTTGTCGTTGTGACTTCCCTTTTCGAACTGATTAAACTTAATTTCTATCCTCAATCTTTCATCATAATATTGAACAAGTCTGAAATGTGCATTTTATCTATATTTTCCATCACAATACCACGTCATTCGATTTGCCCATCACCGTATAAAATCCCTGGATCATCGGCTAGTACATTGGCATATCCGTGCATTTCTCCCATTATAAAATCCAAATGCTAAGGATTCGCTAAGTTGTCGCATTTTTAACATACAATTCATGGCTGGAAGCCTTTTCATCCACTTTGAGCATACAAGTCCACTCAGAATTCCCACTACGCTTGTAGTGTTACACAAGTACCCAAAAGTTAGTTCTTCTTATATCCTACATCCCTGTCAGGTACACATTACATCTTTTATTGATTCTGGCGGCTCTCCAATGTTGCCATCCACCTTCAGCAGCTGGTACATCATGTTAACTCTTTGGAGCTGTACTGCCTCCTGAAATTTTAGGTCTCATTAGGTTTCTTTAGCACATGGAAACAAAATCTAGTATTCATTTATTACGTACCTTAGTTAGCACTCTTGTAACATATTCCCCATCAAAGTATCTTGCATAGAACATTGTATACAGTCCAGTACTCATCCTGTAATTATTCATTAATATTATTATGAACTATTCTCTGAATTATATTTAATCTTTTATCTCAGAGCAAGTACCTGTCCACTTCCCCTCCGCTGCTTATATTGTACTCAGTATTCCACTCTTCAATATTTATATGATTGTCACTGCAAAGCAATTCCCAAGTTTCCTTGAAACCTGATATCATTCGCCCCAATGTTTCCTTGTGTTTTTCCTCCATGTCTGCTGCACGCAGTGGGATACCTCTTGGATCAATAACTATTACCTTTTTTCTGTCCAAATCCCATACATAAAGGCACCAATACCAATGGACCAGCAATGGCACCATGACCTGTTCCATTTTTCAACACCAAACCCATTGTATTGAAACAGTCACAGTCTGTGTATAAGTTACTCATTACTTGACTAAGCTTTAATTAAGGTAATCATATATGTTCACTTACTAGTCTGCAGTCTTGCACATTGTACGTTATGTTGTCTCCCACAAACATATCCTGTACAAGCAGTTTTGCATTACCCCTCTCCGGATTCAGCGCCCATACCTGTTTGAATATTTGTCGCATTAGTTCATGAACCATTTTTGTATGTTCATACATTATAGTATACGCCTTTATTACCACAAAATCAGTTGGTAGGAAGTGTCTCCACCGCTTCTCACTCCACCCTGAGTACATCTCATCGTCCATTTGTTGGTACAACCTTACCAATGCATCCATCACTTTAGGTACAAAGTCAGCCTTGCCCTGGAACATCGAATGCATGATAGTCCCATCTATTTTAATTTCGTCTGGAACCATGTGCATGAACCAGATCCTGCATGATTTGTCTCTAAGTTAGGTCATTATTTTGACATGGACCATTATTTTCTATAGACTACACATGACTATTCTGCACTTCTTTAGTTACTCACCTGTTCAATTCACTATCCCCAATATGTCTCATCGCAAACTGCAAAGACAGTTGTGCCTCTAATGGAGCATCCTTGTGTGTCATGCCAATTGCAAAAGGGGACACTCCAAACTCTGAGCTGCAGTTTATGTATTGGACTACCAGCTTCATGTCCTTTATAGAGATAGTATGCCTGTTCTGTCCCTCGTCTCCCTTTCCTGTACACATTTTCCTATTAAATCTATTGACATAGAATCATAGTAAGTCTGAGTTATTATTTACATCTAATACCATGTTTACCTTTATAGGTTACTATCTGCTGCTCGACAGCCGGTGTTATTATTAGCAGTGGTGTGGGTGATACGTCGTCGTCAGTAACAGTGTCTTCAGTTTCTTGACAGGCTTCCTCTCCTACGTTAGTTATTCTTACAATTCACGTGCATTGTTGTTGTAAGTATACTTTGGGATACATGATAGAGATATTTCTTACCAGTTGTTGTTATCCCCATTTTACGTCAACTTCTTAGCGATTTCACATATGTCCGTGCTTATCTCACGATTTTTCGTCTTGTTTGGAGTAGCTAAGTTCAGGTCACCTACATTTTGTACTCGATCTTAGCTTGACAAATAACAATCATGCGTTGTAGGTTGAACATTCTATATCACTGGGGACAATGATATTGGTAACTTAATTTTGAAAGCATTCTCACCTGCATCATTAATTGTATGCTTCCTTTGCTCCGTATCTTTCAGTGTTGGACTTTCAATTATCCCTCCTATCCACTTGTCACCAAATACTTCATTCCGGCTGCTCCCTCCGGACCCCCGCATCTGCTCTACAAATTCTCTATATATATATGGACTCCCCGCCATTGCATCTCCTTTCCCTTTTATATATTTGTCCCCCCTGTCCTCTTTGTTCCCACTCTCCATTAACTTTGCTCCCTTATGCCTTGTTTGGTGTGCTGCTGTCATTGACCAAAATGGGAACATTTATTCTTATTCATATATTTTATTCCCAAACTATTAATTTAGCCATAAAGCAAGCCTTTTTAAATTTTACCTTCTCCCTCTCGATGTGAGTCCTCCTTACTACTTTGTAGATAAGTGTCCTCTTTGTGGACCCCAATGCATTCAAGCAAGGCAAAATGGGTTTCCTTTGTAACGTTGGTAACCTTCAGTGACCACTCCTGGATTCTACATATCAGTTCGTCCTTTATTTGGTTCACCCTATCATCTCCCTCCTATTATGCATTGTCATTTCACTTATATCAGATCAAGAAACCTATCCTTTGATAGCATAAATAATACATATTATTTACCTTGTAGAATCCCGCTCTTTTCCTTTTCGCCAGAATGTTGTTTCTACTATATACGACTTCGTCATCTCCAAGCACCTGTAGAAATATGAAACCTATCATCATTTCAATACAGTAGTCACTGTTATTTACTCTACATGGTATAACATAAACACTGTAATGTTACTTGCCTTGTGGATTCCATACTCCGCCTGCACTGTCCCAGAAAGTTGATCTTTGTCCTGCTTCTCCAGTTCTTTAAGTACCCTACATGGGTAATCCTGAAATCTAGGTAGTAACGATTTCGATGGAGTCAACTTGCCGAAGTTCACATTGTCAAGGTAGAAGACCTGCAGCACAGTTGGGAAATCATTTGTCATTCTTTTTTTGCTTTACCCCTAAAGTTCATATGCACTTTTACAAACAACATTTATACACTCACCACTGCTAATAGTAGGCACCCGTCTAATGTTACGGTCTTCTGTTTGTATGTAATTGATTGTTGCACTCTTTTTGAACCTTGTATCAGTGAACGCCGAATATATTCGCACCAGTTGAATTCCCCAATCAATGATGGATTAGTTAGATTACAGAAAATCTCCTGGTTTATCCTAGCCTTTCCCCCCTTTGGCCCTAGGAAGTACGCATCTGCACACAACACAAATGCAACCTTGAAGGCTTCTTTTTCCCTCATTGTCATCCTTGTTCCATAATCCTTTGTCAAAATCTCTTCAACAATTTCTAGGCTGATTTCTGAATCACTTCTCAGCATTAATATATTTCTAATTCTAGCAGTGTCTCGATCTGATATTGACCTGCATGAAGCCACCACTTTACTTTTCCTAGGGACCCCTAGCACCAGCTCGACATCGTACTCATCCATTTTCAACTTGACTCCACTACCCACTTCGAATTCACCACTGGCACAGTCCATGTTCCTCATCAACCACAATGCCAGCTGTCTTGGGAATTTGTTTATTGGCAGCAAGCCCAACAAATTTTCGAAACCCATGTTGTGCACTAGTTCTTTCTTTTCCACACCGAACCGACAAAATATTTCATTCAAGTTCGATATCGAAAATGAGGTTGCTATCTTCTGATCCGCACCTGTTTTCTTCTTTGTCGAGGATGAGCAGCTGTCTTCACTCACACGGATTGGTGTCTCATGCTTCTGTATACTAACATCCTCACCTGCATTTATTTGTTCTAGTTAAAATAGCTGATTAATGCTATAATCCTAGCTACTTGATGTGAACAAGGGTTCCGATCTTCCGAAAGGTTCTGGTAACTCTCGATTTGGCGAAAACGAGACACAAGTCGATCCGGCTTCCGAACAAAGACGATCCGAAACCCCGCAATCGCGAGTACCACGTCTTCTACGGTTATCAACCGGCGTTGCACGGTTGACCTCACCAAGAAGGCTAATCCTTGCCTGCGAATTGAAGAACACAAGCAAGAACAAGGAAGAAAGCAACCAATTTGCAAATGAATGATTAAGCTCACGAGTTGGGGTCTCACAAACCGATGAAACGGCGAAACTGTTCTTGACAGATTAATCTAAGCAAAACCCAACCCTAACTTGGGCAGCGGCTACTGTTTATAAAGAGTCTAAGGTCGTGCAAGACCCCCCCTGGACGCACCCCTAATGGGTTCCAACTCGATACAAGGCCCAAAGACCAAAATACGACGTCGCAGCGTCAGGACAGATTCTGGACGTCAACTTGTTTGGACGATTCCCGATGACTCCGGATGAATTTGGGCCTCCAATAAGACTCATTGGAAAGGTCTTTTCGTTATCTTTCTTTAGAGTCTAAGAACGTCCAATTCCGAGTCCGGATGCATCCTGGGCGTCCAATTTAGTACAGACTGCTCCTGGACTCCGAGACGGATTCGAAGTCGACTTGGTCTGGGCCTCCACCTTGACTTGAGCGCCCTTGCTGGTCCTTCACGCCTCCAAGCCCTCCTCTATGTATCTCCTGGTCCTCTCTATGATTCCTAATCATAATATAATCATTAGGTAGCAATCTATTCTCTAAATCATATAAAGAGTTACTTAGGAACGAGCTCACCTGTAAATTTAATTGTCGCGCGCGAGCTCTTGTGATTGGACCTTGAATGTTCAGCGGAGGATCATTGAGTGTATCCGAAGGAGTGATGTCCTCATCACTACTTCCCATGCCAAATCATACTGTGTCACATAATGCTTACCTCCAGACCTAACTTCTCTTCTCCCAAACCTCCAATCAATGCTCAGTTTACTTCTTCGCCCCGCCCGTTTGTCTTCCTTTGTTGAGTTACCCTTCTCCATCCTCTTGTTTTCCTAAGATTCCAATCTCCGGCTGCCTTCCTGAACAACAGATTTCCGAAAAAAGCAATCAGAGTAAGCCTGCGTCAAAATCTACGACCTAGATCCCCCCAAATCTCCAAAATGCTTAGTTACTCACCTGATTTCAATGTTCCTGACGAACGCGATTTCCTCGAGCCTTCTTTCCCTATTCGTTAGAGGTTACCACTAGCTACTCAATCTTGATTTCTCGTTTCTTCCCCTCTACACCGAGATGCAGCCCCTGGCCACTGGTGCTGTTTCTATTGCGCGCGCTTGATATTCCGATGGCTATTGTTTTCGTACATTAGGGTTTACAAATGGGCCTGGTTGCTTTGGCCCAACAAGTGAACAGTACCAATTCTTTATTTTTGCTACATAGTCAATTTATTTACAAGCCACGCCCCTCACATACTGATTATCTTTTATACTTTCACCTTTTATTTGTCCAATATTTTTTCGATGTAGGACAGTTTAATATTATATTTTAGTACCCTTCTCACCTTTCCTCGTCACTCTCTTGTTATTTGCAATTACCTCTTTTTTTTGTTAAATTGCTGTTATAATTTTGTACAATTACTTATATGGCTTTGTTTTTAGTTTGCACAGATGTTTTCTTTATTCATTTTAACAGCACGGAGCATTTCTGCATCTGTTCTCATCCGTGCATCCATTGATAATTCGAAATAGACCACTCGATGCATTAAAACAAGCATACACTTTTTTCATGACAATCCCAAATCTAGCAGGAAATTTATCTTAACTGTCATAATATCAAAAAAAATGGAGCATCCTTCTGCTCTCTCCACCATTTCCTCATTTCTATCCTGAACCTATGACAGCCACAACCTTACTGTCTGTTGATTCTAGAACTCAAAATACGAGGATACGATGATCCTTGATTAAGTTGGCCTTCTAGGACTCTACAGTCTAGCACGCAGGCAGCGTCCATATGCGTATGTGCGCCGTCGCTTGAGGTTGCTAGTTACTTCGTTGTGCCATTCGTCATCGATTTCTTCGTTATTGTTGGACTGTGCGTCCTCACCCTCTAGACTCATTGCTTTCTCTCTCCTGTCTCCTTCTGCCCCTTCTTTAGTGCTGTAATTGTCCGCCATGACCTCTAGCTGACAACGGAACATAGTACATACATTTAATTCGATGATTTTATAAATCATTGCAATAAATTGAGAACTGCATAAACGAAATACTCAGGTTCTTATACCGTATCCACAGGTAGCTCAGCAACTTCATTTTCATTCATCGCCTCGTCAGACTTGTAGCTGCCGTGCATCTTGCTCTGCAATAAATTCGCTCGCACAATGTTAGATGCATTTAATTCATCGGACTGGGATCAGACTGAATTGAAAGATGCGGAACACTCTCACCTGACCCTGATGCAGAACTCCCGTCTGCTCGCTGATCACTTCATCTGACAGTTCTTCCGAAGAAGTGAAGCCAGCCTCATCTCCAGCATAGTACCCAGAGTGAGAATCCATTGCCACCTGAGCAGCGGAAGAGCTGTTGTCGATTTCTTCAGAGAGTACTGATTCAGCGGACTTGGAAGAGGCGATATAGTCTGACATGATTTGCTAATGGTTGCTCGGATGGTGAGTGTTGTTGTGTCCTTAGCTAAGCAGAGTGGAACCCAGCTCCACCCTTCCTACTACAGGGTCTCTAGAAATAGTGCCGCTCACTATTGGTTTCCCTCCAAGAGGATGGACAAGTTTGAATTTTGAATTTTGGAGTACCAAATCCAAGGCTACCATTACATGTCTACTGCCATAGTGCATTGATGTCCCAAATCTTATCCCTCGATGAGTGGTATGTACCGGACAACGGCGGATGGGAGAGATGTCCCATCTTGTTTTGTTATTCTATATCACTATACCAGCACATCGGCATGTAGTATGCTATTTCCTGTACCTAAACGTAGCTAATCACTAGACTCACATGTATTCCAGACATTTTGTTTTTGTCCCTCTTTTATTTCACTTGAGCATACACTACTCCATGCAGTAGTAGTACCTAAGCTTTTTTTTTCTTTTTGTTTTGATGCACTCGATGTTTTTTTGCACTCGTTCCCTGTCTATTTCCCAACGTTTTTTCATTCATTACCCTACTATGGCTATTTTTATTAATTATCATTGTTATTTTTGCCTTCCGCTCTTGGCAACTAATCATAGTATACATGAAACAACTAATCATAGTATTCAAATAACATCTCCATCTAGTTGACTACATCTGCGATTAGAGCTATTGTTGACACCTGTTAGCGTCAACTTTTACTAGGGCTTTTTACCCGATGGACAACAAGATAACACACTAGTCTAGGGCTTTATCGACAAATTCCACGAGTTTTGCATATTCTGTAATTTCGGGGTGATTTCGGAAAAGTCTGAAAAAGAGGGATTCTAACGCAAAAATAACCACGAAACTTATCCGCCACGAAGGACATCACGGGAAGACTTCGGGAAGACTCGAAGACACCGGAAGGAGCAAGGGGCCGAGGCCCCGGGTGGGGCCGGCCGGCCCCACCATGGCGCCGGCGGCACCCCCTATTAGGGTTTGGCTCCCCCTTCTCGAATGTTCCTCCACCGCCTCCAAGGATGCATCTCGGCCCTACGTTACGTCGGTTTGATCTGCGGCGCACGCGCGCATCCCACCGGACTATAAATATGAGGGTAGACCCCCCTGGAGAGAGCCAATTCATTATTCATCAAGGTCTCAAGCCATCAAGCATCAAGAGCTTCAAGTTCATCAAGAGCCTTCTAGTTCATAGGATTAGCTAGCTAGATTAGAAGTAGAGGAGATCTAGTTCTTCATCGGATCTCGGAGCCCACGGCGTCCAGGCCGGAGCGCGAGAGTTCGGTAATAGATCTAGTTCTTAATTACTTTATTGTATTCATTATTCAGATTAGGGAGACTTTACTCTAAATATATTCATATGTTCTTAATTGCAATAGTCATTGTCTACTTTGATTATATGTCTACTTTAGTTACTTTGATCTTATTGAATTCATGTAATTGCTCGTATAGCGTTTATCCATATGTACAATGGGTAGATGATAGGCGATATGTAGACGTGGTGTCTAGATGTCTTGTTTATCTACGAGTGCACCCTGATATGCTTGGGGCGTGTGGTAATCTGCGTAGGTGACAGCTACGTTAGTTCCTCCTCGTAGTCCACCCCCCGTATGTAGGACTAGCATGGGCACGGTCGCGAAGGAGGTGACTTAGGTCTTAATACCCTCATTAGTTGATGCCTCTTTACATGCAATGATGATTTAGGGTTGATTTAGCAATGATTACTAGATGTAGTTGCACTAATTAGAGTTATTCAATTGACGTAGTTATAGACCTATCTCCGTAGTTTATCCAATGGCTAGCTATGATTATGACTAGTAAGATGCTCGATGATTATCTTTAATTATGATATTTGATGATTATGCTATCACCCGCATTTATCTTTATTTATCTTGTGACCTCTGCCTTTTGTTATAAGTAGAGTATACGACTTAGGTAGTATTGCTTATCATGTCCACATAGTTTCACATCAATATGGCAATAATAGTTTATTACATAGCTTTCCCGCAGGTATAATTATAAATCGACAACCCGGAGACTTCCCTAGGTAAAATGCTACAACGGTATAATTATCTGTCCGCTTGCGTAACCCATTAGTTTACATTTATATCTTATTCGGATATTTTATCTCGCCTAGTCACAATAGTACAATATAAATCTATGTTAATTTCCTAGCAATATAATTGGGGATGACAACCTACTTCATGTTTAGGAATGTTAGTAATTCAAGTGTGACTAGTTGCTAATGACAAGTAATTAGATACCAACCATTTCTGGGGGTCATTGCTAGGAGTAGGGTTTATCTCTGCTTTTTAGTAGTGACGTTAGAAATGCCAACAGCTATCTCTCCTCTTCATGCGCATACTTCATCTTCGTCTGGATTTTCTTGTCTGCATGAACAGGGCCTCAGCTTCTGCACTCTCTCCCTCAAGAGCCAGCACGATATTCTTCTTAGCTGCACATAGATTCCAAATTTTAGTACATGGTTGATTACCAACGCACGCAATTGTACATTATAATTGTGACCTATTGGTTTCCTATTCGCTGGATGCTTTGTTCTCTTTTTTGGTGGATCTCCAAACTCCACCTCATATTGCCCATCGCTATCCGGATCTTTTTTTGTGCCCTTTACAAAAGATTTCTGTTAATTTGCTGAACTAACAAAATACTAGTCACTAGTGTCAATCGATATCACAACATTATTCTTACCTGTATCACTGCGTTGGAGTACTCTTTTAGCTGGATCACTCTGTTCTTTGGCTTGGCAATGAACTGGGGAACATTTGCTTTCTCGTAGAATAACATTCTATTTTTGCCCTCCTTTTAGCTTTTTTTTCCCAAAAAGGTTGTCACGTTACTGGTAATGCTTTATTACATTATTGCAGTATAAGTAAAGTAAACCAAAACATTTCTTCTCACCTAAGGGGTCCTGTTCGCAGCTCTTTTAGTTCCGCATCGCGGTGGCGGGAAATTACTCATCGAAACACCTGTACATGTAAACCTTCTTTATTTTTATTTTCTTTGACAGAACCAACCTTCTTTATTGCATCAGCGGCGTGTGTGCGAAATTTCTCATTAAAACACGTACATATAATACTTTTTAATTTTCAACATTATATATCTTTTTCTTATTTTCCAAAATAAACAGCATCACTACTACATTATTGAAGCATACTAGCTCGTAATCAAACCAAGGATGCCTTCTGTTAGTTTTGAGCAGTACCTTTTGCTTTCGACCCATTTCTATTCTCTTAATCTCCCTCTTCTTCTTCGGTCCCTGCTTAAATGTTTTATGTGTTACGACTTCACGATAATATACACTGTAATGTATAACGGAACAATAAACTTTTCTAACCTGTCAGGTCCACGACTTCATGATGTTCATTTTCCTTTGCTTTCCTTAAGACATCTGCTGTTCAAAAGGTTCATTTATAAAAAATTTGGAATATCTTGGTTTCACTGAGCTTTAACTCATCGCCATGTCGTGTACTCACCTGAACTTCTTCTAGTTTGCCCCCTTCCTGCAGCTCCAGTTTGGTCTGATAAGTTATTATATGTTGAGTTCAGAACTGTCAGAGGGGATTTTTATCATCTAATATAACTTGCTCATTAAAATAGTATGAGTATGACTATATACTAATTATACACCTGTTGTTCCATCTCTCCCTATTGTTATGTCTTCTTCAGCATTCCCCATCCAATGTTTATTTTGCATCCACATAGAAACCATCCTTCTTATCACATCAGTTTGATTGTCACTTTGGATACACATTTCGTTAGCAAATGTTTTGCATGCTGCCTGATCTTGGTTTTGTACTGTTCGTGCTCTTTGGCAATTGCTTCTAGGAGCTTTGTATACATTGCAACTTTATAAAATCAGATCACTCATTGTATAATTTTTTATGGAGCTTTGTGTTCAGTTTTTTACCTTAAATCCGGCACAGTTGCACTTCTCGGTCTTGCCACGACTATACAAAGTGTCTCCCACTGGCCTTAGCTGTCAATAAGAAAGTTTATGCAACTGAATGACAACCAGCCAATACAATAAGGCAATATACACACAATCCCAGGTATTTGTTCCTTTTGACTTACCTCAAAATTTCCATACTCGTTGTTGTTACTTTTCGTACTAGTGCACTTATCCAACTTGATCAATGTCTTTAGTTGTTCATAGTTGAAGTCAGCCACCCTTGGTATTTTTTTGTGCACCGTTTTGTTTTCTTTGAAGTTTACATTGTCCAAGTATACAATCTGCAAAGATGTTAGTATTAATGTCAAAGAGCTGCTTACACTCATATTAAAAAGAGGTCCCAAAATTAAGTTAAAGTATGAACCTGAAGGAACAACAGGCAACCATCCAAGCAGACTGATGATTTTCCAGTTAAGATGTGCGCCTTTAACCTTGATAAGGGATTCTTTCAAATAGTCTTCAAGACATATGATGCCCAATTCAGCTTCAATATATCTTCTGGATTTGTGATTGAGTCTAGGATTTCTGTATTTATCTCTGGGGGTCTACCTTTTGGTGCCAGGAAATAGCTTACTGCGTATATAACTACTGCTGTCATAAAAGCTCTATGCAGTGCACCGTCTTCGTCTTCCAATATATCCCTTTCCACAACCTTTCTCACTGTATCGAGATCCATCTCTTCATTATCAGATAACATTAGATTCCTTTTGATGATTTTCCTTGTCTTTTCAATCCTTGTCGGGTCATGCTCCTTCAAGTTATTTCCTTTCGATGATAATCCAATTACCAAACTCACATCTTCTTCTGTAACTGGTATGCATCCTCGATGGCCAAGATTCAGACTACATGTCTTCTCATCAAACTTGGTTGTCAACCAATACGAGAACTGTACCTTGAATGGTCTGTCTGACCCTCCCTCACTCTTAGGGAGCTCCATGGGGCCATCAAACTTCATATGTTTCAGTACTTTCCTCTTTTCCTCATCCATGTTCTTAACTATGTCAACCAAAAGACATATTCTGAATCCAGTATGAACCTACCAAAACATTTTATCAGACGATTTTCTCATTTGTAAGGTTTCAGTAATAAGAATTCTGAATCCAGTATGAACCTACCAAAACATTTTATCAGACGATTTTCTCCTTTGTAAGGTTTGAGTAATAAGAAGCAGTAGTACTGAACTGCAATTTATATAACTACCCAATTTCTTCCACACTAGTAGTAGTAAATTTGTCCCGCTACCCTCCCTTTCACTAGTTGTTGCCTTATGTGGAACTTTTACTTCTTCCAACTAAACTGCTTTTACGAACTAATCAAATAAAAAAGAGTCATTTGATAATCTTCGCGCCTTATGGGGAATTTGTGTGACATTAGTTTGCCTCCTGTACCGTAATAATTGTTTGTTTAGATTTCTCACCTTCCCAGTTCGTATCTTCCTCCCATCTCTCTTTTCAGTTGCATACGCGGAGCACCTGGATCCACTGCTTGTCGCATGCGCCTCTCCTCCTCTCCATTGTTTGCGGCCATCGTCCGCTTGCTTGCTCCTGTTATTCTCCATTCCTACAAGTTATTGATTTCGACTCAGTATTATATACCGCAACAGGTGTAGGGGCATTTGCTGCCGCTCTAGGTTAAGATTAAAGACTGAATAGAACTTTTTACCTTTTGAATCCAGTCGAAATCCTTCCGCGCCTCTTTCGTTGTGGAGGAATTTCGAGCGGTCGGTGGGCGCTGCAGCTCTCTATGTGGACTGAGTTCTGAGGTTGGAGAAGAAGTGTCAGAGGTGGGGTGTCCTCCCAAGTGTTGTGTATTTTTCTGATTTTTCTTTAGATTCTCCGTGTACTAGACTTGCAGACGTAGCGACAGCATCATTATCTCTGGTACCCTTTTTTCTTTTTTTTTCACCATTTTCTCTCCATTCCTAGCAACCAGATAACTTCTTACATGTTTTTTTGTTTTTACTGAACTATTTTTTTCTTTTTCATGAACCACTGTTAGGACACCCTCTTATCTTTGTTAAAATGAATTCGAAACAACCATTTCCCATCTTTTTTGGCTAGTATGTTAACCAACTTTCATTTATTTCAAAAGCACACTTGTTGAAATAGCCACATAGTGTACTGATCACACAGTTCCATGGTATAAATCCATGTTTAGTATGTTCCATGTGACTAGGGCCATTAGGTTCATATACGATCAATTAGTTACTTATTTGGAGCCGTTAACAATTATTTTATGTACGGTATTTTTTATTCTCGTTTGCACTTTCTCACGTTTTTGAAAAAAATATTAGGCTTAACTTTGATGTATCTAGTTACTTGCTAGTCCATTACAATACTTTTTGTTTGGACATTCAAATGTTTCACTTCAACTATTCATTCATTAGCAATTTGTGCAATTCAATTAGATCTAAATTATGTGTATGTGTGACTGATTCTTGCTTCATTGTTATTTTGCCCCTCATTGTTTCTATTTTCCTTTTTTATTTACGTGATTAAATATAATTTTACTTTCCCTGAATCGTTTTTGCCTTTTCCCTAAGAATTTAGCCTGAAGCAAAACCCACTTAGATTTTCGCATACCCATATATTATTTTTATTGTATATATATGACATATTAAGCTCCTATCATCATGTTTTTTTTGTTTGACACTTCTAGTTGTCGTGACACTAGAATGGAGTGCCTTTGTTTGTCAAATGTATCATTTTTAAATTGAACCCGTGTACATCGACAATGTCTATATATTTTTTAAAATTTACCGTCAAAGAATGTTAACTTTATACATTAATTTTGTGTTCACGTTCAATTAAATAGTAATTATGTAGGTTTTGTTAAAATTCAAACATTTATTCAAAAAAAATGTCCAAGGACTTTCTTGTCCTTTTTATACACGGGCTAAGTACCTATTGTACTTGGAATCAGTTTCCACTATATTCACTCTGATGATGCCTTTTCAGTTTAGCCCTTGTTTAGTTCCTTGCAACTTTCGATGAAAGTTGCAAGTTTTTTCACTCTCTCTCCATCACATCAATTTCTACCCGTATATATGGAGCATTAAATGTTAATGAAAAAATAACTAATTACACAGTTTTGTTGTAAATCACGAGACGAATCTTTTGAGTCTAGTTGGGCCACGATTGGACAATATTTACCAAATACAAACGAAATGCTACAGTTGCAACTTTTTCTAATGTTTACGAACTGAACAAGGCCTTAATCGGAAAAATATAGAAGCCCCAATGCCAAACGCCCCAACTACCATTACTTCCCCCCACCCCCCACCATCCTCCATGTATCTCCTAACTATATAGGACAAGTTTTCATTGCCAAAACGCCAGCCTACCCAGCCTCCTTTCTCAACCATCCTTGCATCATGCATCAGCCTGCAGTTCGTCCTTCTCAGAGCCAAGACTCGGAGACTTCTCGTTCTCGCTCTAGAGGGCGTTTTGAGATCCATCCACTGCTCAGATGTGGTTGCGGCGATCTGGCTGTAGTGTGGCGTTCTCAGACGAGTAGGAACCCAGGTCGTAGGTTCATCAAGTGTCAGAAACCGGTGAGAGTGCGTTGTTCATCGCTCACATTTCATACTACTATCAATCTTATTCTGACTCTTCATTTTTGCTTTCTCAGGACAAGAACACATCTTGCGCTCTGTGGATCTGGGAAGATCTACTGGAGGACTACGTCTCCACCAAAGTAGCTGAAGCCATACAGTACTACAAGAACCTAGTAGCTTTGACGAAGGAGGAGGTGGTGGACAAGGAAGCCCTCCTCGACGACGCCATCCGAGAGATCGCGCTGATGAAAGCACGCGGCCGCCGCCGGCTTTTCCTTTTTTGTTTTCTTTCCCTGTCGCTCGGTTGGATCCTTGCTAGAGTGTGCTAGTAATCTTTCGTTAGCTGTAATAAAGTATCCTAGGTTTTCTTACCAAGTCTAATTTGTTGTGTTACCTTATTGTTCCAATGTACAATTAATTCAATGTTGTACCCTGTGTCACGCTCTAACTTGTTTATGTATGAATTTGTTTTGTTGTCCCCAAGTTTGCTTGATGTTCAAATTTTATTTTGTAGTTCTAACCCTCAGTACTCGCCTTCAAAAAATACTTTCTCTGTGATTGTTACTTATTTTTTTTCTTAAACCAAATTTCATTACTTAAGCTGGACTCTTATGATGCATGACAGTTCTATTGTACTTAAGCTGGAGAAGTAGAAGTGTATTTTTCTTTATTTTCTTTAGTCTGGTGCTCCCCGTCTTCCACTGAGGTATTATTGGTAGTCTACTGGTGCTCACACACCGAGCAGAAAAATGGACGTTCAGATAATTCAGCCGTCACTTCATGTACTTTTCACCACTTTATATAGGCAACCGATGTGTGTAGAGATGGTACACGTTTAGCTGACGACGCCTAGCTGCTGTACCTATTTCATAATACATTTTTAATACACATTTCACCCCTTGTACTACTGCTACTTTATTCTTGGATGAGACCATATATTTCTCCTTCCGCGCCTCAAACCTCCCGTCCACACTCCATTGCTTTTCCTCTTCTCCCCACTGTAGTAGTTCAGTCGCTAGCCGCCAGTTTGTTCATCCGTCTCTCCTTTTTTCATTTAACCATCGTTAAACTGCTTTCGTCCCTAACATTCCACACATCTCTTTTGTTATTGAAGGTGGTCGACATGCAGTCACCTTGGTCCGGTTACTCTGGTGGAAGCAGCAGCAACGACATACAGATGGAGCCGGAAGGATCCGATCCAATGCAGCATTTAGCACAGGTTTGAAGTTTTTCAAATGCCAATTTTTGATGTATCTTTATGTTTAGATGTACTACTAGTTATTTTTTTACATGAAGGATGTTTCCATCTGCTTTAATTGATCTAGAAAACTTAGAAGTTTACAGTGCTCCAGATCAATTGAAGACTCTATTAATCCTCTGCTTTACCCTCTAGCATACTGCAGTTTTAATTCTTTTATCAAGGTCATCATTTCGTTTAAATAGAGTCTATAGTACTTGTTAAAGTGTTGGTTAATTCTTTTATCTACTCTTTTATCCTGGTCGACTTAGCAGTTTTAATCCTCTGTTTTAATCAATCCTCCCTGCCTTCGTCAGTAAAATCCAAGTTTGGCAAATGTATTGTAGCTTTGTATACTTAATGGGATCCTCAGTACACTGAGCTGTCTATTTATTTAGAGTTAGAACTTTGCCACATTTAGTGTAGCTTTGTATTCCTGATGGATCCTCTCCAACCCTATACAGGGAGCCCAGATTGCTGTTCAGTTGGACCAAAAGGCAATGCGTTTGCAGATCATGGGAAATTTAGCTGTTAATGACATGCCTTCTTTTAATCAAATTGACTGTGGTGCTGCTGCTGTCAAGTTTTCAATCAAACTAGATGTGTCTGAACTCCCTACTTTAAATGGTCAACGTATTAAGCTTTCTGTAGTCGAAGGGCACACTTCATTTGATCCAGCATCTGCTCTAAGTAGTGCAGTTAAGATGGCTTTCAAAAGGCTTGAACAGAACCATGGTGTCAGGGTTTGCGACTTTAGTACCCGTCTCATTAAAAGTTATGATTCATACAACATGTATGGAATTCTTGTTGAAGCAATGGGTCACCTTGAGCAGTTGTTTAGCAAGCTGAACCTCACTCTAGCGAATTGTGAGAACCTTGCAGCTGACCTTGAGGGCAAGCAACTTTTTGACAGTGTTACTAACTACGGGTGTGAGGGTGGCAATGTTTATGCCATGCCTGCCAATTATCTGACTTCCATTGTCCAGAAGCTTCAACAGAAATCCTCTGAGGCGCGAGCTAAAATGGCTGAAATAGAGAATGATCGCATGGACTATGAGAATGAAATGGCCAGGAAAGCACAGCATTTGCTAAAGAAGGTAACCTTAGATACCCACCTTACACTTTTTCAAACCTTTGTTGTAGCCGATATAATGTTTACAAGTATTCTTAGTTTTCACTCCTATCTTTTTGATCAGGGTCCATTCCGTGATGTGGTGCTGTCTTTAAAGGATATACTTGCAGATGTCATGGTTTTCTTGGGTCTTGATGAGCCAGAATACACCAATGCACCAGATTTCCATGGCATGGTGACCAGTTCTGTTATGTTAAAGTTTCCAGAAATGGATTTCCACCAGTTTAGTGGTAATATTAGCTTATCTGGAAAGGGTTGTAATTCCATCAAAGCAACTGAAGAGGCAGCATATGAAGCACTTGTTTTTATTGAGAAAAATCTATCAGTGAGGGTTCATGACTTCAATTGTACCAAGCATCTGAAAGCATTCAAGGACCTTACTAAGCTCATACGCATGGTCTCAGATGTTCTGGGGACTGCTTTATCTGTTAGAATGATGTGGGCAAAGCTGAACAATGCAATTGAAAGCAGTGTTGGCCTGTTTTGCTTTGCGCCTTCTTCACTGTTTACAGGTACTACTTCTTAATTTACATAGTGAATAAATTGTTTCCAAGGCTTACTCATCTAATTAGCTGTTTGTATCACCTGCAGGGCAGTTTTCTGACTTCCAGATCGAAGCTTACCGCACTTGCTCCAACGTCCTCGGTGATATCCAGCATTCCACAGCAGAGTCCTTCACTTCATGTATCGACCATGTTGAAGCATTGCAGAAATTGTCCCGGAAGCTTCTTGTTGTCAAGAGCAATTTAGCCATGCAGTGAGAACTCTAAAGTTCTCCCTTGTTACCCGGCCACCATGGAGACTGTCTTTTGTGTGTTTAGATGCAGTTTTATTCTGAACCAATGTATCCTATTCAGAACCATTTCCAGCCTTTGTTCTGGTTATACTCTTGGTGGCAATTATCTCATTTAATGCTGACTTTATCGAATTGCAAGCACGCTCGATATTATCAAATCTAATGTTTTAGTATTGCAGCTTAATATTAGTCGTAAACTAATTTGAAGATATTTGTTTCGTACGCCTTGTTTTTGTTCTATCGAGATGCATTTTGGGACAACTAAGTCATACAATCCAAATTTTTATCTAAATTCGATACTATGTTTTCTGTTCAAACAAGTTATGCACTAGCCTTCAAACAAATTTGCAATAGCCTTCAAACAAATTTTTATCTAAATTCGACACTATGTTCAAACAAATTTTTGTTCTCTCAATTTTTTGTTCTAATGATAAAACACATTTGCAATAGCCTTCAATGGCTTATGATGTACACGTCTACCTTTTCATCCTCTTGTTTACTTTAATAAATAATTTGTCTAGCATGCTTGATTAGCATCATTAAGGCCTAAATTTTGTTAGAGCATAGGCACTCAACTCCGTTCTTGTATAGTTTACCAATTAAAACAAGTGGTCGAACCTTTATCCATTGCATAACTTGATTAATGCTATATTATAAAATATACATAATCTGTGGTTTTCAATTTGTTATTTACCGTACCTCTCCATTTCTTATTCTGAATTTAAATTTTCCTTCGTTCTTCAAAATATTACTAATCCGTAGTAGCATATGCTCATTAACCTTTCACTTCCACTACTCATCATGCGTCATTCATTTGCATCATTCATTTACAAATATCGGCTTATAAGATTTTATAATTAATTTTCGTGGGCATTCTTTTTTCTATTTCAAAACGTAATTAATTCTATTCCGGCAGGCTTTTTTTTTAAGTATACCTAACAATGAAAGTACTGTTTGGCTCGTTCGGTTGGCATTTGTTCACCCATACAATTCACCTATAGTAGTGCGTTTAACAATGTAAATAAACAATGACAGTACTAACATTGTGGTTGGGTTGCCATTTGTTCACCCATACAATTGACCCATACAATTGATCCGGATATTACGGAATCAAAAATTTTTTAACTAACCAAATACCAAGGCTAATACAATTCTTGACACACGGATAGACAAGTCAATGATGTAGTCCTATGTTTCTCTGAAACTTCTTGAGATCCGTGCTCCACAAGCAGATATTCGAGTAGTACTCGGTGAACTACTCCTACTTCCAACTTGCCATCATCGTTGCGGGCCTTCTCGTGCGCGTGAACAAGAGCATCAATGTACGTGCCGTTGATTGTAGCTTTGGCGCAGAAGGGGCAGTAAATTTCATCGTTGTAGCGTACTTGGTACCCTAACTCACCATTGATCAGCCCTCTACTTGTCTGTTGCTTCAGTTTCCTGGTTGCTTCATCTGTCTTTGTACACCTTTGGCTTGAATCCATCTCATCCTCCCTGGTATACAAATCCGAAACCAACTCCAGGATCGTCTTGCCCTCCAACTTGTTCTTACTGAAATCACTGCTTCCCACACTGTAGTGGTTATGTTTACCATTAGTTTATAGTCTTGCATTTGAATGCAAAAAGATATAAGTAGTGTTTTACTTACCTTCCTTTCCCTTTTTCCATGCTCTAGAGCTGCTGCCTCAGCCAAGTTGATAAACCAGACCTTGTGGCAGCTCAATGCCGTTGCATCGGTTTGCTAATATATACTGCTATATTCTTCACGGGAATCGTCTTTCCTTCGCGTTGTGACAAAGCTAACGTACATATCTTTACCAGACGTGACTCATGTACGTATTTACCAGTTAATAAAAGTCGTTTTAGATTCCTGCAAGTCACGCAGCTATTTGCATGCAACAGTGGAATCCGATACCTGAAGCAATGTACCTATCTATGACACAGTATACAATTCATTTGCACGTCCGAACTGCCAAACATTTTCTTATTTCTCCAATCGAACTGGTACAAGCCTGTGATAGAGCAGCTGCATGCACTTCTTTTTGGGCGCCGCTCACTGTCGTGACAACACCTACTGCGCCGCTTTGGGCTGCACCGATTGAGACAACACCACAACTAGTCTGCAGTTGCACCATGCCCCTAGTCGCCTACCACTGCACTGCTAGTTTGTATGGTCTTGCAGCTCAGCTCATCCTGATCGCCACAGATATTTCCTCCCCCCTACTGCGCCTCTTCAATTTTATTGTACTCCGCTCCGGTTACAACTTCTATATTGGCCAGCATCCAGTATCGCCCCTAGAGAACGCAATGGAAGCGGTTGTCAAGGTTCGGAAGAAATAACCCTGTACTTATTTGCCCTGATCTTTTTTCTCTTAATAGTATATACTGATTGTTTGTTTTCGTCAATTACAGAAGTTTTTTGGTTTCTCCTCATTACGTCCATACCAGCGTCATGTTGTTGAGCAAGTTTTATCTGGACGAGATTGTTTTGTTGTAATGGCTACCGGTGGTGGCAAGTCTTTATGGTAAGCTGCTATCACCCCATTTTTTTCAAAGGTTCCTCCATTTATCTAATTTTTTTATATATCAACAAACGTAGTTACCAGCTCCCTCCTTTGATTACCAAGAAGACGGCAATTGTCATTAGTCCACTGTTATCCTTAATGCAAGATCAGGTGATACAAAGCACACCCCCTCCCCCCCCTAAAAAATGGAACCATTTCTTTAATTTGTTTTATACAGAACCACTTTTACATTATGGTCTGCAGGTCATGAGCCTTAAGCACAAAGGAGTTCGCTCAGACTACTTAGGAAGTTCTCAGACAAATCACGCTGTCCTTAGTTATGCCCAAAGTGGCCTTTACGATGTGCTATACTTGACACCGGAGAAGGCAATCTCGTTGCCCAAAAGGTTTCTGTTGGACACCAGCTTACATTATTTTTTTTTAAAAAAAAATCATTGTGGTTACATCGTGACAATTTTCAACTTTTAGGTTTTGGCATAACATTTCCAACGCTGGGGTGTGCCTAGTTGCTGTTGATGAAGCCCATTGTATATCAGAGTGGGGTCCTGATTTCAGGTTTGAATCCATACTTATTTACAATTTTTTTCTCATATTATTTTTTCTAACCTGATATTTCCCAATGTAAGGACTGAGTACAAGAAGCTGCATATTCTTAAGGGCCACCTGCCTGGTATTCCATTCATTGCACTGACCGCTACCGCGCCTGGAAGGTCATTATTCAATTGTTTTATATTATGTTCACTAAGCCTTTTCTTTGCAGAAATAACAAATAAATTTTTAATCCCCAGGGTGCGTGACGATATTAAAGAATCCTTGTTTCAGCATGACCCTTTCATTCATGTGGGTTCATTTGATAGACCTAGTTTGTTTTATGGAGTCCAGCTAATCAAACAAGGTGTCCCTAGGGATGAATCAATTAACGAAATGTTAAGAGATGTGCCTCGTAGGGTATCCCTGCGTCAGTCAACTATCGTATACTGTGCTACAGTCCGGGACACAGAGAAGGCAAGATATTCAGTAACCAATTCATCACTGTATTATATTATTGCCCTTCTTATTATATTTACTTATCGAAATAGGTACACCAAGTATTATGTTCACTGGGCGTAGCTGCTTCAATTTACCATGGCCAAATGGAATCTTTGGCTAGAGCAGAAGGACACAAGTTAGTTGTGTAACCCACCAATTAATTTCACTTATTCACCAAAATTGTACAATTAACCAAAAATATTTTGGCAGGTCTTTTGTGAACGACGAGGTTTTTGTCATGGTCGCTACAATAGCATTTGGCATGGGTATTGATAAACCAGACGTTCGTTATGTTATTCACTTTGGTTGTCCTAAGAGTCTTGAGTCCTACTACCAAGAAAGTGGAAGATGTGGCCGTGATGGGTTGCCTTCCACTTGCTGGCTTTATTATAGCCAGAGTGATTTTTCCCGTGGAGAATTTTACTGTCAAGATATTAAAAGTGTGAGATACCTTTCCGGTTCTTGTTAAATATATTTATTAAATTTTAGTACATGTCACATATTTTACTCACTATATAGGAGGCCCAAAAGGAGGTCATCAGGAAGTCATTTATTGCTAGCCAAAGGTATTGTATCCTTGGAAGTTGTCGTCGTCAACACCTGCTAAACTATTTTGGTGAAGAGAGCGCTGATAATTGTGGTTAGTACTTATGAGCATACATACTTGTTCATAGCTCTGCAATTGGCACCTGTTCGTACTATGTATACCTTTGACTCATATTTTACAGGTAACTGTGACAACTGCACTTCTACTGTTTTAGAAGACAAAGAGTTATCCAAAGAAACAGCTATGTTGTTGGGCTGTGTAAATGATTGTGGCGGTCGTTGGGGCCTAAATTTCCCTATAAATGTCCTGCTAGGATCTCATATAACTATTCTAATCTTCGCTAACAATAATAATTACTATCGTTAAGGACTACGTCAATAGCTGATATCTCGTACTTTGCGCTACCAGGCTAAGAAAATCACCTCTAGGAATTTCCAGACTTACCTTTTTTGGTCAAGGCAAATGTCATGACGCCAATTGGTGGAAAGCACTTGCTGGAATTTTAATTAATATTGGTAATTAGCATTGTAATTTATTTTGTTATAATATATTTTGAAACTACCTTCTCTAATATAATATTGCATTCGTAGTACAGGTTTTCTCAATGAGAATGTTGAGCGGTGCTATCGATTTGTTAGGTAATTTTCAAATTAAAATATATTATAATTTCTTTAACTATTTACTTCACTAACCTGTACCTATCTTTTAGCATTACAAGTGAAGGTAGTAATTTCCTCCACTCACATCACATCAACCCAACGCCTTTGTTCCTTAAGGTGACCCCAGAAATGATTAGCGAGGATGATGATACAATGGGACAGTCTGGAGGAATGCCATGGCGAGGAAAACTCTTTATGCAATGTATGCTACCTCAGAATTAACATTTGAAAAAAAAATGTATTAACATCTGCAAAAATTTGCACTAAATATTTGTTTGTAAAATGAAATTTTGTTGTACCAAATGCTCAGCAACTCTAGAAAGAAGATCGCCGACGACAATCAAGCTGCTCCATAAATTTTCTTCCTCTATATTATTTAGCAACATGTATATGAGTACCTTTTTTGACATATATTAATGCAATGTCCTTGATTCTGATTTTCAACTTAGGTATGCAATCTGTAGTGATCATGTGCTTAGGAACATTGCTAAGTGCCGGCCATCGAACGAAGAGAACTTGTCTTTGGTTGATGGGGTCAATTTGGTACTGTTTTATCACCGCATAGTTTTTATAATACTAATGTTTAGTTCCTTGCACATTTTCATATCTAAACTTTTTCAACCATGCAGAATTTTGTTACACAATTCAGCAGTATATTCATACATTGTGTGGTAGATATGTCCCAAGACTTAGATTTAAGCCTAGATAACATGGAGCTTGAAGAGCAAACCTATCCTTCCAATCAGCCATGCACGGAGCAAAGCTTGCAATCTCAACCATGCGAGTACCCTCAATACAAAGAGTTTTTGTTGTACCCAAATATCGAGGACATCCCGGAAGACTCCATAGAAAGGCACATTGTCAACATCATCTTTAGTTTTGCCGGTGTAAGCAAAACTACCATCCACACTTACTTTGGAGTTTTTTTTAATCCTCACCAAAATTTTTGTCAATTTGATTGCAGGTTTCCACTGATCAGATCGTCAACTCTCTACCACCGACTTTATATGACAGTGTGATACAAGCACTTGAAGACTTGGAAGCTTCATTTTTAATTTACCAAAAGGATGGTCTATATTTTCCACTGTAGAGCAATACTGTCCTATTCATTTGTCCTGAAATGTTATGTGATGTGTCGTAGTAATGTTTTAGCGAACTTATTGTTTGTTTGTTGTCCTATTCTTCAATCATTTGGAACATGTACTTTTATGTGCTGCATCCACTACATCCCTCTAAAGTTGGGAATTAAAATTATGCATTTTTTGGTTTGATCTTTTCGAATGCTGATAACCGTCTTTCTAATACGTCACACTTTTATTATTGGTCCATTCAAAGCAAGGACGCTGCCCTTTGCTTGCCCACGGACGTTGCTTTTTTTTCCCCTTACCCGCACCAGTAGCGTTTGAGCATTGATCACTGTCTGACGAGCACCAGTACATAAAAAAGAAACCCACCCCCCCCGCTGTTGTCATTATAAGCGAAAAAGGCTGTTTTTACTCCGCCTTTTCCTCTTTCCCTCCTCCCTCCTACAGCGCCGCGCTGTTCTTGTTCTCCGGCTCTAGACCATATGGTTTTCGTCCCCATCTTGGTGAGAACCCTACCACTGCAAAGTTATAGACGCAGGTTCCGTTTCTTTGTTCCCTATTTGCTTTTTCTTGTTCTACCCGTTTCCTCAAATAAGAAATATCATGGATTCTCGGTCGATCTGTTTTTTATTTGCCCTGTAAATAGCAGCATTGTTCCTTTTTAAATGATGGATTATTAATCAAGAATCGGATTTGTCTTTCTTTTGGCTTTCAGACTTCGAAATCTACTGGTTTTCTTATCTACGATTGATATATCCAACCGCCGTACTACAAAACAGTAAGTTCCTCTACACAACGCAGCTAGTTCTGTTAGAGTGTTTTTTTTTCTACTACTGACAAATGGATTCGTTCCACAGTACCTTAATTAGATGTACTTACCCAATGATTCAAAAACTCAACGCTAATCTGAAGATAAGGACTTGTACCTAGTCGTACTATTTTTCCCACCCTTTTATTTGTATTTTTCGGTAAGCTTATTTAGTAGTTTGCTAGGTAAAGGCTTAACCGTGGTTATTTATTTCCATGTTTATTTGTTGCCTTGTTTTCTAAAGATTCTGTCTCCTCATGTTTCCTAAACCACAAAATACTATACGCACTGTTTATCTTCTTCTTACTTTGCAGTAGTATCGAATCTGTACACATTTGCTCTTGTTGTATAATTAATAGGCCAAAAAGATCATATGTTCCATTAGGACTGTTTAAATTTTCTGCTATTTTCCTTGTTAGTTCAATGGAGGAACATTTATTACTTTAGGAATCCCAATATATTTGTTTTGTCGTGAAATTATTAGCCAACAAAAACTTTTTGTGTGACAAAGGCTAGCCACTTTTTCTTTTCCGCGACCCCCCGATCTCAAAAATACGGCGCTTAGTCCGTACATGTTCAGTTCTGTTTGCATTCATTAAATTTGTAATGACCATTTCGCAGTTCCAGTTTTCCAGCTATACTGTCTGTTTTATATCCAGATCCTGATGGTGACAGTTTTTCTCTTCAGTTTGGCAATGTCTGACAACGACAGTGGTTCTGGAGGTTCAGAGAAAAGTCGACGCCGTTGGATATCGAAGAGCAGCAAAGACTCGTCCCGATTTTCTCGGCCGAAGTCACGGCTTTTGAACAATGGTAGCCCTAGTACCAGTTCGGGGGGGCTAAATGCTCAAGCAATCCACATGATTTCATGTCTTAGTTCCCTACTGGCAGTATTCAATGCCGTATCTTCCTTCGACTCCACAAAGAGAAGTATCATTGAATCCATTGGTTTTGGTGGTATCCTCTGCATGGCTTCATTCAGTGCTGACAACATAGAATTCTCAATGTGGTTGTTGGGACGCCTGAAATGGTACAAGTCTTCTCTAACTCTAGGTGACAATTTCTGTATCACTCTGAATGCAGAGCACATTGGTAAAATCAGTGGTTTAAGTTATTCTGGACTTGATGTTTCGGACAGCTCTCTGGAAACTGTTAGTGAGAAGATTTCTTTCAAGAGAACAAAGTTAGCTTTTCTCTCATCCAGCTGTGGCATTGTAGAAGCTGCCGAGAAATACGTGCAGGAAGAGTTGCCACCTGTCTTAACCAAAGAACACGATGAGCAGTTCAGAATTGCATTTGTAATTTTTGTTATGGGACGTTTTCTTGCCCCATGCCCTGACAATGTTGATGGACATTCCACTTTTTGTGGAGCACTTTGCAATCCAGATCAGATTTCTTCCTATAACTGGAGTGCTTATGTCCTATCCAACATAATGGATGCAGGACGATTGGTTAACTGGGTAATCCCCTCCAAGAAACCACTGTCTTCAGTGCCTGGTTGTCTACTCATCCTTCAGGTACGTAGCATCCTTTTTGATAATTAGCACTTGTTTTAATCGTATTTGTGTTTCACATTGTATACTTTACTTGTTTATACTGCTTGTAATTGTTTTGCGTTATGCCACGCCGGTTACAAGCTGCTGCCTTTTTTTCATATGTTCTCATCTTTGATATTACGTGCAGATTTTCTACCTTGACAACCTTGACTTTGGTGACCTTAATCTGGCACACGATATTTTACCACGCTGGCAGATATTCTCGAGCAATTCATTAGCGGCCATGATTCAAGCAGACATACAGCTTCCTTCCATCGGTTCAAACCCAACTGAGTATGGTAGAACAAAGGTAGTGTACTGTGTTTTTATCTATCGTCAATGGCTCACATTTTGCATTTTATCTTTAAGATTTTTCGCATTTAGCTTTACATATAACTATCTTTGCCTGCATTCACAGATGATACGAGCCGCAGATTCATGCTATAATTTTGGATCTCATCACGCAATCGTGTCTGCACCAGCTGGGAACGCACCATCACCGCCACTGCACCCATCCTCTAATGCTTCCATTTCCAGCCGTCAATATGCAACACCAGAACAAAGCCGTTCTCAGCAAAATGATCAGTTAATCAGTGGTTCAACTATGTCCACTCTTCTCAAGACTCCACCAAATCTGGAGGAAGGGGTTCTAGATTTTTCTCTATTCTTGATTGAAAGATACCAAGGAAAGGTACATGCGTATGTATATTTATACATACATGCCTATGTATATTTTTTCAAGCATGTATAAATATATAGACTATTTACACCTGAGTTGAAATTCCACAGCTAATTCCTTTCCTTCTAACTATAGGTTGACTCCAAGTTATTAGAAGATATGAAGATCCATAACGCAATGTGCTTGAAGCATCTGTCAAACTCATACCGCTCACTTGCTGCAGAGATTGTCAACCAAAATGCTAAACTTGCTTCCAAACTTCTGGATAACCTAATCACTTCTCATCCAAATGACATAGTTGAACCATTGAATCAGATTCCTCCACCTAGACGTAGGATATTCAATGATTTTCTAAGTGGTACAGATTCGAGCACCGAAGGTTGGTTTGAAAGTTACAAACATTTTGTTTCCACTTTTAGTTTGTTCTTGTGTCTAACCAATTTTTTATTTGAATTAGGAGAAGACAACAACATGCATTCCAAGATTCCGAGAACTAGGCTAGGAATTGGTCCTTCAGTCTCAAGCACACCTGGAATCAATACTAACCCTGCAGTCAATATATCTGACACTCCAACTAAATCATCAAGTAAGTAACATAGATGTTTAACCCTTGCCTGTGGCTATACAGATTATTGAAAAGTATCTGTCCACGTCTGAACAATTTTGCATTATAGGCTTTCGCGACAAGTCCATAGTACCAACCGAAAGGCCACACAATGATTTGTCCGATATAGAACCAGAGGCTACACTTCTTACATCTATCCGTGCACCAACTTTGGATGATGCGATGTTACCAACCCTTCCTGATCATTCTTCTGATGGTACAAAACAATCCTAAGTTATATCCAATTTTGATGCAATCATAGAATCATCTATACTTATCTCCTGTTCTTTACACTTTTTCTAGTCAATTTTTTTAGTTTACTGGACACACATTATATATTTAACCCTGACATAAAACATCCTTATAGTTCGAAGTTACCGACTGTATCACCAGTTATGCCCTCTGGATATTCTTCTGGTTCAAAAGGCAATTATGTTGTATATTACAGCGTGCAAAATGTTGTCTTGAGACAATTAAAAAATTTCCAGCAAGTGAAAAATCTTGTTGTTTTCTTGTTTTGAAGATCCATCTTTTTTTATTCAGAAATGGACTTAAACGTAATATTAAGCTTGGAGAAACCTCCAACACAAAGTTTATCGAACCAATATCTACATTTGACTCCTCACCGATGCCAACCGAGAGCGGATCAATTGGCATTGAGGGAAAATTGAAGTCATCTCTGCCCGAATTACGTTCCGGTCATACACCTCGTGTTGCAGGCAGCATTGGTTATCATGGAAGCAGGGAAAAGAGCATTGCACAGTCTGCTCTTTTGGATTCAAGGGATTTTGACACGCCTCAACCAACTATTAAGATGTCACAGTTGTCTCCTAACATCTCTCCAACTACAGAGAACAAAATCTTTTCTGGGGCATGTCTTTCAATCAGGATGCTGGACTCAATTAGTGGCATAGACCTGAATGATTCATCCTTTGAAGAAGTTTACCACTATTCCTCACAACCCAAGAAAACTGCTGTTCCCGGTGCATTTTCACTATCTCACTGGGAGATGAATTTCAAATTCCCGGTTATTCAACCTAAACTTCTGACTGAGTTTCTCGAATGGTTATTATCAACTAGAAGCAGCGAGTTGATGTGGTACACACTTTTCCAGAGAACTTGTACTTTACAACTAGTAGACTCCTATTGATATCGTTTCGTTTTTCCCTAGGGACTGGTGTTGACACCTGTTAGCGTCAACTTTTACTAGGGCTTTTTACCCGATGGACAACAAGATAACACACTAGTCTAGGGCTTTATCGACAAATTCCACGAGTTTTGCATATTCCGTAATTTTCGTGGTGATTTCGAGAAAAGCTAAAAAAGAGGGATTCTAACGCAAAAATAACCACGAAACTTATCCGCCACGAAGGACATCACGGGAAGACTCGGGAAGACTCCGAAAGACACCGGAAGGAGCGAGGGGCGGAGGGCCGCGGTGGGGCCGACCGGCCCCACCATGGCGCCGGGCGGCGCCCCCGGCTAGGGTTTGCACCCCTTCCGGAATGTTCCTCCACCGCCTCCAAGGATGCATCTCGGCCCTACGTTACGTCGGTTTGATCCTGCGGCGCCGCACGCGCATCCCACCGACTATAAATATGAGGTTAGACCCCCCCGAGAGAGCCAATTCATTATTCATCAAGGTCTCAAGCCATCAAGCATCAAGAGCCTTCAAGTTCATCAAGAGCCTTCTAGTTCATAGGATTAGCTAGTTAGATTAGAAGTAGAGGAGATCTAGTTCTTCATCGGATCTGGAGCCCCGGCGTCCGGGGCCGGGAGCGAGAGTTCGGTAATAGATCTAGTTCTTAATTACTTTATTGTATTCATTATTCAGATTAGGGAGACTTTACTCTAAATATATTCATATGTTCTTAATCGCAATAGTCATTGTTTACTTTGATTATATGTCTAGTTTAGTTACTTGATCTTATTGAATTCATGTAATTGCTCGTATAAGCGTTTATCCATATGTACAATGGGTAGATGATAGGCGATATGTAGACGTGGTGTCTAGATGTCTTGTTTATCTGCGAGTGCACCCCGATATGCCGGGGGCGTGTGGTAGTCTGCGTGGGGTGACAGCTACGTTAGTTCCTCCGTAGTCCACCCCCGTATGTAGGACTAGCATGGGCACGGTCGCGAAGGAGGTGACTTAGGTCTTAATACCCTCATTAGTTGATGCCTCTTTACATGCAATGATGATTTAGGGTTGATTTAGCAATGATTACTAGATGTAGTTGCACTAATTAGAGTTATTCAATTGACGTAGTTATAGACCTATCTCCGTAGTTTATCCAATGGCTAGCTATGATTATGACTAGTAAGATGCTCGATGATTATCTTTAATTATGATATTTGATGATTATGCTATCACCCGCATTTATCTTTATTTATCTTGTGACCTCTCGCCTATTATAAGTAGAGTATACGACTTAGGTAGTATTGCTTATCATGTCCACATAGTTTCACATCAATATGGCAATAATGGTTTATTACATAGCTTTCCCAGAGGTATAATTATAAATCGACAACCCGAGACTTCCCTAGGTAAAATGCTACAACGGTATAATTATCTCGTCCGCTTGCGTAACCCATTAGTTTACATTTATATCTTATTCATATATTTTATCTGCCTAGTCACAATAGTATAATATAAATCTATGTTAATTTCCTAGCAATATAATTGGGGATGACAACCTACTTCATGTTTAGGAATGTTAGTAATTCAAGAGTGACTAGTTGTTAATGACAAATAATTATATACCAACCATTTCTGGGGTCATTGCTAGGAGTAGGGTTTATCTCTCGCTTTTTAGTAGTGACGTTAGAAATGCCAACAAGCATTTTTGGCGCCGTTGCTCGGGAAGGCACAATAAACTTAGAACATATTGATGACCTATATACACATGGATAAAGTCATATTACCAATCGATCTCTAACTCTATCAGTACACCCTTCGTTGTTATCATTTTCTTATCTCATGCGAGGGGTGATGAATGAATGGTTTTTCTTCTAAAGAACTTTACTTGACGATCCCGAGAAACTCCTTAGAAGGAAAAGGCTTGCGAGAAATAAGGGAGAAATTCGAGTCACCATCAAGAACACCCTTTGCTGCTCAAGCTAACTCTTCTGAGGAGCCAGCTCCAACACCGGAAGAAGAATTCAAGAAGAAGTAGAAGAACAAGCGTAAGAGTATTTAGGTGAAAACCTAGCTCCCCGTGTTTGAAGACATGGCCGAGAAGTCACCTGCGAGAGTTCTCTCTCTTAACAACAACAAACATCCGGACTGGACCAGCAGTCAACACTGGGAGAATGGATTCGAGCTCAAGCCTGCTCTCATCACCATGGTTCAAGCCAGCCAATTATGTGGAAAAGGACATGAAGATGCAAGTGCACACTTACAACACTTTCTAGAAATCTGCAAAGCACCTTCACTATCGAGGAGTATCAAAAGATGCTATCTTACTCCGTCTTTTCCCGTTCTCATTATTGGGGAAAGCCAAGCAGTGGTTCTACATCAACAAAGATAAGCACACTACATGGGACCTATGCTCGACTGCTTTCCTACAGCCAAGACCAATGCTCTGCGTGGGAAGATTTCAAGTTTCCAACAACAACATGATGAATCATTCACTGAAGCATGGGAAAGATTTCAGAACTATATTGAAGACTGTCCTCATCATGGGATAGAGGAGTGGCTATTAATGCAGAACTTTCTATCACGGGCTTATCTCTAGCACCCGTGAGTCTATTGATGCCGCAAAATGGGGAGCTTTCCCGTCACTAAAGCTCGGCGATGCTAAAGCACTTCTCGAGAAGATGGCCTCAAACTCAACATGCAATGAAGAACATACTCAACCTCGCAAGAAGGGAGGAGGAATCCATCATCTCAAAGAAGCTGACATGGTCACTGCTAAGCTAGACCTCATCATGAAAAAGCTCGATATCGAGAAGAAGGAAGTCATGCACGTCAATGATTCCCATATGACATGTGAAGAATGTGGAGACTACGGGCACTCACCGCCGTTGCCCTACACTGCAAGAGGATGTGAACTTCATCAACAATAACACCTACTATCGCCCTCAAAGAAAAATCAAGGGTGGAATCAACAACCTCGACCGGTAATTACCAAGGTAACAACCAAGGTAACAACTTTAATAATTATAACCTTCCGCCTTTGAGAGAATTAGTTACTAGTCAATCCAAACTACTAGATCAAATGACTAGGAAGCTAACATCAAATGATAAAACTTTAGAAAACATACATGCTAGAATGGATACTTTTGCTTCCTCGCCATAAAGAATCAAGATAGCTTTAATAAAATGTTAGAATCACAATTAGCTCGGTTAGTCTGCTGCTTTGTTCCTCCACTAGAGAAAGGCAAGATTCTAGGCCAACCGTAAGATTTAGAAACCGCTAACCTTGTTGATATTCACAATGCAACCCAATATCATATTGAGCCTGCAGATGTATGCGAAAGGATTGACCACTCTCTACCGTAGAAGAGATGGGAGACCCCGGAAGACCTGTTATTCCTATCTCCATAGGACGCCACAGTTTTCCGAGGGCTATCTACGACTTCGGCGCAAGTGTCAACATCATGCCCAAGGTAATTTATGAGAAAATATTAAATGATCCCCCTGTTGTACACAAACATGCGCTTGCGCCTTGCGTCGAGTCCATTTGCTACCCCGAGGGAGTACTAGAAGAAGTTGTTATTAGAGTGGGGCAGTCATATGTCCCAGTTGACTTCGTGGTCATGGAGACAGGAGTAGATGAGAAGGCACCCATCATTTTGGGCCGACCATTCCTATGCACAACAAAAGCCACCATCTATGCGGAGTTTGCCAAGATCGTCCCCTGTCCATCAAAGACAAGAAGGAGAGATTCACATTCAAGAACCGCATCCCGAAAGCTCCCCGCAGCCCGAAGCAATTTCAGCAACAAGAAGAGCAAGAACAAACAACCAATGCCAAAGAAGAAGAACAATAGAAATAACAGAAGATGGAGGAGGACCAAGCATGCACCGAGGAGACAACTCAACTAATCAACGCTCTCAACACGTAAAAAACGATCACAGACTACCCAAGCCATTTCCAATTAAGAGAGGTGATCCAGTGTCCCAATCATTGAATGCACTATCAAAGACACCACCTTTCCTCACACCGCCTGCGACAACTGGATCGGTACAAAGGTAACGTAATATCAAAGCGGTATATGATGAATTATTTAATTTACCTTTATACCCAACATGTATTCAGTTGCGATATGGCGGACTAATCACTAAGGTTCCCTCAAGGAATAGTCAAGGATGTCATGGTAAGAATTCAAGGACAATATATACCGCAGATTTTCTAGTCCTTGACATGCGGGGAGACGATGATTCCCCGATCCTCTTGGGAAGACCGTTCCTCTACACTTTGCTAACGCCAACATCTACATTGGGTCCCACAAATCCACTTCAACCTACCTACCGGAAAGGTACGCCATCAATTCAGAACATTAAATAACCATGAGCAGGCCGAAAAGCAACGCAACAGAGAAAGACGCCAAGCACACTTTGTCGCCGCTCAAATTTCACCGTGGATGGGAAGACTTTCCCCGGCAAGATCGTGAAATATGAAGATCGCTTCCCGCAGCAAGAAGAGAACAAACAAGCACCTCACTGAGTAGCCGGGGCGTAAGAAGTCGAAAGGATGGACCAGATCGCCAAGGAAGAAAAGGAGGAGATCTTAGCACGATTAGAAGCGTGGGAGAAAGCAAACAAAGATAAAGAGCAAGAGTTAGAAGAGAAAGAAGCAAAAGAGACCAAGCAAGATGGAAGGAGGCACACGACGCATACCGCAAGATGGGGGAGTTGGATCGAGGTTACCTCGCACAATGAACTCACCGAGTAAGTGCTCACTCTGTCTAAGTCCTGTCGGTAGACTTTAAATTCCGTACCATAAGGTCAAAATGGTAGCTATCTCATTAAATGCATTAGTAATCTCAATTTATTTAGTAGCATTATCTGTTCACATATTAAAAATAATAAAAATATTTATTGCATTATTCATGGCATCATAAAGCCCCATGTGGATACCCTATGGCATTTTCCGAAGGAATACCCACTGTGGTGGCATAAAAAAATATATATATAAAAAAAAAATAGAATCCTGCTTAAATTAGACAACATAAAAATAACTCATAAAGGTGATCAATTACTCTTTGGCTGACCGCTAACCCATTATTCAATTCGAGCCTCGAGTTTTTGGTTTCTTGTGGAGTATTCATGCAGGAACAACATTATAGCAAGGAGGGACTATCGGTGGTGACCACCGGGTTCGCTATTAGCTGGTCCGCTCTAAAAAGGAATCTACACCAGATATTGCGATCATCAAGCTTGGGGGAGGAGCATCCCTAGTTATCGGTGACTACACCTAAGCGATTTTTGAGTCTACTTTATATAATCATAAAATACCAAAAATATGTGGGCACATGAAGGTCCACAAGGTCATAGAATCTTTTTGTTAGGAGTTTAAAACTATAAAAAGATATATAACTAATAAAACCAAATAAATATTTAGTTCTATATTTATTAGAGTATAATTAGTCCAGGCTAGAGCTATTAAAATCGATGAACACTAAAATTGTTTTGGATGTGATGAATAGTTGCTCTGTTACAATGCTTACTAAAGTACCTATTTGCCAAACTTAAAATCTCCTTGGTTCTAAGCATTGTTGTTTTAATTGGAGAATTTATTCTGAACCATTAATTATGGAGGTATAAGCTTGCGCTAAGTCTAGGTAGTTGATTGATATGATTCATAAAGGTTAAGCTGCTATTTATCTTCTTCCTAGCATTACTAAGTTTTGGAGATTTTGTTTTTAAAAATTTAAGAAAATACATGATGAGCTCTTGTATGACAAATGTGAATTCCTACCAAAGCCAAATTAATATCTTAAAGGATAGGAAAACCCTTTCACATTTAAGCTGCTTGCTTTGCATTGAGTTCAGTCAACCTGTGTTGCATACCTTATGAGAGTCTTGTCATGCTTTTAAAACCAAGAATCATTTGCACACTCCAGTCCACATATGCATTATTCCTACTTTAAGGAGTAATCGCAATCATTCCCCATACTTCCATACATATTTATTATAAAATGTTCACCTCCTACACTGGGAGAGGACGCAAAAATATACACACACCCTATAGGAATAACCCCCTGTCTTTAATGCTCTAAGTCCTGGATTATATCTCTCGATTCATTTATTGTATTCAAAGGATACATGTGGCTATGCAAAATAAAAAAAAAAGAGGAGAGAAAAAGGGAGTAAAAGATGGACAAGTGTCCCAAAGAATCAAAAACAATGGGTACTAGATGCCCGCCTCCCCTGAATAAAAAAAGAAATAATAAAGATAGCCCATGTCTTTCCCCGAGAAAGATTTTAAAAGAGAGTCATTCCCAAAAAGAGCAAAAGTAGAAATAGGAGTTAGCCATAAATAACACATATGCACCCATCCACCATATTCCATACACATGCACATCTTGGTTTGATTGTATGCCTCGATTCTCTGTGGATCCACTAGTTGACTAGACAATACGTGTTTTGCAAGTATGCCTATCATTGTTAATGCCAATCCTATAAGCTCCACTATATATACCTTTAGCTATAGGGGGCATAACAACATTAATGCCCCAAGAGAGAACCACAAATACCATATACATTGAGAAACTTGAGGGTGTCATACAATTAAGCTCTGAGTTTTATTCTGAAAACCTATCAAAAACTTCAGAATGTTAGTATTGCAAAGAATTTGAGACATAGCACTTAGCTTAATTGTTCTATCTTTCGACTGCTCAAGACTTATGCAAAAGCTGTGAAACCCCACATTACAGGTGAAATGAGTAAGTTTAAAGATTAGAGCATATATTGTTTGATCCGGAGGAAATTTTTATTTGAAAGCATGTGTACTGGAAAGTATAATGATATTGTAGCAACTCCTGATCCAAATACAAGATCAACTAGACTTGGTGTGTTTGTCAAGGGACCGGCAAAAGGTAAAGCTTGGGGGTATTGTTGACACCGTTAGCGTCAACTTTTACTAGGGCTTTTACCCAATGGACAACAAGATAACACACTAGTCTAGGGCTTTATCCGACAAATTCCACGAGTTTTGCATATTCTGTAATTTCCGTGGTGATTTCTAGAAAAGCTAAAAAAAGAGGGAATCTAACGCAAAAATAACCACGAAACTTATCCGCCACGAAGGACATCACGGAAGACTCGGGAAGACTCCGAAGACACCGGAAGGAGCGAGGGGGCCGAGGCGTGCCGGGCTGTGGGGCCGGGCCGGCCCCATGGCGAGCGGCGCCCGGCTAGGGTTTGCTCCCCTTCCGGAATGTTCCTCCACCGCCTCAAGGATGCATCTCGGCCCTACGTTACGCCGGTTTGATCCTCCGCACGCGCATCCCACCGGACTATAAATATGAGGGTAGACCCCCCGGAGAGAGCCAATTCATTATTCATCAAGGTCTCAAGCCATCAAGCATCAAGAGCTTCAAGTTCATCAAGAGCCTTCTAGTTCATAGGATTAGCTAGTTAGATTAGAAGTAGAGGAGATCTAGTTCTTCATCGGATCTGGAGCCCACTGGGCCCTGGGCCGGAGCGCGAGAGTTCGGTAATAGATCTAGTTCTTAATTACTTTATTGTATTCATTATTCAGATTAGGGAGACTTTACTCTAAATATATTCATATGTTCTTAATCGCAATAGTCATTGTTTACTTTGATTATATGTCTAGTTTAGTTACTTCGATCATATTGAATTCATGTAATTGCTCGTATAGCGTTTATCCATATGTACAATGGGTAGATGATAGGCGATATGTAGACGTGGTGTCTAGATGTCTTGTTTATCTGCGAGTGCACCCTAATATGCTGGGACGTGTGGTAGTCTCAAGCGTAGGTGACAGCCTACGTTAGTTCCTCCTCGTAGTCCACCCCCGTATGTAGGACTAGCATGGGCACGGTTGCGAAGGAGGTGACTTAGGTCTTAATACCCTCATTAGTTGATGCCTCTTTACATGCAATGATGATTTAGGGTTGATTTAGCAATGATTACTAGATGTAGTTGCACTAATTAGAGTTATTCAATTGACGTAGTTGTAGACCTATCTCCGTAGTTTATCCAATGGCTAGCTATGATTATGACTAGTAAGATGCTCTGATGATTATCTTTAATTATGATATTTGATGATTATGCTATCACCCGCATTTATCTTTATTTATCTTGTGACCTCTCTTTGTTATATAAGTAGAGTATACGACTTAGGTAGTATTGCTTATCATGTCCACATAGTTTCACATCAATATGGCAATAATGGTTTATTACATAGCTTTCCCCCGAGGTATAATTATAAATCGACAACCCGAGACTTCCCTAGGTAAAATGCTACAACGGTATAATTATCTCGTCCGCTTGCGTAAACCCATTAGTTTACATTTATATCTTATTCATATATTTTATCTGCCTAGTCACAACAAAGTATAATATAAATCTATGTTAATTTCCTAGCAATATAATTGGGGATGACAACCTACTTCATGTTTAGGAATGTTAGTAATTCAAGAGTGACTAGTTGTTAATGACAAATAATTATATACCAACCATTTCTGGGGTCATTGCTAGGAGTAGGGTTTATCTCTGCTTTTTAGTAGTGACGTTAGAAATGCCAACAACTGGATTGTGCATTACACGCCACGCCTCCTTAAGATAAATGGAATGGAACTTAGAGATCAATTTGCACCGAGAAAGCCTTTCAGTTTTGATCTTGTTGACATTGCTATTCGTCGCATCAAACAGTTTAGATAAAGCTACATATCCTTCCGACATACCATTAAAGTGGCGCCATGTGCTTGAGTCCGACTACGCAGTGAGTAATGAACTTTGCCATAAATAGCAAATTTACGCTGAACCGCCTTACCTATGTTCATTTTATTTTAACTCCTTTTCTTTTTTGCAGATGCATGCTCTTGGATACGAAAATCCGGTTGAGAACAAGTGTATTCGAGACCAGTTTGTTGGTAATGACTGTGATTACGAGCTTTCTAGATGCCGCATGGTTAGTCGTTTGTCACTCCAATTTCTGAATTTGAAATTTATTTCTCACTATTATTGATTGCCTTTAAGCTAATCCTTTATCGCTGCAGTTCTTTGTGCCTCTTTATGTGGATGGTAAATGGTGGTGCTATGCATGGGATTTCAAAATGGCAAAAATTGCTATTATTGATCCTTCAGTTGGTGATGAGTCTGACAACTCGGTAGTTAACAGGCATTCTGCAACCATTACCCAACTATCACAATTTTTATCATCCACCGTTGCAGATCTTTTCTCTGGCTGGTCGCCCATTTTTACTTCTTGCAAGCCATTTGTGCTTCGATTTCACGGTATGCCTTACAGCAGGTATGCCACTACGTCTTTGCAAATTGGCAGGCTCAGTTCATTTGTCAGGATTGAATCTCACATCAAAAACTATTGATTTTGTTTGTTGTTTTTCCTAATAGTGTCCAGTCTGGAACTATAACCCTGTTTGCCATTATGAACTTTGATGGTTCAAAGCTTGTTATCAAACCCACCTAGGTGACAATTACATCCAGTCCTTTCAGTTAACTTTATTGTGGTCAATAGAATCATTTCTTCACAATTGTTTTTTTTTCCACAGGAAAACATTTTCATCTTCAGTTCTTACATCTTGTACCAGATCCTGGAAATAGAGTCCAACGTTGGGAAGAGCCATCTGCATTCGTGCAGTATATTGACTAAATGATGCCATCCTAGATTGAAGTTTAATTTGCACTGCTTTTGTTGTATTCCCATGATTTAAGTTCCTATTGTGGGGACTATTATCTGAAGAACTTGTTGTTTCCTAAGATTTATTTTGTTTTAGGTACTCTTGTTCTTGGGGTTCTGTTGTCTTGAAAAACTAAACCATTTGCCTCATTAGTTTTCTGTAACACAAACTTGTTTTATGATCTTAATTGTGTTATCCATCTTTTGAAATGTGACGTATTTTTTTATTATTGGGTCGCTTTCTTCTTTTCGTCGCAAATTCACATTAAAGACTTTAATCAAAGTACTTAATTCACAAAGATTTCATCATAACTGCTATTTGGACTCAATGTATGTCGGCCCACCAATTCCAGATTATGCTGTCTTTTTTTCTGTTGAACACGATTCCTACAAACCCATCTGATCTTGTATAACTTCACAAATCTTTTGAATAACAACATAAAGCACTTTCAAATAAGCCACAGCTGCCATGTATCCTTTGTGCCAAACATACAATTATTAAGACTGTTTAATGCTATCACCACACACAAGTTCTTCCGCAGTCTTATATAACAAAGTTTAGAAAGAAGTACAACTCCACCATCTCATTGTTGTTACAAAATCAATTATAAACCACCTTTACTACTCATTCTACACTTCATTCCAATTCCTGTTCGTTGATCATAAATTAGGTTCTAACTCCAACACCATATTCTCCATTCTCTTTAAAATAGAAGTTGATTTTTTGTATCTGTCATCACACTTAATCCTCACAGATTCAACGCCTTCAGAGCAAAACTCAACTGCATCAATTTGATCCTTAGACATTGGACCTCCAAACAGAAACCTTGGATCATCGCTGTACGCTGCACACCCACCTCCAATGCAATCTAACATCGCTGCCAATTGTGTCTTTATGTGTCGAGCAACCTGAAGAAAGTTGTCTATTGTGTATACCATTGCTTCATCTTTTGTTTGGGCTACTTCCCGAGCAGAGTAGTTGAGATCAACAACTTTAATGTTTAGCTGCCTCTCCATGAATAGCAATAGTGCACGTGCAGCAACATTATCATCCTTAGAACATCCTACAGCCCTGCTACAAATCTCTAGATTATGTATCTGACCCTGAACAATACATGGCATTGTGCATTTTACTGCTGATTCAAACTTATATCCATGCCTGGGCAACATTGTGTATATTGCTTTCTCTAAACCTAAATAATTTAGAACATAATCTAGAATTTTATTCTCACCAATAGAGATGCTCTCCAAGTTGTGTACTTGCACCATTAGTCATTTTTTGGTCCAAGTTAATATAGAGTTGAATTTAAGTTCAATTACACTTGACTAGATGTATATAATTTTGGTTGGTTTGCTCACCTTAGTCTCCATTTTGTGTTTTGCAGTTGCAGTCCCACTGTATTTCTCAATTGCTGACTTAAGCTTATGAATTTCTGAACGTGCATAAGCAGGGATGCTATTGAACCTATTGATGATAAAGACCAAGAAATCATCCAGTGTTTCATATATCATTCGACATTCAGAAGACAACTCTCCATGAACTTCCATAATCACTCAGTAGTCAAGATGTTCAGAAAACTTATTGCACGTTTGGATTGACATCTCAAGCTGCTCAATCAATAAATGGTCAACTATTCAAGCGCACAACATCACTCCAGTCGTAACCAGAAGCACACATCTTCATGATGTTGCTGCTATAGTCAACGATTTGAATACCATGATTGTCAGCCAAATAGAGTATTGCTTTCCTGATAGCGTCTTCTTCAGCAAGCTCCCTTGTTGCACAGATTTCTCCGACAACCTCTACCCACCGTGTAGTATTTATCTTCTTGTAAGTAGCATTGCTTACATCAAACTTGACACCAAACATGTACCTTGTACCACATGCTCCAATCAATTCTGTGCAAGTGAAAACTGTTTCTTTCTGTGCACCAATCGATTCCATCACCTCCATGAAAATTTTCCTCAATGGCACATGTATCAACTGTTCATCAGCCTGCATGATTGCAGACTTTATTACTTCCAGTGTTCAAGTTTTTTTATTTGCCAAAATCATACCAGATAAACACCAGGGCAACTATCTATATGTATGCACAAAACTATTATCTGTACCCAATATTTAATGATAAGATTATACCAAAATAAAACAGCATTACCTAACTTCAAAGTAACCTAGTATCTGTAACCTACTTCTGTACATCAAAATTAACTAAATTATAGCCACAGTACAAACCTTGAAACGTAAGCTTTCAGAATCTACAGAAGTGACAACAGGCCTTCCTTTGAATCCATTTATTTTCATGATTTCCATCATCAAACTTCTCCTAGGTACTTCTATTACCTGTAGGAATTCAAAAGAGTTAAGTAGGAAATTACAAACTACCATGTTTTAGTAACTTCATTATTTTACATAATTCATGGCCGAAAAGAACAGAGTAATTGGAAGACCTTGTCTGTAATATCAGATGGATTTGAAGCGCTATGCAATTCATCCTTCTCAATAAAACTGAGAAACATGTCCCCATCTTCCGTATCTACTATTTTTAAGGTCTTCTCCTCTGAAATTACGACATTTGTCATTGCAGAACTACTCTTAATATACACAATTTTAAAATAAAACATTATCGTGCCAAAATCACTTTTTTAACAACTCTTGCATTTAACTATTACTAGTTGTAGAATAATTTTTGCAGGTCATACAGTGCTCCATTAACTCATTGTTAGTTCAACTCAAAATGTGTAATCAAACAGACATTTTCCAAGAATCCAAATAAAACACAGATTACTAGTCCTTAACCCCCCGGCTTTCGACATAATGAAAACCTACTCTTATTACATCTAGCTAAAGATTAGTATCTTGTCAGGTGATTATCCTTCAATGTCCAATGGTCCCCTAAACGCCGGTTATCGATCTCGGGCTTCACTAGAAAATGACAAGCAGTGATCTCTAAGACTATTACTTCCCGACGGCTCCAAAGTTTTAATTTTATTTTACAGATCTTCTGATAATGCTTGTATGTAGAGTTGTTCAGGGAGTTACCTTTGTAGGCGGCGCCGTGGTTTGTAGCAGTCCCAGATTTGTGCTCAGACGCAGTCTTCTGAGCACAATAAGATGACAAGGGCAATAGCGTTACCCCGCCATCCGCTTGCTGTGAATCCATGGCTTCGTTGCGAACAGGATTTCCGCGGCGGCTTCAATGGCGATCGTCGTCGGCGGCGACGACGTCAATGTGTTGTGCATCCAATATGTACGCGACTGCAGTTTTGAGTTGTGATCCTGGTTTGCGGAATTCCCGGCCGCGATTTGAAAATGATACCGTCGGCGGCGCCAATGGCAGCCGTCGTCGTCGGCGACGGCGGGAATAACGGGAAGAACAGATATGCACGAGCCTACAGCTTTTTGAATAACGGGAAGAACAGATACGCACGAGCCTGCAGCTTTTTGTGGTGATTTGAAAACAGGAAACGTGCCGTGAACTGACGACCCGGCGCAACTGGTTCTGACACTGTCAGATAGAAATACATCTTTTACAAACCATAGTAAACACATATACGAGTGGAATACGGGGGGCTGTAAAAGGTGACGCGAATCTTAAAGTTGGATCTAACGGACGCATGCGGCAGGGCATGTGCCCTTAAGGGCAAAAAAACCGCGTCCATCAATATCTTCATTGTTTTAGCCCCTCCTAGCCCCCCCTATCCTCCATCCTGGATCCGCCACTGCTGCGGCGGATGGTACGGACTACGGAGGTGGCACTCGCAGCATGCAGCCATGCTAGGTACTCCAGTAGGGACGAGGACGACAGAAGCAGGGGTAGGGGTGGCCACCACAAACACAAAGGTTACGTAGCTTTCTTCTTGCAGACGAAGCAGAGGATGGATGGAGCGAATTATAATCCTGATTCCTAGCTGCTTCTTGCATGCCGCATCAACAATGCTCGCTCGCACATGGACACAGCTGTTTCCTGGTCTCATGCATCTCACCCTGCATGCGCCTCTAGATAGCTAGATGCGCCGTCTAGCCGCTGGCAGCAGGTGGTAGTAGCTCAATAAGGCCGGGCCGAGGAGGCCTGCGCCTCATGCTGAGGTCCTGCTTGAAGCTCGAGAGCGACGTGTCATGCTCATGCCATGCATGCCCATGAACCGGACCTCCCAGGATTCCTTTGCATAATCCTTTGCCGGGTTTTGGCTTGGCTTCTTCCAGCCTGTGCAAGGTGCAAGGTAAATAAACTCGTCTATAATATGAGACAATCTCCACATGCCACCGGCACCGCTAGCTATAGCACAATATGATAGACGAGGGATCGATGACAACTGTTTTCTCTACACAAGTTCAATTCATTGCCACATGTGTACCCGTGTAAATGTACTTCGTCAAGGAGTGCGTGGCTAAGTTTATACTAGCTTAGGACCGCCCATGAAATCAAACTTTTTCCAAAATTTTTGTAAGTTCCTGCCAAATTTGGTGCATTCATTTGCCACTGATTTCGTGATATTTATATTTCCAAGCGAAATCACAATCATCAGCGTTACAATTTTTCATTTACGCCCTTGTTCTTTTTCCCTCAAAATTTTAGATTTTTTATTCTCTCTCTATCATATTAATTTTTAGCCACATACATGGAGCATTAAATATAAGTAAAAAATAATTAATTGTATAATTTAATTATAAAACACGAGACAAATCTTTTAAACCTAGTCCACGATGGAATAGTACGCTATTGGCTGGCGTGCACGTAGCCAGTGAGTACGGAGTACACACACAGTGTAGGGGCAGAGATGGGGCGCCCATGAGGGATCAACGCATAAGGGCATGCGCAATGTGCTGTGCAAGTATTGACCTTAAGCGTGGGACCTACTTTTTTGAACAATAACTGCAGCAAAGCCCACAATGGTGAGCAATAAGCACAGGCCCGTGTGCAGTAAAAAGCACCTTAACACGTCTACCTGTGAGTGAGAGAAAGGTGAGAAGAAGACAGAGAAATTATTATTTATTTGCTTGTGGTGCACCTTAAGCTTGAGGTGTTTTGCAGAAACGAAATAGCTATGATGCATGCCCACAATGTCTAATGTCAGATTGGCGGACCTACAGTTGTGCCCGGGTATTCCCGGGCATACCCTATATTTTTAGGGAAAAAATTAGTACTTAGAAAGTATATACACATGTATAATATAGATAAGCTTCTAAATTACTGATATTTGCATCTTATTCATCAAAAGAAGCCCACTGACGTACACGGGTCATTCTCCTTCCGTTCTCTGGCCCACCAGCCACTCCCGAGGCCCAGCGTCCCACCACATCCCGACTCCACCAAGGGACTCTATGCAGTGTCGCCCATCTCCGACGCCACTCCGCTCAAGGCCGAAGGCTGAAGCCGCTGAAGCGCCGAAACGGGAAACCTAGCCGCCTCTACCTAGCACCGCGCCACCACTGCCCGATCGCCGGCGGCGGCCGCCGCGCCCAGCGGCGGGGGGCGGCAGCGCCCACTGCGGACCCGCCGTCCGTCCCAGCGTCCCAGGCACCCAGCTAGCGGAGTCGCGAACTTCGCCAGGGCTGCCGCCCGGCGGCGCCGCTGGCTGGCCGGGCGCACTCACAGGCTGCCCGGCAAGGGCTTATTTCTTACCTAATCAACAAATTTCAGTGGTAAATTTTCATATCCCCTTTGGTTCTTGTTCAGTGTTGTCAAATACTCAAATGTTAATTGCTCTTGTGAATATGTTGTTCATCTAAATATTTTTTTGGTCATGGGCATACCTTACTCTGAAATCCTGGGTCCACCACTGTAATGCCACTTCCTGTGCTACCTTTAGGGCGTCCGCAACGGTGTTCTCCTAGCTAGCTATTTGGACGACGTGGCGGAGAGAGGACACTGAAAAACAACTCGCTAGCGTTGAGTTACTCGCCTAGCTCACACAAATACCTATAAACTGTGTGCCTCTGACCGTATGGCCCAGTATAGCGCTGGAAACTTTTGTTCAATATTTTATTGTGTACTCGCCCGAAGATTTCCTGTCCTCATTGAGGACGCCCTTATATGCATATTGTGGTTGCCCTATGCAGTTTCTCGGCGCAGTTCCAAGCGGAAACCGACAACCCGCACGCCGCGCGGGAACGACATGAGCCTGAGCGAGCACGCCGGCTTGTTGCTGTCGGGGCCGAGGAGCTAGCTAGCCGCGCGTGGCAGGCCACACACCAGGCAGGTACGTGTACCTGGATACTGTAGCACGAAGCGGACGACGCCAGAGGCCAGACGGCTCGCCGGACAATCGCTAGCTGCGATCGTTAATTGGCAGACAGATCGATCGGTACACGTGCTAGCGATCGAGCGTATACGACGCGGCACTGCGGCAGCGTCCGTTACCGTGCTGCAGCATGCATCTCGGCATCAGCGCTGCCCCGGACGGGGTCGCGACGTCGACGTAGTACGTGCGTCGTGGCGGATGCGCGCTCGGTTGGACGGGCGCCTGCATGCGCCGGGGATCGATGGCGATCGGTGGTCTCGGGTCCAGCGGCAGCGAGCCGGCAGAGCGGATGCGTCGTCGGCGCCATGCATGCATGCGTGGTCGCAGTCAGGCCGGCCGTCCAGGGAAGTCGATGCCGTCAGCCAGGGCCTCAGGGGTACGACGCGTGTGGCCAAGGGGATCGATGCGATGGCTCATGCATGGGCTCCATGGGCCAGTCCAGTCAGCTGGATCGGAGCTCTGGCCGGCCGGTTACACTCCAGGTAACGACGATGACAACGGCGACGGCCACGGCGACCGCACCATTCCCCTGGGCCGCCTCAAGATTCGGTCGGAGAGCCCGACCGGTTGTCTCGCTGCTCAAGTCACATCATCACGCTCTCCTCGCTCCATCGTCCTCGTGGGACACATCATTTACAGGTATAGCCCAAAGTGTGATCAGAAGGAAACTGTGTGAAAGTGAAAAGTGTTGGTTCTATTCGCCGTCGTCATTTACAGATTTAATTCACATTTACATAATTACATCTAGAGATGCAAGTGTCGATACTCCCGCAAATGTAAAGCCACTATTTTAATTAACCACGTGTTTACTCTTCCGTTCGCAAGAGAGCGATTTTTTTTTTAAGATAAAGGATAGTTTATATCCGGCTTCATCTATCAAAGATAGAATCAGGCCAATTATTACAAAGTTCTGCCCAAAGGCCACCACACACAAAGGAAACGTCTAACAAGGGATAAACTAAACAAAGTAAAGTTTTGACTAAATAAGACCAATAAATCGAGTCGACAGCCATCCATTGGATCCGAAGAATCAGAGCTGAAGTCTCAAGGTGTTGCCCAACCGAGACTAACACATCCCAGTAAAATCCTCACGCCGCTGCAATTGTGCCCATTGGCGAAGCCAGTGCGTTCCCCTGAATAATACCTGCAAAAAAGATTTTGGTCTACATTTATCAAAAACCACTTCGTTTCTTGTTATCCACATGCTCCAACAAAGAGAGGCTGCTGCTGTCATTAACAATGCATTTTGATTCTTATTTGCCCTTTTTGACCAATTATTAAATAAATCATGAATACTTATGGGAGGAGATATTCCAAATAACATATGAACCGCTCTCCACAGGAATTTGGCATAGTAACAATCTATAAAAAGGTGTTGTATGGTTTCTAGGATATGACAGAAGGCACACTTCTTGTCACCCTGCCATCTGCGCCTGACAAGGTTATCCTTAGTCAATACTACTCCTTTCTTTAGGTACCACAAAAAAAATTTTATTTTTGAAGGTACTTTAATTTGCCAAATATCTTGTGAGACTCTAGTTCCATTGTTAATTAACGCAGCATACATAGATTTGATAGAAAAACTTCCCGATGGATGTAAAGTCTAGACAAATACGTCCCTCTCTTGCAGTAAGTTCACTTCCTGTAAAGAATTAACTATTCTATGCCAGTCTCTTAGATTCGCTCCCACCAAATTCCGTCTGAATGAGATATTTAGTGGTGATGAACTAAGGACTTGAGCCACCGAATCTTGTTTTCTTCTCACAATGTTAAACAACGCAGGGAACCTATCCTTTAGGGGTTTGTTTCCCATCCAAGTATCTAGCCAGAATCGGGATTGTGAACCATCCTTCACCTTGAAAAGTCCAAACCCCATAAAAGAATCTTTAACATTCATCAGGCTTTTCCAAAAATGTGAATCAGTAGGCTTTTCCAAAAATGTGAATCAGTAGGTTTTTTAACGCAACTCCCAATGGTCTTATCCTTAATATATTTATTTCTTAATAAATCCGCCACATGCCATCTTCATTTAATAATTTGTACAACCATTTACTCAACAAACATTTATTTTGTATATCCAAGTTTTGTATTCCTAATCCTCCTTGTATTTTTGGTCGACACAGAATTTCCCATTTGGCTAGTCTATACTTCCGTTTATGTTGATCATTTTGCCAATAAAATCTTGATCTAAAACAATCAATTTTTTCTAACTCCCCTTGGGAGTTCGAAAAAAGACATCATAAACATCGGTAAACTAGAAAGTACCGAGTTTATGAGGACTAATCGACCTCCTACCGAGAGTATTTTTCCTTTCCAACCACTAAGTCTCTTCTCGATTCGTTTCTCTATTATTTGCCAGTCCTTGTTATTTAACTTTCTAACATGCATAGGTAGGCCAAGATATCGAAATGGAAATTCTCCAATTTTGCATCCAAATAATTGCGAATAAAAAACGCTTCCTGTTCTTTGGCTTTACCAAAATGTAAGATCTCACTCTTGTGAAAATTTATTTTGAGTCCGATAGTTGTTCGAAAGTGGTAAGGATTAATTTCATGTTTACCGCTTTTCCGACATCATGGCTCATAAAAATCACCGTGTCATCCGCATACTGAAGGATGGATGCACCATCTTGAATAAGATGAGGAATTACCCCTTCGACTGCCCCTTTCTTTTGCTCGCAATTAGTATGGCTAGCATGTCCACTACTATATTAAATAGTATTGGAGACATTGGGTCACCTTGCCGTAAGCCTTTTTTTGTTTGGAAGTATGATCCCAATTGATCATTCACCTTGATGTTAACATTTCCCCCTTGTGTAAATTGTTCCACCCATTTGCACCATTGTTGTGAAAACCCTTTCATTCGTAATGTCTGTTGTAAAAAGCTCCAATTTACCTTATCATATGCCTTCTCAAAATCAATTTTAAAAATTACCCCATCTTTCTTTTTTTTTGAATGAAGTTCATGGATCGCCTCATGCAGGATCACCGCACCTTCCATGATGTTTCTACCAGAATAAAGGTTGTCTGTGTTGGTCGGATAACTTTTTAGCTATAGTTAATAGTCTATTAGTTGCCACTTTGGTGAAGATTTTGAAAGATACATTCAACAAACAAATTGGTCTGTATTGTTGAATTGCTTTCACATTCTTCTTCGTTTAGGTAGCAAGATTAATGTTCCAAAATTTAGACTATTTAAAGGAAGAGAACCAAGATGAAAGTCTGTGAACAAAGCCATCAGTCATCTTTAATCGATCCCGTAAAAACCCGATAAAACTCTCAAGGAAAACCCATCCGCCCCGGTGCCTTATTATGCTCCATTTGAAAAATTGCGCTTCTCACTTCCTCTTCGCTAAAATTGGCCGTTAAGAACTCATTTTCCTCTACCGACACTTGCGGGATGTCCTCGTGAGAAGCTCATCCATAGAGATGGTAGAATTTACAGATGGGCCAAAAAGTGATTTATAATAATTGGTGATATGCTTTTTAAGTTGAGCATCACCACTTATTATATTATTCCCATCTTCCAATTGGAAAATACGAGTTTTCCTATGCCTACCATTAGCCAACAAGTGATAGTACTTAGTGTTTGAATCTCCCTCAAGAAAATGTTTAACCTTGGCTCTTTGGTACCATTTTAATTCCTCCTCACGAAGTAATTCTACCAGCCTTTCATTCAAGTACATGCTTTAGATTCAGTTCTGCTTTCGTTTAGAATACAAGATTCTGCCTTTTTGTCTAATTCATCTAGTTTATTTAATAATGTTACTTTTTCCTTTTTATACGCCCCACTTACATCCTTTGCCCACCCTCCGAGGTATTGGCGTAGCCTCCTAATCTTAGCTTGCCACCTCTCAATAGGAGTTCCAGGGACATGAACGCTCTGCCACACGTTACTTACTAGATCACAAAACCCATCTTCAACAACCATCCCAATTCAAATTTAAATTGAGATTGATAAGTGGAGGATGAGCTATTCGAACAGCAAAGTAATGGTGTATGGTCAGATATCTCTCTAGAAAGGGTGTTTACTGTAGTACATGGATATTTTGACTCAAAATCCGTACAGACTAATACCCTGTCTAGTTTTTCAAAGGTCTGATTTTGTAAGTGGTTCGCCCAAGTAAACTTCCTTCCTGATAATTCTATTTCTCTAAGGTTTAGAGAATCAATCACTGCATTGAACAAAAAAGGCCATCTATCATTGTAATTATTATTATTTTTTTCCTCAAGACTTCGAATAATGTTAAAATCACCACCTATCATGATAGGTAAAGTATCTTTTGAACATATCCGAACTACTTCTGAAAGAAAATTTGATTTGTGTTCCGTCTGGCCGGGCCATACACCGAAATTAAGTTAAATTTGAAATCATCTTCCTTATTGCGAACTTTAAAACGAATAGAAAAATCTCCTTCTTCAATTTCACCAATATCATGTGTTACTAGATTAATTCCTAGAATCATGCCACCAGAACGCCCACGCTAGACCATACAATGCCACAGAAGTCCCTACCAGCACATATTCTATTTAAAATGTGTGGTGGAAAATCGGCTCTACCTGTCTCGATAAGGCAATGAAATCTAGGTTCTGCTTTTTTTGATAGGTCAGATAAGAAAGTATATTTTTTGGATCCGCAAAACCCATTACAATTCCGAAAATTCCTTTCATCTTGACCGATTTTTAGTTTTCTTCTTACTCCTAGAACGAGGCCTATTTTTGGATGATACGGAGTCTGTAGACACACTGGGTCGCAACCCCCATCATCTAGGCCTTCAGCTATTTCTGAACAAATAAGATTCAAAGCATCTATATCTATATTTTCTTCTAATGAGCAAACCGTGGAAGTGTCATCAACTTTCGTTGCCTCATCTAATCTAATCCTTTCATCCATCCTATTATTTTCTGCATCTCTAAAAAAATTTTAAATAATGAGAAATCTCTTGTTCATTATTACCAAGTAATATCCCTAAAGAATTAACAAAGAGAAAATAAAAAGCGTAATCATCAACAGTATTAAAAGCGGCTGGGACAGTTTTTATTACCTTCACTTGGAGTGGAGTCCAAGTTCTTACGAGCTTTCAATTTGGATTCCTTTTCAATGGAATCCTGATCTGAAGTCCTCGCATTTCTTTTGCTGGACCTTATCGGAGACACTGTCCCACCCTTAAGCATAGTAGCCTTCCACTGGCCAGAACCATCTGCTGCTAAACCACACTGTGAGAGCACTGCCACTGGTTTTTTTCGTTGCATGTACAGCTGGTGGTGCTGATTGGGTACCTTTTTCTATGGACTGATTGACCCCAGAACCATCACCCTTTGTCTCAGGTAGTTGGTCCTTAGGAGCAGTCTCATCTACTGGACCCTCTTTTTTTTTCCTCGTCCATTGGGTCACCTTTATTCTCCCCCTCTGGATCCTCGTCTATGGTAGAGTCCATATCAGTGACCTGGGGCTCACCATCAGACATCCCATCCTCCACACGGAATTGTAGCTCGTAAACATAGTCCCCAATCACTATTGACTTATTATATGCTTTAGGAAAATGATAGGATTGAAATTAGTGAATAGTTTCCAGATTGTAATTACTGAAAATAACCCACCACTATGTATCTCTCTCTCTCGACATCGCCTCTCTCACCTTGCTGATCTCTCGCTCCCCCACTGCCTCCCTACTCTCCTTCAATCAACTGACGATGCTATCTATATCTCCTATAAACGAAACCCCCACTAAGCTAATTTTCTCTCCTCTCCTTGCGCCACATCAGCTGTCAGGAGTTACCTCCACTAAGACTCTCATTTATTTTTTACTAGTTATTTCTTTTGAAATAGAAAAAAGTCGTAGCGCCTAAAACCAAGTATCGTAATTAAAATCCAATTGCACCATGGTGTTCCTTGCAATAAACTCTTCAAAACAAGACCCCACATGAATATATTTTGATAACTTTTTTGCAAAAATTTAAACCGTTTCTAAGAAAAAAACCCGTTTATAAGCAAAAAACCTAAAGAAAACTGCATATCACATAGATTATATGTGGTCCTCTAAAAACATGCGTATAGATGAGATTTGGGTGATGCCCTATTCAAATAATCTATATCATGTCAATAGATACAACCTCCACAATTGACCTACTACATCCATATATATATATATCTATTAATTCATAGTTTTGATCATTATAAACTCCATACATTTTTACTTCATACCCGCAGAACGCTACGGAAAGATCCTACTAGTTCCTGGAAACGGACAGCTCAGTAGTGCCGCTAGTCCCTGTCCCTATCGATCAGCTGGGCGCTAGCTGTGGCTGCACTGAGAACTCGCTGCGGCGGCTAGCTACCCAGGGGTGCGATGCATCGCTATCTGTACTGGATTGGATATATAGACGACTGGCATGCATGGACGATCCACATTAATTAATTTATTCAGCCAGCTGCTTGTGTTCTACAAATCAAGTTTCTTTCCAGCCTTACTGGTTGTGGGCACTACTGGTCTATTCATGTGCGTACATGTACACTGGACCGGGTTACGACGGATTTACTCTAGTAGTTTCCTACTGCGCCTTCGCAATAGCTGTAGATCAGTATTTTTCCAGAGGACCACTGGGCCCAGTTATTTTTGAACATGGACCACATGTTAGGTTGTGGCCCGTTATGAATTTCTTGGCCCAACAACTGAAAATACCGGCCCTAGCTCGTCACGGGCCGACGTGATACGCGACCAATTGGGCCCAAAATGTCGGCAGCTTGGCCCAGATCACACACAACACAGCGAGCTGAACGGAGTACGCATATGCGGCCTCGCCTTCTCCCCCTGTCTGTTCAACTTCAACAGATGCGAGAATGCCAGAGTGCACCCCGGACTTCAGAGCCGAATCTCTTCTGTTCATGTCTGGCTGCTTCTGCAACTCTGGCACTGGCTCCATGCGATCTGCTGGCTCAACACAAAGCTCAAAATTCGGAGCTGGCACAGGCTTCATCAGATCATGTCCGTGATCCCAAGCTAACCCAGCGTGATCCACATAAAGGTGTAGTAGCAGTACTGAAAACACACACTTTCATTCATCCTGATGTTGTTCAAGATAAACACAATCGTACAAGGAATATTAGTACCATTGTTCAACTTCAAACTGGGAATCCATTGCATACATGCATAATCCATTAGCTGGTCGACAATCTCAGTTCTGCCTTTGCGTGGAGCAAGCAGAAATCGATATTTACAAAAGGACCAACTCATATACGAGTAATAGCATGATTCAAAGACAGCAGCTCTGCCTCACATGGGGGGACTGAAACTGAAATTGAGTCAGCTAATCTGCACTTACAGAGAAACTGAAACGAGTACAGAGTTCAGACATAACAATACAACTAAGAAAACCAATCCCATCCCATCTCTGAATCTTCTCCTTGATCATTCATTGTATTCTTGCTAGCATGGCTTCAGCCTTCAGCCCCAGTCTGCTCCAACAACTGCAATTTCCTCTTGTAAGCGCTTTGCCTTGAGCTCCCAGCGCATGCCACCCAACTGACAGCCTGGTCATTCTCCCAGCCATGTGCCTTGAGCTAAAGCACATTGATCAGTCGTGGCATCTGCCATCATACTGTCTGATTAGCTCCACAAGGGCGAAACACATGTTTCCATCAACTCGAAGACTGGGAGTGGGCACAAACGTCGAAGTCCTTTAGCTTTGCAAGCGGCTGTTTTCCAAAGTTGATGCATATATAAGCCATGCAGAGTCAGAGACTGAAAAAAAAGAAACAGTTAATTTCGCGAGGACTCACAAGGAAGCAGTGCACCAAACACTAATAGTATCAAGCCCTTTGGGACTGTGCGTCTGTGCCACATTTCTATCTAGTACCCTATTTTATTGTACAAGTATGTATACTGTTAAGAACATGTAAAAATGCATATATGTACACTGAGCTGAGAACAAATAGAGATGAGGAGGAAAAGTGTAGGTCTTGTGAGCCAATCAACCTACTAATGCACCAAGTTTTCTTCGCTACAGCCACACAAAAAAAAATCCCCACTGAGAAGTCCCCCTTTCATCCACCCACGAAATTGTACCCAGAAAACCAACACAATCAAAATAGGCATGTTTCGATTTAATTTCATATATTCTCTCCTTATTCATTCACATCGACGGCCCGATTAAAAAGTGTCCCCGCATCCTTCCCTCCACCTCGACCTCCCCGCGCGAGAGAGCCCCGGTGATTCCTGCCTACTCGGTCTCGAATTGAATTTCTTGGAAACAAAAACTCCTCCCCGCGTTCAGCACCGCGGCTCGCACCGCCGCCGGCGCCTGCACCTAGCTGGCTGCGCGTCCCGCTACGGGAGGCCCTCCGACGGCCGCTGCTGCCTGGGCATGGTGGCATCCAGGGCGGGGGATGGCGACAAGCGGCATGGCTCGCGACGCCGCGCGGCTGCAGGCCGGGCACCGGGGCGCTAGCGCTCCCTTCCGCCATCCCTCCCTCCACCCCTCCCGCCCCGATCCGCGTCGTCACTCCATTCCAATCCACGCCGCCACCAAGCTGTCGCCGTGACCCGACCCCCGATCTCGCCCTCCCCATCTCCCCGCTCCGCCAGGCCTGGGCCCCCGACGAACGCACGACGGGCGAGGTGGAGGCGCAAATTTAATCGTCCACGGGCCATGGTGCCGAGTCAGCGCGAGGGGTGATGCGGACGCCGCGAGCGTGCGCGCGGTGACGATGAAGAAGACGGTTCCGCTTGGTGTGGGTGCGGCGGTGGGGGGCTTTTCTCTCTCTGTGTGCTCGCTCCCTCGAATCCCACACTGCTGCGGCTGTGGATAGCCTCACTGCGACGTCATCGATCCACCACCGCACCCAGATCCGGCTCCCGCGTCACCATTGCTCTACCCATCGTGATCCCCATTGTCCGGCTGGCCCTCCCGCAGTCCGTACTCCTTGGTTCGTCGGGGTTCGGTGGATGGCTCCGCTTAATCGTCTTGTTCTTCTCTCCCCCTCGATCTACAGGTTAGCTTAACCTCTTCAGATCCCTGACTCCAATTTTACTACTGTGTGCATGTTGGAGATACCCTTCTCTGCAGTTATTTGGATTTCGGTGGGGTAGTTTCAGTTTCATGCTTATCAGTGGTGAGGTTCGCTATCCATCTTTGCTTTAACTATTTTTTTTTAGATTAAGGAATAAATCATTCCGGCCTTCAAAAAGTTAAGCTAGCCACTCAAGCAGCCAAATAATCCATTTGGAGTGGCATTATGTTGCAGCTTCACAGCATCTACCTTTTTTTTTTTCCCTATAACTGAATAATCAATCAGTTGTTCAAAAATGCAATCTGGATTCGATTCATCAGCAGTCAGAGTCAAACGTGCTGCTGAATGTCTGAATTTCTTATTGCCATGCGTGCAGGTGGTAAGCAGTTCGCCCATATCATACTTACAGGATGACATTCTGGCCGATTTTCATGCTCAGATGGATCTTCAGGCTAAAGATCTGATGATCCCCTTCCATTGTTTCTGCAGCAGGAGAAGGGTACGCACCGTCACTACCTTTCCTTTTCTTCTAATGGTACACAATGTTTAGATGTTTTTTCTGCATGTGATTTAATTTTAGGCAAAAAAGACATGCTTATATGTTGATTAATAAACACTTGTTTAAATGATATTCACAAGGATCGTTGCTCTATATATGGCATTATAAGTGTCCCTTTCTTAAACAAATCCTACACACAATTCCATTTCTCAAACGGTTCCATGGTACATATCATGCTTAAGCAAAGTGATCCAACTTTGATGAGTGAGTGTGTGCCATGTTTTCTTTTGCTTTTCTAGAAGAATATGGAAGAAATTTTTTTTGGAAGAAATTTTGTCCTCTTGAATTCCTTGACTCTTCTGTGCTTTTTGTTTTTTGCAGGCCAGTAGCGCTCAGCGGCCAGGAACCCAGGGTGCCAACTGCCTTCCTCCTTTCTCAATGAGGTACTGAAGTGACTGAGATACTAAGATCTGTTCTAATTTTAAGTTTTCAACAATATTCAGTGATTCACTAAGAAATAGGTACTCTTAGATTCAGTGATTCACTTTGCAATCCATATTCAGTGATTCAGAGGCAAGTGCAGGTCTTCCTGTGCAAGTCTTCTTCTGGTGCCTTTGAAATCCTCTACTACCAACTTTAGTATTCTTTTGTCTGTTTGATCCCTTGTGCCTCCAGATGATGTCAAAGAAATTGTTGATGCAAGGCTAAGTCTTGGATTAATTTCACTAGAGGATAAGGATGTAAGAAGAGTACACAGAACTGTATTCTGAGATTTTTGTGACTAATCCATGTGCAAACATGCCTTTATGCTCCAAAAGTTTTGATCAGCTGATAATTGATGCAATTTTGAGATCAATTGCAATTTCTACCCTGAATTGATTTTATCTTTTTAATATTTTGTTTCTTGCTATAAGATCTTTACATTTATTTTATTGTTATGATTTATTTTTTCTAGACGCCACCGTAAGCGTTAGCACGGGCAATATACTAGTATAGTAGGTAGTAGTGATATAACACAAGCATACGACATGTAATACTATTTTTCGAGAAAAAAGGAGGCAGCTTATAAGCATGTACCAATATATAAGGTGTGCAATTTCCACAAGCAGAAGAAAATAAGTGTGGGTTCCTTGAAAAACAAAAGTGTGCGCACATGCCAGAGAGAAACAGAAATGTCTCCATCATCTCGAAGACTCAGAGTGGGCACATAGGTCGAAGTTCTTTAGCTCTGCAAGCGGCTGTTTTCTAAAGTTGATGAAAAAGAAAAGGTAACCACTGCAGATACTGCAAAAAAAAAAAAAAAAAAAAAAAACAATTAGTTTCAAGAGGACTCACAGGGAAGCAGTGCAACAAATGTTAATAGTATCAAGCATTTTGGGAGTGTGCTCTGTGCCACATTTCTAACTAGTACCCTATTTTATTGTACAAGTATGTATATTGAGAGCAAGTAAAAAGGCATATATGTATATCGAGGCATCGAGCTGAGAACAAATAGGCATGAGGAGAAGAAAAGGAAAAGTGTAGGTCTTGTGAACCAAATATAGTAAATAGTGGTGATATAACATGAGCACACAACATGTAATATGATTTTCTAAGAAAAAAAGAAGGCAGCATATGATCATGTACTGATATCTTATTAGCTGTGCAATCTTTGCAAGCAGAAGAAAATAAATGTGGGTTCCTTCAAAAACGGAAGTGTGTGTGCACATGCCATAGAGAAACAGAAACGTCTCACCTGGTCATCCTTGTCTGCCTTAGAATATATGATGCGCTAATCTGAAGCCCCTATGCGACAAGCATTATATTTTGAATATGTGAGATAAGGTGCCAATCCTCCCCGATACCTTCCCTGCAGCGCCTAACCAGCTCAGGGTTGTAGCTTATGTATAATTCCTTGAGAACAGTAAGGTGTTGTATGCTGCGGGGCAAGGATGTAAGGCCAGAGCAGCTCTGGAGCCAGAGTTTTTGAAGTGCAGAGAGTTCGCCTAGCCACTCCGGAAGCTGGGTCAGCGCGCCACAACCACATAAGTGGAGCATTTTAAGTGAGGTGAGGCGCTGCATGCTCTCTGGAAGGCCAGTCAGGGAAGGCAAAGATATTATGTTGAGGTCTTGGAGTGAGCAGAGTTCTCCTATTTGTTCAGGCAGCTGCTGGAGGGCATTACACCCCCATAAGAGCAGAAACTGTAGATATTTCAGTTCCCCAATCCAGTCAGGCAGCACACGAAGATTAGAACACTCACCTATTATGAGACTACGGAGGCTGGTGAAGCAGTGGATGCTCTCAGGTAAATGCGTAATGTCTCTGCACAATTGTATGTGCAGGGTATCAAGCCCAGTGAGGTACTGTAGCACCTCCCAACCAGATGATGATTCTATCAGTCGAATAAGGTTTAATCTCTTGAGGTGAGTACCCGTCACATCCACAATACAGGAGGAAGATGAAGACTCATCACCATGAGCATGAGCTGCATGACGATGACGTGGACGGAAGAAGCATCCTGAAGAAACCAACTGCCCATTGCTTCCTTCTAGTGTTAAACTCTGCAAGGACAGAGGAAAGTACGGCTTCACACCCAATTTCGGGCAATCACTTATTACTAGAGTGGATAGGTGAGGAAAACAGCATTGCACTTCCACTCCTTCCTTCCCAGTTACTGGTAAACCGGTTGTGGTCGTAAGCAGCTCTACCAACTTAGGCATTCTTCTGAGCTTAAGGATCTTTATCAGTGGCAATTCCACAAGTTCCCCCAGATGCTCCAAGTTTGGTAAGCTGTCCAATACCAGTTTAGTTAGATGGGACAATTCAGATGGATTTCTTTGCATTACTATATGGGTATCATCGGCTGGACCACAAGAGTCACTTTGCTTTGTCATCCAACGTGGCAATTGCGAACCCCGGTAACCACGAATTCTCAGCTTCTCAATTTTTGAAGGTGGTTCAAGACTGTCAAGCAAACGCAATTCCTTCTCCATATTTAATGATAACTCTTCTTCCATATCATTATGCGGAACCTCCCTTCTTGAATACCAATCCAACGACAATTTCTGTATGCCATTCTTTTTCTTCAAACAAACTTTGTCTGTGTCACCTGGGTCTTTCACATATCTAATGTTTTTAATTTGCAATTCGCCTTCTAATTTATCAAGATTTTCAAGCTCAGAGATCCTTGCGTGCTTAGCACTGTCTCCAATAACAAACAAGCTCAACAGCTGTAAACGAGTCAGTTGCCCACAATCAGCTGGTAGTCCACACAAATTTATGCATTTCTTCAGATTCAAAACTTTAAGGTTTGTTAAATTCCTTATACCTTCAGGTAATTCAACAAGGTCCTCACAAAATTCAAGGTCCACAGATTCTAGATGACTCAAAGAAGTCATGCACTGAGGTAGGTTACGGAGCATAGTGCAATATTTTAAGGTGATAGTTTGTAAGTTCCAAAGCTTCCCAAACGATTCTGATGGTGGAAGTTTTTGCAACTGACGGCAATCAACAATACTAAGGATCCTTAAATTTTCCAATTTTTCCAAGGAATTTGGTATATATTTGACACCACAACTCTTTAGGTATAAGCTATGAAGATTATCACAATCACCAATAGACTGTGGTAAACTCTTGATACTCCAACCATCATCCATTTCTAGAGTTATAAGCTTCTTAAGCTTACCGAAAGTTTCAGGTACACCTGCAAGTCTGGTGCACTTTAATACATGAATGGCCTGCAAATTCCAACAATGCGAGAGAGCTTCTGGGAGTGCCTCACAGTTAACATTGGATATTTCAAGATATCCCATGTATTCAAACTTTGAAACAAACAGAGGCAATGAGTCAACAGTTATATACTTCAAAATAATAGTACGGACACAACGCTGTTTGTCCATTGTCTTGTCAAATGTGAGGCCACGGCCAGAAACATAGAGTGCACGGACCTTGCCACATAATTTGTTGTCAATCTTCCCAGTATATGAAGGCAAAGATAGGTATCTGCATCTGTTTATTTGATTGTTTGTTTCTATCTCAGACACAAATTCATCCTGTAGAATTTGTCTAGCGAGATCATGAATCAAATCATGCATTTTGCATGTTACACCCCTTGTGAACCAATCTTGGTCTTGATCCTGATCTTGAAGGAACCCCACTTTAAGAAGGGAATCAAAATAGCTAATTCCAACATCTTCTGGTTGTCGAGCTTGGTTTGTCGGAATGAAGCCATGAGCTATCCATTGAGAAATCAAATGACGTCTGTTGATTATATAGCCTCTTGGAAAGATAGAGCAATGTAGAAAACAAGGCTTTAGATGATCCGGTAAATGAACAAAACTCAACCATAAGCATGCAAATACTCTATATTCATCATCCTCAACATCTAATAAATTACTATTGCTTATGGACTGCCATTCTTCAATCCCTTTCATTCCATGGAGGACACCTGCAATAACTTTAATTGCAAGAGGCACACCACCACATTTGTTCACAATCTCTATCCCGACTTGTAGGAATTCAGCGTCTAGAGCTTTCATGGCAATTCCAAAACATTGCTGAAACACTTTCCAGCTATCTTCCTTGGACAAGAATGGTAGGTCATATGCATAACTAGAATCCACTGCTTCTGCAACTTTTCTACTACGAGTAGTGAGTAAAATACTACTGCCAGGTGCACCACTCTTTAAATGTACCATGAACCGTTCCCAATCAACACGATCCTCTGTCCAAACATCATCCAAGACAGCAAGGAACCTCTTTCCAGCTAACTTGTCTGAGATAGTTCTGCTCACATGCTGCAATGAGAGATGGTCAGGCATGCCACCAGCAATAGCTTCAAATAACTTCTCCACAAGCTTTTCAACAACAAATTCTCTTGACACATGAACCCACAATAGAACATCAAAATGGTTTACAATGTTACCATCATTAAACACTAGTTTTGCGAGAGTAGTTTTACCAGAGCCACCTAGCCCGATGACTGAAACTATCTTTATTCTTTGTTGGTTGTTAGTCTCTATCAGCTCAGATGTTATCTGATTCTTCTCTTGGTCCCTGCCAAATATTGATGTCTCATCCACAACAGTATACAATGGCACCTCTCCAATTGTCTTTCTTGTATGCTGAACAGGATGATCTGTTGGCATGCTATTTGCTATTGTGCTATAGTCACTCCTTCCTTTCACAATTGCATCAAATCTGTTCTTTACTGCCTTGATCTTGTGAGCTATCTTAAATTCGGTCACAGTTGATTTAGGTTTTGTCCACAAGTATTTGACCAAGGTATTCTTGCCACCAGTAATTTTTATGTCTTGTTTTTCAGCCTCGATGTGGAACTCATGGACTAAATCTTCAGCATCATAAGCAGCTTCTTTCAATTTTTTGAGCCAGTTAGATGAACGGCCATTTCTTATCACTTTATCACCTACTGTATGCAACCAATCGTTGATCTCCTCAACTAGATCCTGGAGTTCCTGAAGATCTTTGGCTACACCTGCTTTAGAGCTGAACTCTTTGATTGCACGAGGAGCTAACTTTGCCCCCACAACCTTCAATACAGCTGATACTAAGGCAACTTCCATCGCACTCGTATTTCTCAAAGTGTCTCCCTTGCTTGTACCCTGCAAATTGAATTTGCCAAGAGCTGCAACTTAAAAAATTTGCATAAATGAGCTACAATAATCTTTGTGTTAGACCTAATAACCACTGTAATCCGTTGCTACACATAGTATGTATCCACCTGAATGCCTGATTATTATTTATTTTCTGCGTTTGCTAACTTTGTCATGTATGATTCGTGCACACAATGATCTTGTGTCATAGAAATGATGTGCATGAATTGGTGGATGGTAATAGTGATAGGCATCTGACCTGGGAAACACCCTTTAGACTTCACGCTCTTGAGGTCTTCCTTTGCAAGCAAACTCTTATGTCTTCTTGTTTCTAACATCACCAGAAAATTAATATGAATGAGAGGAAACACAGGGTGTGACATATACATGAAAGTCAGCTATATAAGATAGGAGGTTAATATACCAAAGCACTGGCATAAGGGAAGAAAAGATTAACTGTGTCATTCTTGTACAGACTGATTGCCAAATAGAGTTCCCCTGAGAAGAGGCAGAAGGAAATTAAATTTATGCACCAAAGAAAATAGCAGATGAAAGGAAGAAACTGATAAGTATGGAAAGAGCGACAAGGAAATGAAATTAATCTGGTTTTGTGGATACTAGATACCTTGGGATCAGATCAAATGACGTGTGCTGTGCAATCTCCAAATATTTTTGTCCATGCAGATCGGAGCATGCGAGGCTTGGGTTGCCGAAACTTTCAAGGAATGCAACTAAGACTGCAGGTCTGCAGAGAACTTTCTGTAATTTTTGGTGCTTCAGTGGCTTGTCGCTGTCAATAAGAAATATTATCACCTACTGAGAAAGAGATGTGCACTTAAGATTGCCAGGTCTGCTGTTAAAAAAAGCCAAAACTGGACGGCCAAATGTCCCCATCAAAAACAGATTTATACAAAAAGTTGACACAAATCACTATGGTCTTTCGTTGCAATGCGGTTGCCAGATGAATTACTTGCATTGAAAAGGATTGCCACCACTAGTGACTTAAAAACGTTTAAGGTACCATAAGCTGAGTTGGAAACACGTACTCAGAGCGTATTGTAAGTACCACTTGGAATTTGAATACTGCCATTATTGCGCTTATCATTACTGGACGAAGGCCGAGACGCAACTGCCCGAGGGAGTAATCTGATTTGGTTTGACTGCAGCCCAACATACACTGCGGCATCTGTGTGCGCTCGTCCCCAACCTTGCGGAGGGGGAGGTCGGAGGTGGACTAGCTGCCACCCGTCACCAAATTGATGCGCCTGGTTCTCCTGCAACCGCGCCAAGAAGTCCTACAGCCACACCAGCTCTGCGTCGAAACACCTCGGCCGCACCTCTCCTTAAAAACTTGTTGGAGACATTCTCGCAAACAGGTGCTGGGCACGCGCGGTGGCGTGTGTGCCGTCCACCTAGCCGCGTCTATGGTAACTAAGAGCATGTCGACAACTACACTCACCTCACTGTAGCGGTCCTAACTAAGCTGGCGGCACCGGAGGGCTTCGGAAAGAGTTTTGGGTCGCTGCCGCCGGCGACGGCTTGGGAAAGAAGAACGGCTAATCGACAGGACTCAGGAGTGAGTGAGTGCATTACATGGTCGCATGGACTCAAATGGATTCGGGTCATGGCCCATTTACTAGCAATCCACAGGCCGCTCACCGGCTAATCGACGGGCTTCAGCTCATGGGCCAAGTGATTTAAACAGCGCCAGGCTTTGCTCGTCGTATATTGGACTAAAAAAAGCTACGCCTTATACACATTATACTCTAATTTCTTGACTTCTAGTACAGTGGGAGTATTTTGATCCGTAGTTGCATGCAATGCGAGATAAAATTCTAGGGTTTCTTTCTTGTGCCTAGGAAATTTTGTAGAGCGCTTACCACTTAATATTTCCAAGTCAATATTTCATCTGCAGTTACTGTGATATACAGGCACAATGTTCATGACACAAGAACTGAAATCAGAATTTTGATGGCCACTAAAACGTATGCCATTTTACAATGAACCTCTGAAGGTTAAGTGGTACGCAGACTGCACTGCTAACAGCAATAGTTTCTCTAAAGAAAACTGCTTACATTTATATACATGTGCGTCAGTGTGTGTGTATTTACCTACACACTATGGGGTGCTGTCTGCAATTTGTACTTTTCCTCTTTGGGGCTTTGGAATAGATTGAGTTACATTGTCTAAACAAAATTCAGAAGGCAACCAAACTGCACCAATGTGAAAGCAGACAGTACCTGCAGCAAAATAGCATCCTCAATATACAGCATGTGTACCATGAACAAATAAAAAGAGACATCTGCTCCGGTACTCCTCCCTCAAAATATTTGCATATAAACTTTAAAGCACCTAATTTAGATAATTAATCTCTTTCGTAATTATATTTTCCAAATCTGGGCGCTGGATCCAACCTGTCCGTCCAGCCCAGAGTCCAACCCGTCAAGTATAGTCACGGTTCTCACAGAGAAGCAGACGGCTCCAGCGGCATTTGGTTCCTTCCATTCCTCGAGTCGAGAAAGGAGACGGGTGCGGCACGGCGGGTCCCATTCCTCGAGTCGAGAAAGGAGACGGATGCAGCACTGCGGCAAGGACCCGCCGTGCCGCTAGCAGGAGAAGGCTGCCTCGCCGCGCCGCTAGCCATGGAAGGTCTCCTTGCCGCGCCGCCGGGCAGGGAAGGTGGACCCGTTGCCGTCCCCATGCCGCACCGAGCGCGTCCTCTACCTGTGAGTCGGGAGCCGCCAGATTCACTCACACGGACACTGTTACATACATGTGCTAGAGCCGGAGGCCAAGTATTTGGTCTGAAATTCTCATCGAAATCTCAATAAACTGTTTGTTTTTTTGTTGATCTGTACAAGAAGTCGATCAGAGGTCAGAGGATCGACACAGCTCGCCGAACAAGAAACTAGGCCGTTCTCGTTGCACTCCGGGCAACGCCTCACGCCTGAACGCTCCGCCATTCTCGTCCTCCACGAACAGTCGAACACCTTGCAGCTGCCAGAGCACGCGTAGCAGGGCACGAACCGCACCCCGCCGCAGCCGGCACAGGCGTCCTGCGCGCCGCCGGCACCTCCTCCCTTGGCGGTGGCGCACGGCGGCGCCGCATCGCAGGCGTCGAGCGCCGATGCCAGCTCCCCGGCCTCGTGCAGGCGGCGGACCTCCTCGGCGCCGCCCAGGTGCCGGCCGTCCGCTAAGTCTAATACCTGCTGGAGTTGCGGCGGCGGCGGCAGGCGGCCTCCGTCGTCGCCGAGCACGGCACGGAGCTCGTCTTTGAACCCCTCGTGCATGGACAGGTCGCGCTCGTCGACGCGCACGCCGTAGTTGCGCAGGATGGCAGTCGTGGACGAGCAGGCCTCGTACGTGTGCCGAGTGCCGGATCCAGCGAAGGCTGGTCAGGTGCACGCGACTCGACCCGCGCCCGCATGTTGCCCGAGGAAGTCTCGATCATTTCGCGCTTCTCGATGTCACCACCGCCAGTCCGCCACTGCCTTCGTCTCGGTCGTGTTTGACGAGATCAGCAAGACGCGGCCGCGATTCAGGTGCCGTCGCCAGGTCGTCGAGCGCCTTCTGGAACGCGTCCCGGAGTTCCGGGTCGAACACCGGGAACCCGGGCGCCGACCGCGCCTTCCGCTCGACGCCGCCGGCGTGGACGACGCAGCCTTCCGTATCTTCCTCCTCCTCCTCCTTATTGTCGTCGAGCCCTTTCATGAGCTCCCATACGTTCATCTCCTAGGGGTCGCGCTCCGGCGTATTGGTCGGCATCTGCGGCGCGGTGACAGGACCCTCGACGACGAACGAAGGGGCTACTCCCGGCTCACTGGGGCGTGGATGCGCTCAGTGCCGCGTGTCCCCCCGGCGGGTGGCGCGAGCGCCAGTCTCCTTCCTCGACTCAGTGCCGCGTGGGGGCGCCGACGGCGGGTCCGCCTTCCCTGGCCGGCGGTGGATCCCCGCCGCGGTGCCGCGCCCTTCTCCTTCGTCGACTCCAGGTATGGAATGGAAGGAACAAAATGACGTCCGCGCCGTCTGCTTCTCCGTGAGGACGTGACGACGATGACTATGGGCTGGACGGGCGGGCCGTACTCTGGGCTGGACGGACGGGCCGGATCCAGACGCCCAGATTGAAAATATAATTAGCAAAAAGATTAATTATCTTAATTGGATGCTTTAAAATTCGTGCAAATATTTTAAAGAGGGAATACCGGAGTGCATGGTCTCAATACAAATAGAGTTCCGGGTTTCAAAAGGTATCGGAAACAATCCTTCTTTTTCAGACGACAAGAAATGCTTGTACAGTAGTGCATGATCACAATACAATTTGTTTCCTTATGTTTCTTGGCTCACAGTTTGTTCCTCTCGCCCGGCGTTGCTCCCCGTGGCTGAAGAAACTTGTTGTATTCCCTCAATCTGTTGAGCAACTTCTGACATTGCTGGTCTCAATGTGGGGTTCTTGTCACAGCAATGAATTGCAAGTTTGAGAAACTGAACCAGCTCCTCCACCTCTACAACACTGTTTTTTGTAAGGAGCTTCTCATCAAATTTTTCCGATACCCACTCCTCACGGATGAGTGCTAAAACCCATTCGGACAAATCTGGCTTGAGGATTGGTGACTTGCCTGTGAGCATCTCAAGCAGTATGACACCAAAACTGTACACATCATCCTTTTGTGCAATGTAAATGTTGTGGTCTGCAACTAATGTTGGTTTGCTGACGAGAGTTTTGAGGCCGTGTTCTGAGACACGTGCCTCATAGCTCCCTGTAAGAAGAATGTTAGAGAAGTTGAGGTTGCCATGGGACGGGCAGCATTGGTTGAGTGGATGAAGGCAACAGCACGAGCTACATTGAGTGCAATGGCTGACCGAATCTCCCAGCCTACCGGAGCCACATTTTCTCTTGGAAAAGTTATTCCAGTGTGAACGAAGCATAATCTTCAAGTACAATCATGGCACAACATAAACTACATATATAGATAAAATTTTTGCAACAGGGCCTTTTGCTGAAAACAAATTCGTTATATAATAGATGCAAATTTTCTTTATGATTTTTATTATGAATCTTGACATGACTTACTGCATTGTAGCTCCCTCCTTCCCTTTTGATCTTTGGTTTTCATTTTCCAAAGAGTCAAATTTAATCAAATTTGACCAGATATATACAAGAAAATATTAATATTTACAGTATATAATTAGTATCATTAGATAGATCGTTCAAACTATTTTTATAATAAATTTATCTGGAGATATAAATGTTGCTACTATTTTCTACAAATCGTACAAATCTAGTCAGTTTAAAAAGTTTTTGACCTGCACATTTCCCGTAGCGGCAAATATAAAGGGACAAGGAGTAGATATAACAAACAAAGCCTATTTTTTTTGGGTCCAACTCATGAACAGTATATTACCATGAAGATTTGAAGCTAGGCTACCATTTGGAAAATAATCATACACCAGTAGCTGCTCATCTCTCCTGTAGTAGTATTGACGTAGTGGGACTACAAGCTCATGCTCTATTGTTCCTATTGCTGCTATTCGTTTCTTGAATACTTTCTCTGGCACATTTGACCCATCTATAGTCTTCATTCTCTTTACAGTTAACGTGAAACCACCTTGCAGTATAGCCTTGTATGTCGATCCATATTTGCCTCTCCCAAGAACCTCGGCAGATGCGTCCAACAGCTTATGTAATTCTATCCCTTGCGATGAACCAAAGCTGTAGAGTCTCGGACTCCTGTCTCTAGCTACTGTGACACCATGCACATCTCTATCTACTTCACTGACTTTCTGTGTTTGTACCTCTGCTTTGAGAACTTGATTTCCATGAAAGTGTTTGTCATCAGTAGGAACCATATTTTCGGTCGACTGTACCTCTGCTTTGAGAACTTGATTTCCATGAAAGTGTTTGTCATCAATAGGAACCATATTTTTGGTCGGCTGTACCTCTGCTTTGAGAACTTGATTTCCATGAAAATGTTTGTCAGTAGGAACCACATTTTGGGGTGGTTGTTTGCTTTTCCGTACCCAGCCAAACAAAAGTATTTTTTCTTGTGAATGATATTGAGCTTTTCTAAACATCCGAAGGCTTTTCTGCAACATCTTTCATTTCTGGACGTTTCTCTAGGTCCATTGTTAAGCATTTTGCTGCTAGTTTCCCAATTCCATCAAGAATCCTCAAATTTTTCTCATCTGCAACTTTTACATCATAAAATACCCGTACCTTCTTTCGTTTTGCTAGAGCTTGAGTAAAGCTTTCAGTAAGGCTAATTTTACCATCACCGACAGCCTTTCTTCTAGTAATCAGTTCCAAGAGAACAACTCCAAAACTATAAACATCACTCTTTGAGGTGAGACGCCCGCTTCGAGCAAACAAAGGATCCATATACCCTATACTCCCTATTACATGTGTGGTGTATAAGGTATTATCTGTTGAAAGTAACTTTGAAATCCCAAAGTCTGATATTTTTGCATTGAGGTTGTCATCGAGAAGTATGTTGGCAGGCTTAATGTCTCCATGGATGACTCGTCCATACATTTGCGAATGCATATAGCTTAATGCTTCTGCACACCCTATAGCAATACTCAATCGTGTTTCCAAAGATACGGAAATTTCACTGTGGTGAAGAATGTCACTGAGATTTCCTCTAGAGATATATTCAGTCACCATCATTAGTGCATTTTCACCTATACAACAACCAATGAGTCTAACTACATTCCGGTGATTGATTTGACAATGGACAATCACTTCTTTGGCAAAGTTGTCCTTCACATTATGGATGTACCTCTTTACAGCAACTGAACTGTTATCATAAAGAACCCCTTTATAAACTTCTCCAAATGCCCCTTTTCCAAGAAGAGTGTTATAGTTGTTAGTGATTATTCTTATATCTTCTTCTTTGAAATACCTTATGTTGTGATTGTTATGTGTTGTCCACATTGGTTTGCCATTGTCCTTGATGTATCCTCGTAGCTCATTTTCTGGCATATCCATGTGATATGCCAATAGTAATTCCTATTATGGAAATCTTGATTACATCTGGTACAGAAGAGATGTTGATAGTTTTCACCTAAAGGGGAAATAATGCAGGAAAGACTTGGTGTTAAATTATAGACCAGTGCTTCAATGAAAACAAAATGATGTAGTACTTGCACCCCCTGATTTGGTCAAACTTCATATGCTTAGATACTCCAAAGATTCTTGAAATGACTTATAATTTAGGATGGAGAGAGTAACATATAAAGGTTAGTTTCTAATTACAATCAAGAGCAATTTACAATGTAACCAGAGGCATGACCAGTACAATCGAGAGCAATTTACGTTGTAACCACTACTTTAATGAGAAAATTTGCTACAGGACACTGAGTGATCTCTCTTTGCTAGCGGACATGCAAATTAGAGTCGTTGGCTAGTGGATACTCTGATTTTTGTCAAATTTATTGGTGGACACCTTGCCTAATGAGATAATTTTATAAACTACATATAAAATCATATAAGTACCCAAAAATTAAACAAAAACTTTCTACACTCCAATGTAACACCCCCGGTCCGGGGCTTAATAGGATTAATATGGTACTCATACCAATAAGTTGCAACTTCTTTTTCTGGAAGCTCATCTCGAAAGAACTCCAGGGTTAAGCGTGCTTGGCCCGGAGCAATTTCAGATGGGTGACCGACCGGGAATTCGTTCCCGGTGCGCATGAGTGAGGACAAAGTGCGCTTGAAAAGACCGGTGTTGGTCTGTGAGGGTAGTATTGGTCCTATTAAAGCTGTCGATGTAAGCGCCGCGGTTTCACGGCTCTCGCGGTTTCACGGGCGCGTGTGTCGCAGCTTGCGCAGCATGGTGCGCATGGTCGGTGTAGATCCGCTGTGGTCACACGGCATGGCACATGCGCCGGCACCGACACACGGACGTGGGCCAAGGGAGGAGGTTCCCGGCTTTGGGGGTGATCGACGAGGACGCCGATCGCTTAAGGGGTGAGGATGTAACACCCCGGTCCGTGGCTTAATAGGATTAATATGATACTCATACCAATAAGTTGCAACTTTTTTCTCGAAAGCTCATCTCGAAAGAACTCCGGGGTTAAGCGTGCTTGGCCCGGAGCAATTCGAGATGGGTGACCGACCGAATTCGTTCCCTGGTGCGCATGAGTGAGGACAAAGTCTTGCTGAAAAAGACCGGTGTTGGTCCGTGAGGGTAGTATTGGTCCTATTAAAACCTGTCGATGTAAGCGGGCCCGGCCTCAAGGAGGCGGGGCGTTACATCCAACATAATAAGAACTACAAAGTAGAAGTATTGATTTGTATTGAAATGACTATTTTGCCCTTCTTCATAAATAGACAAGAATTCGTGATGTACACGTTCTGTGGTTTATGAAGAGGGGCAAAATGGTTATTTCAATGCAAATCAATACTTCTAGTTCTCATCATGTTGGAGTGTATAAAAGTTTTTGTACAATTTTAGGTACTTATATGATTTTATATGTATTTTGTAAAATTATCTCACTAAGCATGGTGTCGACCAGCAAATTTAAAAGAACCGGAGTGTCCACTAGCAAAGAGAGGTCACTCTTAGTGTCCTGTAGCAAATTTTTCCTACTTTAATTTGTATCTAATCTAAAATATCTAGGTCACCTGTTATAGAAAATAAATAAAAGCATCTCACAAAACCACATGTGATACTCATATAAGTTGCTACAGAACAATTAATTTAATATCCATATACACTATATACATTTCTAAATTGCACACTTTCTACCACTATTAGGTTAAAAGTAAAGCATAATGCTATGTTTCACCATTAGATCAACTAAACACTTATACCTTAGGATAGATATTTGTTTTGATAGCTTATCAAAAGTGGGGGGGGGAATTCTATTAACAAATGCAATGACATTGACAATTCACTTTAAGTTGTAGGGAATTTGGTGTTTCCACCTTTGTTGTAGAGTTCAATGGTAATTTTACCTCTTTACCTTATGTTTTTTTCTTAACTCTGTGATTTTACCTGTGGCGCATGGTTTCTAGGCAATGGCATGCGAGTGTCCCTCTACATCTGTGAGGAAGAGGGTCCCATGGAGCGCTATGTGGTGTGTCTGGAGTGCTCCTCAGTCAGTGTTTGAAAATAAATAGTTTCTCTTTCTCAACATTTGTTTCAGAACTCGATAATAATATCTCGCGTTTGTATAACTACCTCAAATTTATATGTTACCGCTCTAGAACAAAATATCACCCTACTAATGCACCAAGTTTTCTTTGCTATAGCCACACACAAAAAAACGTCTCCCGCTGAGAAGCTCCTCCTTTGTTCACCAACAAAATTGTACCCAAGAAACCAACACAATTAAAATGGACAACTCAGATTTGATTTGAATCATTCTCTCTCCTTACTCACACACATCGGACTGTCCAGATCAAAAGTATCACACATCCTCCTCTCCTCACTCATCCTCCCACGCCCGGAAGTCGCGGCACCGCGGCACGCCAATCACGCGTGGCTGCTCGGCGTGGCTGTCGATCGACGGGCTGGAGGCGGCGGCGTTGGCGTTGCTCAGTCTGCACCATCGCATGGATCCGCAGGAGGCCGGTGAACACGATCGCGTCGAGGCATCCACGGTCTGCACGCCTCCGCCGTGACGATCGGGAAAGCGCAGCCGCCGCGGCGACCGTGATCGCGGCCATGATCTACTGACCCGGCTGCACTTCCACGACTCCGTGCAGGGCTGCGACGCCTCCTGTCCAGGTGCCCGTGAATCCGTCGAGCCTCACGTCCAGGTGCTGCATGCGGTGGAATTCGTCAGGTATCTGTCCGGGAAGAACAACGTTCTGCTAAGTGCTGCGATCTGCAGGTGGAGGCGTTCGGCAGTTACCTGTTCGTCAGGCTTAAGAGATTAAATATTATGTTTCGTGTGTTTGTCAATTTCAACTAAGATGCCTACCTGTGTGTTGGTTCAAAAGCATGGTATTTTTCAAATTGTGTATCTGATATGCCAGGCTAAGAACTTGTCCAAAGTTATACTGCAAATGGGACAGGCTTCTTTCTTTTTAGTGGCCTGACTCAGCGGCCAATGAAATGATGCTCATCACTCTAACTTGCAGAAAAATATTAAATATTTTTGTGATATATATTGTCCTTGCTGCATTTGGCTTGTCTTTTGCCGTATAAGCTTCTTTCTCTCGAGAGATCTTGTCAGTATAGGCTAAAAGCTACTGCTATATGGTTATTGTCATCTGGTTTAAATAATTTTTGGTAGGAGTACCATGTGTACTCCCTTTTTTAATTTTATAATTTTCCAGATGTGAAGTGCTGCTGTGTACTGATCCTTGTTTATTGCTGCCACAGGCTAATCTTACTGTAGTGCGAGGAGAGAAATTCTATGCTTCCTACAATTTCATCAAAGGTAATTTATACAGTGAAACAACACTTACCTTCATTTGGAATGCTGCTCCTACTTTGTGCTCAACAATCATTGTTGATATTCAGCTCACAATGACATGTAAATTTGTGCCAATCCAAATGAAGGCTTGGGTTGTCTGATCTCCTCCCTGATGGCTAAAATTTGTTCAAAAAATCTGAATGCTTGGCTCACTTTGGAACTTTATCATATAGGATAGGATCTACAATATACAATATATAATATGTGAATTTTAGCGAATCTGATTGTTCCTTTTATTTTTTATAAAATTTATTTTGTTTTGTATTTCACCGTAGCGTTCCGGACCAACTCTGCGTGGTGGCCGAGCTGCTGTCGCTCTGGTTTCCGCTGGATCAGCCTTCCAAATGCCCGGATCAACTTAAATTTTGATGAAGTCATTCATGTGTGCTCTTGCCATAATGCTGTCCTCTGGTATATATATATACCCTTATTAAATGTACCAGGCTCCAAGAGCACAATTTATTTGAAAGTTCAGTATAACTCTCAGGGCTTGTATGAGTTGTATGATCATGGACAGACTTTGGCAGGCTTGATAACAATGGGACTGCAAAGGAGGTAGTTTCAAAATGATCTCAAATGTAGGAGGTTAATGAGAGGCTAAGGTTCTTTTTAAGAGTACAACCATATCTAGGCCTTGTCTTTTCACTGCAAACTACCTATTTACAGTTAGTCATTTGTACTATGGTTGTGTTCAATTACAAATTTATAAATTCGTAGAGGTTCTTGACCTTTTAAATTGTTTATTATCTTAATTTACTACACGGTATTCAATTTACTGTGGAAGATTCTGGAGGCTTTATCAGTGAATTTTATTTGTTTATATTCGAATCTTCTATAGATTGTTTTTAGAATTTTTAGTTGACTAGGGAAAGGCTATTTTTTACTGAAATGAATTGTGGATAAAGTATCACCGTAGCATTAGCACGGGCACTATACTAGTATAATTAGTTTACTACTCTCTTGTTTTAAATTGTAAGTTGTTCTGTCCTTTCTAGTTATATATTTATTGGTATGCATCTAGATATATAATAAAAACGGTGTATTTAGAGATGTCAAAGCGATATAGTTTGGAAAGCACATAGAAATCGATCAGAATGTGCTAATCAAGCTAGACCAGCACACATGCAGATATTCCAGAGAGCCCGATTACAAGACAAATGGAATCACAATATCATTGAATAAATTTCTAAGCCACAGTTCACTTGTATTTATTATGAGTCTTAGAAATTTGATTTAAATTGGGCCAAGCTCAATTAAATACAATGAAAAAATTAGCTTATTATTATTAGCACAAGCATTCAATTAAATTCAATAAAAATAGCTAACTTAATATTATTGGTACCACCACACTGAACAAATTTATGTGCCATTACAACACAGACATATTTATTAATTACATATTAAAAAAGGTGGAAGGAAAGAAATTTAATTATCAAAGAAAATAGCATGTGCCAAGGAAGAATTTGACAAGAGTGACAACATTAGAGTAGTAGTAGCAGCAGCAGTAGTAGTAGATACCTTGGGATCTGATCAACTGACATGTTCCCGTGCAATTTCCAAATGTTTTCTCCAAGTAAGTAAATCGGAGCATGTGGGGTTGCAGAAACTTTCTATGTAGGAGTGCAACTTAACAAGAATGCAGGCGTGCAGTGAAATTCGGTGGATTAATGGGGGACAAATAGCGGCGATTCAATGTGACGTGTGAAAAATATATATAAGGACAATGGCAGCGATTGGAACTAGGTGGATTGGAAAGGTTTTTTTGTCACATTTGCTAGACCTTTGGAATGTATCATCGAAAACTATGTTCTCTTATGGACAGTACATACTGCATACAGCCCCGATCGTAACGAGGTGGGCTGCCTGCCAACCATAAGCAAGGAGTAAAGGAATATACGGAAGCTTCCTAAATTTGACCCATTTTATCATTCGGATCCTCAAACTCTAAAAATATACCCATTGTATTATTCGGATCCTTAAACTGGATAGCACCAAGGATGAAAAATCGTCTCTGGAAAACCGGTAGAATTGAAGCCAGAGATAGAGCAGGGCGGCGGTCTGGCCTTGACTGCTCTCACTTGCCAGGCATGATCAATCAAACAAAGAAAATACTGTCATACTGATAGTGGTAGTGAACATGATTCCAAACACGGTTTATGAAAATATCATCAGACCAACATAATACAAAAAACAATTTCAAACACTGAAACAGGTTCACAGGGAGCCACACCTCGCACAGAAGGCTTCAAATCTGTCATAAGAAACTGTACATATTTACATGGTATATAGTACCATCTTTTGGTATCTGGTAGATGTGCACATTATTTGCTAGAGAATAAAATGGATAGTTCTTTCTAATAAGAAAGAAAATTGCTTTCCAGAAACATACGTGCGAACCCAGAAACATATGGCAAAATGCATGTTCCTCCTGTAATAAGGCCCTTTTTTCATTTTATTTTATACAGCCTTCAACTGTCACCAGAATCTGTAAAACAAGCATTGGATACTAACACGAAGAGCTTCAGTGTTACCAGTAGCTAAGAAAACAAAATCTGTGAAAACAGGGATTCACCTCTCAAATCCCCATCCAGAGCAAAGGACGATTTTCATCCTTGGTGCTATCCAGTTTTCCAGCTGAGGCGATGGGACTCAAGTGCCTGTTCACTGTTGCTCAGGTCCCTCTGTCACCAGAGCAGGTGGGGAAAATGTTCATATCTATTATCTCAAAACACACACTTCATTCATCCTGATGCTGTTCTTCATTCATCCTGATGTTGTTCATGGTAAACACAATCATACAAGGAATACTAGCAGGGATCCCGTGCTAAAGCACGACCGTTTTTTTTAATGGATCTGTAATGTTCTCATGTAGTCCTGGCACTGTTACTAACGGGCATACGCTGTTCGCTAACGGGTATGTACTGTTCATAGCGGGTCTATACTGTTTAATAACAGGGTTTATTACTGTTTATAATGGTGGTACTGTTAATGGGTTTACTGTTCATAACGGGCGGACACTATTTGCTGGAACCGTTACTGTTCCGGGAACAGTACCGAATATGTGGTTTGTTACTGTTTATAACGGTGGTACTGTTAACGGGTTTACTGTTCATAACGGGCGGATACTATTTGCTGGAACCGTTACTGTTCCGGGAACAGTACCCGCGCCGTTTACTGTTCCTGGGACAGGGATATGTGAGGGGGCACGATTCTTGGCGTTGCAGGGCTTTAAGGGATATGTATAGATTAGTACTGGCATCTTCAAACAGGGAATGTTGCGACTGTAGCTAGCTATTCCTATTCGCATTACAATGAAAAGAAGAATTAAGATCAACTGATCAAGAGCATTACATACATGCAGATTCCATTAGCTGGTCGATAATATCAGCTCTACCTTTGTGTGAAGCAAGCAGAAATTGATATTCGCAAAAGGATCAAAGCTTCTATACGTGTAACATGATTGTAACATGATTCAAAGACAGCAGCTCTGCCTCAAACTCACACGGGAGGGTGAAACTGAAATGGAGCCTGCTAACCAGGAACTGACGAGCATGACCCGAGCAAAACCCAAATGAAGAGAATAAATCTGGTCTAAAAGACGTTAGATACTTCGAAATCTCATCAGCAGCTGTGTACCCTGCAATCTCCAGACATCTTCTCAATGGAAAACTGAGTTTGCAGGATTTGGGGGGCTAATGAAACTGTTTAGGCGTATACTGAAATTTTGGTGCTTCAAAGGTTGTAACGCATCGTTGACATCTATATGATAGATAGGCCCTTCTCAAACAAGTATACATTTTCCTCGAATGGGAATTCTCATTCGAGGAAGGGATGGGCGACGACTTGCAAGAGTTAGGTCAACTAAAAAGACAACAAGAGAGTGAGATATAAACAAATTGAAGAATTCAAACACAAGCACCCATGTCATTTTCACCCTAGCTAGGAAACAAAAAAGAAGAAATGCGAGTATGTGCTCGGTTGGTGCAAATTCTTGGCAAGCCAGAAGTAAGCACCAAGGAATTCCCAGAGGGGTGACGAGAGCTGAAAATTACTAGCGCCGTTCTCCAGCAGCAGCACCACTGAGCCTCCTAGAGGACACGTGTAGGTCAACATCGAACACGTTGAGCTGTTCATCCCTATCACTGCTTGAGGACATTTCCACGAACAGGCTGTGGGCACGAGCGCGTTCGTCCCAGTTCCATGCCAATGCCATGCATGGCACTAGACGGCGCATGGCGTGCCTGTTCCCGCTCCGGCAGTAACAATCAAAAAGAACAAAAAGAGAATGCTCGCTCACCTTTGCTTGACATGAGGCAGGCAGGAGCAGCCGGCACGAGCGCTGAGCCAGCGACTGTCGCCGTCCTCATCCTCGGGATTCGGATGTGGAATCGCACGCCTGAGGCCTCGGCCGGCCTCTGACTCTGTCAGGTAAGTAACAGCTGCTGCCTGCACTGCAATGGTCCTCAACTTCGTCAGGCTGCACTCACCGTCGCTTCGCCGACGTCGTCGGTTTTCCACTCTGATGGTCCTGTTCTGTGTAATATTGTTCTGTCACTGTCAGCACGTAAGCACGCGCGTTTTCCCTTCAGTTGTCAGACCTTGAACAGTAGTACGTACGTATCAGATTTCTGCATTATCGTTAATGATCTGATCCACCTTGTTTTGAATATAAAGACATGGACAGAAGAATCTTAGGCCTTGTTTAGATGTTATAGAGTTCACCCAATCGACATCTATTGGGATGGATTGGGATAGAATTTAGTTTCACTCCAATCCTCTTCAATGCATATAGATTGATGCGAAATCAACTATATTCAAATAAAACCTAAAGAGGATTATTATTATTATATATTATTATTTGGGACGAATCTCAACTCTAGCTAAAGTAGCAGTGGAGCAGAGTAGCTAATAGCTTCTGAATCGTGTACATTGAACTGAATGCTCCAGTAAATATAGTTATTCCTGATTGCCCTACTCCTCTGAATTTTCTACTAAGTTTTTTTTTTTTTTACAAGGTTTTTTTTTTTTTTTTTTGGTTTACAAGGGCCTACTACTCAGTTGGCCCAGGGCCTCACAGGCAACAGCACCGATCATCACGACGGCCAGCAGATTTTTGAACCAATGGTGCTGCACCAAGTAGAAAGATGCAGGCGCATTTCTGCACCACCCACCATGTCCTAGAGCCACACCACCACCACCAGCGCTCGCGGAGGCAGCGTGCCTCGCCAACGAGTCGCCGGTCAAGAAGATCACGTACCCACTACTACTTGTGGAAACCGCGGCATAATTGCCAGGCATGGTCAATCAAGCAGAGAAAATACTGTAACTGTGACTAGAGACTGTCATACTGGTAGTTGTAGTGAACAAAAGTATCATCAGACATAGTGAACACTGGAACAGGCTCACACAGAGCCACACCTCGCACAGGATACTCCAAATTTGTCGCAAGAAATCGTACATGTTTACATTGTAGCACCATCTTCTATTGGTATCTGCTAGATTTCCTCACACTATTAACTGTCACCAGAATAAAATGGACGATTCTTTCTAGCAGGAAATAAGATTGCTTTCTAGAAACATATGTAAGGATCCCATAAACATATGGCAAAATGCAAGTTCCTCCTGTAAACAATGCCTTTTTCCATTTTATGCAGCCTTCAACTGTCACAAGAATCTGTAAAACAAGCATTGGATACTGACACCTATATACTCCAGACAAGATTTTTAGTGTTACCGGTAGCTAAGAAAAAATCAGTGAAAACAGGGATTCATCTCTCGAAACACCATCCAGTTTCCAGCTGGGGCAGCCACAGGGGAGGCAATGGGACTTATGTTGCCTGTTCACTGTTGCTCAGGTCGCTGTGTCGCCAGAGCAGGTGGGAAAATGTTCATGTCTATTATCTCAAACCAAACAAAGAAAAAAAAATCTTCATTTGTCCACAAAACTGAAACTAAATGAATTTCAAGGTATCTGATTCAAAATAAGAGAATAAAAGAACAAAATGATCATAAACAGATAAGTTCAATGTGAAGTAGTTAACAGATGGGTCTCATCTCATCTTACTATATTATAAGTGATACCAGAAAGTCACAACATGAAGTTGCTTTATCTAGTCTGCATCTGGTTACTTGAAAGAAAATCAAGTCATTATAAAAATGCGGAATCACATGAACACCATAACCCCCAATGTTTCACACAAGTTCCATGTGAAAATTACTGAAGCTCTGAATGTGCATGGTGAGCAAGTCAGTGATATATACACAAAATAACTGAGAAATCAGTGCAAGATAGCCACCATGAATAGCACAGGAACTTACTGCCTATTCACACCTACAGAATCACTTCTCCCTTTGATACCAAGGAAATCGACCAAATGGGCTTGGCCTCACAGCGGCTGGCTGAGCTGAAACATCGGCTACTGAGCGCCTTATAGGTCTGAATCCGTCCTCCACAACCTGAACATCTGTTTGTGCCATAGTTACCTCAGCTTGCCCATGGACTGCCTCTCCCTGGGGCTGATGTCGAGCTGCATCAAACTGGTAGTGGTTGTCTGCATCAACCTCGACCACCATCTCTGGCTGAAATGCTGAAAATGGTGGCTCAGATGGGGCAGCTACTGCAGGTGCTGGGGGACAACTAAATCTATTTGTCTGTTTTTGCTTGTAGGAAGGCCTAGGCTTGTACGAGTTGTGCCTGGATTCTCTAGGCCCATCATATTCAAAAGCCCTCATAATCATTCCCATGATATATGGCGCATAAAACAGCAGGTCCTTAGTGCCATTGCGACCTGAAATAATTAAATCAATCTCGCCGAAGAGCAAAGCAATGATATCGAATGGATGCTGCTTCACAATATGAAACAAGATGTTCCAGTTATGTGCATCAATCGTATTTCCAGACCTGGGATAGATTGTTGACCAAACAATCTTTTTGGCTATGATTGTCAAAGGAGAGAGACTGCTGATTCGGCCAGGTGTTCCTGCTGCAGCTGTGTACAGGATCCTTTTGTCATCATCAGTAAGCCAAAACTGCGAGTGAATCTCACTGTGAACACCATCAGGAATGCCAAACATCTCCTCCCATGCTCTCTTATTCGTAGTGATCCTTCTGCCATCTGTCATCCAATTTATGGAGCTCTTGTCCGTGCTGATATGAACCGTAGAGTAAAACTGCCTAACCAGCTCATTATCCCAAGCACAACGATAACTCATGATCTGCTCAAGGCCCAGAAGTGCACATCGCTCCCTGATACCAGCAAACTGATTTATGCTACAAATATGCTCCCAGTCAATCCACTTCATGTCAAATATCTTAGCACTCCTATATATGGAGGTGTACAAGTCCTGCTGCTCAATGGACCAGAACCTCCTGTCTGTCGCTGTCCTCTGCCCCTCATAGTGGTTAATAGCTCTAAGTCTCTTGAGCTCATCAGAAGGGGCTAGAGCATAGTCCACGGGTTTTCTATCCTGCACTGGAGCAACTGGAGGCAATTCCTTCTCCTCCACAACCTCAATTATTGGCTTTAAGGCTTCTTCAGGTGGCACTTGCTCCCCTAACTCAGACTCTGAGGGTGCCTCATCACTGTCTGTGCCATTGCTGTACAACTCAGGCTGCTCAGCTGGGCTGGGGAGTTCAAACTGTGAGCTCTCTGGCTGGTATTCTTCATGTGATAAATGTGGCTGCGCCATCTCCCCATCTAACTGCTCAGCCACCTGCATGAAAGGAAACATATAATATGCACATAGTGGAACATGTGAGATATTAGTATACGCTACAGCCAAAGAAATGGGTGAAAAAGCAAAAACACTCGCAAAGAATACCAGATAGATATTTTTGGTAAATTACAGCATTAGAAATTTTATGAGATCAATGAACTAACAGCTATCAAAATGAACTACAACTACTTCTGCCCACAGGCCTACAACCATACAGAATGTTGTAGGTATGTGAAGCTGTGGTGTTGTGAAACTAATCCAGAATCATAGCTCCTTAATAATTAGTTGCAAACAGTTTCAGTTTTGTCGCACCAATAATAATAATGGAAGTTCGAACGATTAAAAAATACAAGCATGTTAACTGATAGATGATTAGCAAAATGTGTCATTACCACTGATTCCTTATCAGAAACCTCCTTTCGACATATTCTCCGACTCTCTTGCGAACATAGTAGCTCATTATTTCTATAACTTAGGATCCTGAGAGAGAGAGAGAGAGAGAGAGAGAGAGAGAGAGAGAGAGAGAGAGAGAGAGTTTGAGTGAAAAATGTTGCCTTATAGCTGTAAACAGATAGATGCATGTTAACAAAAAATCATAACCATACAAACCTGGTTGAGTCAGCTATACCAGCCATTCCATCATTCAAGGAGCTCTCTGCTTTCCCGGAGGATCGCGCAACTAGCAATTGTTGTCGCAGATTATGCATCTCCACTTCTAGCTTTTCTCGCTGACTTCTTTGTTGTTGTGCTTCTTCTTTTGATTTCTTAACCTATGGAGAAATGGAAAAATTCATTGTTGAGAAAGAACGATATATGACTAGTTAACACTAATAAAACAAAAGAAGCGGCAAGCTCACTTCCTCTTCCAAAAAATACATAGTATCCTTAAAGTCCTCAATAGACCTCTCCAGCACCTCATTCTTTTTCAATATTTCATTCTTCTCATCAGCATGTGCCTTTCTTATCTGAAGAGTAATAATAATAACTAAAGGTTATAAGCAGTATTAGGGAAACATGATAAGCCAGCAACCAAGTAGGTTCTACTGTGAATATGCTAAATTACAATGCAACTGAGAAAGAAGATATTTGTTGTTCATTGAAATCAAACAACTGTTTGAGGAGACAAAAGTTTCAATAAAGTAAGCCTAATAGCCTTGAAGGTTTACCTCTTTATTCCTTGAAATAAGTGATGCAGCAACCTGATCATTCATTTCTTGCATCCTTATCTCCAGTTCTTTAAGTCTACTTTCGTAGTAATTCTTTGACTGCTCTTTTTGTGACTCCAACCAATGGATCTCTTCTCTCATATCCATTACTAATGAAGCATAGTTTTGTGCAAGAACCTCCTTCTGCACAAGTGTTTCAATGGATTCATCTAACAAAAGCTCAATTTCACCAAGATTTTCTTTGGCCAACAACTCATTCTTCTTACTGGCTTCTAGCTGCAGCTGGATTGATGACTGCTCTGTTGCTAAGCATCTAATCAGCTCAGTTTGAACCTCAACCTGCCTAGAGATATCATACTTTTCTTGCTCAGCAGAACTGCAAGATGTATGATCTTGTTGGTATTTCCTATTGAAGTTTGCTTTCTCAAGCTCACTATTTAATCTCTGGATTTCCATATCCCTCTCCTGGAGCAGCTTGTCATTAGCCTTGTTGAGCTCATTTGATTCTTGTATCGAATCAAACAGATTAGATTCAAGAGTTTCTCTTGTCTCATTTAGTTCCTCTTGCATGGCTTCTTTCTGCCTGCAAGCTTCAAAATTTGCTGCTTTCAGCTCATCGCATAAAGCAGCTGTCCTGTCCTCAACTTCTGCACGAGATTTCAATTCTTCCGCGAGAATTGTTTTAAGTATGTCCCATTCCAGCTCCAGGCTTAACTTACTTTCTGTGTTGCTCATGAAACCTTCATCAGAACAGGCTTCTAGATTTGCAGGTGTAACAGGGACATGTTTGGACAAAGAATTCTGTCCATAAAATCAAACAGCATAATGTTAGCAAATTTCTCATAGCAAAAACATAACAGATGCAATATGAAGGTGCGATTTGCAGCAATAGTAATGAAAGTCAAAGCCGATATGAGTTTTACAGTTTTTTGATCTAGCTATTCTACAGTGTTGTATGGTTAAGTTATGCAGTCTTTCAAAGAGTGTTTAACTTTAACGTCATATATGAGTTGAAAACTGCATTGGACAACCTCAATTTAATTTTAGAAGAAAAAAATAGGACTGAAAACAGTATATGTACTTGACCTGTACCTTGTGGTTCGCCTCCCCCTCGCAGAAAGAGATGCTCTCTTTGATCTTGAAAGGTGGGATATCCGCAGACCTCATCCCCAAGCTCAACGAAGACTTCTTCGTCGGCGCAAGGGAAGTCCTCGCCACACCCAGCCGCGACGATGTGTTGCCCGCAGCCCTAACCCCAGGACTATTCTTGGGCGTCGGCGCCGGCAACTGGGGCTTCCGGTTGTACATGGACGAGGACGATGACGCCAGTGGCGGCCGTATGGCGCGGGAGGGAAAGGGAGGCCGGGGGGTGGCGCCGGACCCCTTGGGGCCCGATGTGAACGGCGCGGTGTCGAACCCACCCGGCGGCGCATTCTCGTCGCCACGGGCTGCGGCAGGATAAGCGCCTGCCGAGTAGCGGCGTTGAGGGCCGAGCCCCCTCACCATTCTGGCTCTGCGCAACAATCAAGAAAATCTTATTATTCTAAAAAAAAAAAGAAAAAAAACAAGAAAATCTTCACATTTCCAAAACTAGTACCACGCACAGTTCAGACAGTTCAAAAAAAAAAAAAAAAAAAAAAACTAGTGCCACGCTCTGAATCAAAGCTAGCTTTCTCCCACAAATGGTTTCCAGAAGAATCACGGGGAGAATTAGTTTCGTGTTGGACATACCTAAGTTGTAGGGTTCAGGGGTTAGGGTTTAGTTGTAGAGAGCCAAGGAGAGCCGCTGCCACTGTCAGCGGGTGCGGCACGGCGTCCCTGCTCAAGCTCCGGCGAAGAGGAGGAGGACGAGGTTGCGCCGTCCTTGCTCGGGCTCCATTGAAGCGGAGGAGCAAGAGGGGGCACCGGCGCCGGCGCAGCTGACCCTGCGCCCGGGTCCTGGCCGGAGGGGCGCGCGCGGGCTGCTCTCTCCGACTCCCCGCGAAGAGGAGCAGAGGAAGATGGGGCGTGCCGGTGAGGAGGAGGAAGAGGACGAGGCGCGGGCGCGGGCGCGGCGACCTCCCGCCGGGCCGGAGCTGCCCCTCTCCCAGATCTCGGCCGACGAGGAGGAGGAGGAGGCAGTGGGGACGATGGTCGACGAAGAGGAGGCGGTGGAGAGGCAGACGGCCAGATGGGAGGGAGGGAGGGAGGAGGAGGGCGAGCGCGGGAGGGAGAAGCTGCGGTGAATTTTGATTTTCCCCCAGCCCCTTCCTTGGCTTCGACGACGATGACCCCTCTGCCGACGCCAACCAAGGCCAGTCTGAGTTCGGGTTGTTACTGTTACTGTTACCGAGAGGCGAGAGGTCACTTGCTTCATTGATTGCCCTCGTGATGCGGGCCGCGGGAACGCCATTATTTGGCGCCTAATCCTTCCTCGACCGTTGGATGGCGGAGTCTTCCAACAAACACGAAATTGCAAATACTACTCCATCCGTGAAAAAGGAGATGGGAGTCTCACTCTTCACGATTGAAATTTCAATCGATCTTCAAATTGATTTTTTTTATAAAAAAAATTATTCCTATGATTATTAGTACATAACATAAATATTATTACTACTCTTTTCATGTGTATAAATGTTCAAACTTGAGATACTTGACTCTTCAAAAAATAAGATTATCCGTTTAGTCTAACATATACCCACTTCTTTATCAGGAAAAGAATCTCTGGCCTCCCAGGCTACTTGGTATTGTTCACGTGGACCCTGCCTTTATACTCAGCATTGTTCACGCGGTCCCCGTCATTAATTACATGGGCTCCATGTGAACTGTTTAGTTTTTTCTTCCCTCCTCTTTAAGCCGGTGTACTGACGTTTAATCCGACACACGACCACCATGTGATTGTTAAAAAAAGATCCTCCGTATGCATGAGAGGAATTCACCATACCAAACTCCTTCATGCATTTATTTGCTGCCGCTGCTAGCAGTTCTATTAGTGTCTTGCACTCCTTTTGATTTCTTCTTTTCATGCACTATGCTGCTAGCCACGCCCTCCCCACTCCCTCAATCACGCCTCACTTTCCACTGTTCAACAATCTTTGCCCAATAGATCCGAATTGCTTGCTATTCTCCTGACTTGCTTATATCTAACTCATGTTAAGCTGTCAAATAGTGCAAGTTTTTGCATAGAGCATATTATCATAGTTCTAATACCAAATTAAATTGTAATTATGTTTATGTACTTGCCTTCAATAATTATATTATGTTTATTGTTCCTGTCGGTGTCAAAACTGGCGGCCTTGACACCGACGAGTGAATTTATGCTGCGTGCTCCCGACTCCGGAAGGTGTGCAAGATGGACACAAGGATTTATACTGGTTCGGGCAAGAGAAGGCCCTACGTCCAGTGGGGGGGAGGATGTCTTGTATTATCTTGCACCGAAGTGCTCGTAGGTAGGGGTGTACAAGCGAGTCGAGAGAGAGAGAGCTGGTCCCAAGTCTCATGGTGAAGAGTGTGAGTGAGCTTGAGTGCTCGAGTGTCTGCTAGGCGGGTGAATTCCGATCGGCGTGTGTGTGTCATTCCCCTTTTCTAGAGGGACTCCCCCCTCCCCTTTTATAGCAGCAAGGGGAGGTGTACAGGCTTATAGTACAAATGTCTGAATAGAAGAGATGTTGGTGGGCGCCGCCTCGTCTCGGCCTAAGCCTCGGAGCTCCTCTTACGCCTTGTGCCGAGGCCACCCGGCGTGGGCGGTGGTCTTGTCTTGCACGGCGCCCGCCTTGTCGATGGCGGGCGCCGTTCCGTGGAGTCGGCTCCTCGATCTTGGCGATGGAGGGGGACGTCTGTCCCAGCGAGGGAGGTCGGCGAGGACGTCATGGTGGCGTGCCGGACGCTGCAGACTTCTTGTAGCTTTGACCCGTCGCTGGTCGGAAGCTCCGGGGGCCACGGTGTTCTTGCGTGTTATACGACACGGCCAGGCGTGGAGATACACGCCACATGGGGGCCGTCTCCGCCTGCCCAGCTGCAGGAGCTCGGGCGCACGATGGTCGGGGCTTCGGGGGACCCGGCCTCCGTCTGGGCGGCGCGTGCGTCGGCCGGGACGCGCCGTACTCGTATTTGGACTCGGGGATGGGACTGTCATAAAGGTTAGTCATCATGGCGCCTACGGTGTCAGGCATGGCCGTCACTGTAGGGGTAGCGTAATCATGAGTGTAGACGTAGAGTGGCGATGGGACGGCTCTGCCAAGGGATAGCGCCAGCCTGACATGCACTGTGGGAAGGCGGGCGGCGATATATACGTAAGCCCGGACGAAAAACTCGAAGCTCGTTAACTCGCTCGGCTCGCGGCCGGCTTCGGCTTCGGCTTCGGCTCGGCTCGTTATCCTAACGAGCCGAGCCGAAAGCTAAGGTTTTAGCTCGTTAGGATAACGAGCCGAAGTCGAGCTAGCTCATGCGAGCCGCCATGAGCCTAACGAGCCGTGCATAGATGAATTAACGAGCCTAACGAGCTGCTCACGAGCCTTCGCGAGCCTAACGAGCTATGCATGGATGAATTAACGAGCCTAACAAGCTGCTCACGAGTCTAACGAGCCAAACAAGCTGTGCTTGGATGAACTAACGAGCCTAACGAGCCGCTCACGAGCCTAACGAGCCAAACGAGCCGAGCTGAATGTAAGATATTCATTATTTTATTTTTTTTTAACCCCGGCTCACGAGCCAAACGAGCCGAGCCGAGCTTTTGGGCGAGCCGAGCCGAAGCTAGCTTTTCAGCTCGTTAGTTATAACGAGCCAGCTCGAGCCGCCTCGTTATCCTAACGAGCCTTACCGAGCCGAGCCGAGCCGAGCCGAGCCAGCTCGATATCCAGCTTAGATATACGCAAGTCGGTGGCCGGGCTTGACCGAAGGTGCGGCGCGTGCCGCCCGAGGCCCCGGCATGGGGGCTCGCTCGGGACGGAATCGCGGAAGCTCGTCCGAGGCCCTATTGAGGAGGGCTCGAACGAGGTGAGAAAAGGAGACTCGCTCGAGGCCTCGGCCTCGGACGCAGAGGCGCCCTCATCCATAGAGGCTGCCTCATCCATAGAGGCTCGGGCGACCGGAGATTTGGTCCTCCGTAGAGGCCGCTTCATCCGTAGAGGCCGCCTCATCCGTAGAGGCTCGGGGCGAATCGGAGATCTGGTCCTCCGTGAGAGGCCGCCTCATTCGTAGAGGCCGCCTCATCCGTAGAGGCCCCTCATCCGTAGAGGCCGCCTCATCCGTAGAGGCTCGGGGCGGGTTGGAGATCTGGTCCTCCGTAGAGGCCGCCTCATCCGTAGAGGCCCCCTCATCCGTAGAGGCCCCCTCATCCGTAGAGGCTCGGGCGAATCGGAGATCTGGTCCTCCGTAGAGGCCGCCTCATCCGTAGAGGCCGCCTCATCCGTAGAGGCCTCATACAGGGTGGAGAATTGGCCCTTCGTGGACCTTTGGTCTAATTTGCATTTGTTTTGGGCCTAGTTAAGTCCCTAGTTTGAGGGTACCCTAATTTTGGTATCCGACAAGGTAGCCCCCGAGCCTTCGAAGGAGTGTGTGCACTCGCTCAAGGCCGAGGCTTTTGGCCGGAGTGATGTTAAGTGCCTCGGGTCCTCTTTTTCGGCTTGGGTGCGAAGCCATCTCGGCGGGTGTAGCCCCAAAGCCTTGGAGGAGTGTGAGTGCTCATCCGATGGCTTGTGCGTGCTCTAGTGGTGAAATGATCCGTGCTACCGAGCCCCCCTGGCCCGGGGGCTCGTCCGGGGGTTCGGTTGAGTGTCGGGGCGGCTTTCCCGAGCCGGTTCGCGCGTTGGGGAAGTCCCCAGCCCTCGCGGTGACGAGGGGGAGCCGGTTGGTACTCGGTCGTTAGTTTTTTACGCACCTCGGCGTCCCTTCCACAGGGGGAGGAGGGTGGACTTCGTCGTGCTATCGTCGACGAGTGTCGAACACGATTTGGTCCGGGCGAGCCGTTAACGGTGGATCCAAGTGAACCGCCCCGTGTGCCCCGCTTCGTTAGGGGTTGGCTGGGCCCGGGGCGCGGTTCATAAAAGCCGCACGGTATGCTGAGGCGGGGCTCGGGTCCCGTCCGCCGGTCCCGAGGGCTTGATGCACTCCCCACGCGGATCCCCTACTCGGCCGCCATGCTAGCCTCGGATGCTGCTGCGAGGACGGCCCCCGCTTGCGCGGGGCCAGGCTGTGTATGAGGCCGTTCGAGCTGCCCCTGACTCTGTTGCCCTGAGGTGGCTGTCGAACCTTCTCGTGGGCCAGCCTACGAACCTCTGGGACCATAGATGGGTCGTCGCCCAAAGTACACATGTCGAACAAATTATTTTGTTTCGAAATGTTTCGAACAAATTTCAGGTTTTCAATTTTTTAGTTGTGTAAGACGTCCTTTGCATTCCACCCCTTTGTGGTTGTAAGTTTCAGAAATTCAAGGTACGGGCGTAGGCTCCGGTTCGGCTAGTGGGCGGTGCCTTAGCCGCTGGGGCGTGGGCGCCTGCAGTCCATCTAGCTTATCCCGGAGGCGCTTTCCGTGGCTCTCATATCCGAATCTTATCGCGAGAGGGGGGTCGGAATACGGAGGGTTTTTGCTTTTATCGAAAAAAGTCGCTGCGCTTCAACCCTCTTGTGCCGTAAAGACCCAAAAGCTCAAGGCGAGGGCGTAGGTTCTATTTGGGCTAGTGAGCGACGCCATAGCCGCTGGGGCGTAGGCGGTCGCAGTCCGACTAACCTCACATAAAACCGTGTTCCTTAACTCTTTGCTTCTAGATCTTTTCGACTTTTTAGTTGTGTAAATCATCCTTTGCATTCCACCCCCTTGCGGTCGTAAGTTTTAGAAATTCGAGGTACGGGCGTAGGCTTAGGTTAGGCTAGTGGGCGGTGCCTTAGCCGCTGGGGCGTGGGCGCCTGCAGTCCGTCTAGCTTAACCCGGAGGCGCTTCCCGCAGCTCTCATATCCGAATCTTATCGCGAGAGGGGGTCGGAATACTGAGGGTTTTTGATTTTATCGAAAAAGTTGTTGCGCGTCTTCCCTCTCGTGCCGTAAAGACCCAAAAGCTCGAGGCAAGAGCGTAGGTTATGTTTGGGCTAGTGAGCGACGCCATAGCCGCTGGGGCGTAGGCGGTCGCAGTCCGACTAGCCTCACACAAATCGTGTTCCTTAACTCTTTGCTTCCCGGATCTTATCGCAAAAGAGGGTTCGAATGCGACTTTGTTTCGAAAATATGCATTCCTATTGAAAATTGAAAGGATGCTAGTACATTTTATTTTAGAAACGCAATTTGTTTTTTGCAATGATATATACAACTTGGAAGGATCTAAGGTAGGAGCGACTTAGGCGTCGATGTTCCAAGCGTTGGTGCGTCGTCGTCGGAGTTGTTGCCACCGAGGAGGTAGTCGCAGCGTTGGGGAAGTGGTGTAGAGCCCCCCCGGCCATCGAGCCGGAGATGTCGGCGCCACCCCAACTATCGGCGTCTTCGTCGAAGCTAGCGGTGGAGGCCGCCTCGGTGGTCGCCGGCCATTCCGAGTCCTGATGGGAAGGAAAACGAAAACACGCAGAGCGCCCCTACCTGGCGCGCCAAACGCGTCGGTGTCAAAACCGGCGGCCTTGACACCGACGAGTGAATTTATGCTGCATGCTCCCGACTCCGGAAGGTGTGCAAGATGGACACAAGGATTTATACTGGTTCGGGCAAGAGAAGGCCCTACGTCCAGTGGGGGGGAGGATGTCTTGTATTATCTTGCACCGAAGTGCTCGTAGGTAGGGGTGTACAAGCGAGTCGAGAGAGAGAGAGAGCTGGTCCCAAGTCTCATGGTGAAGAGTGTGAGTGAGCTTGAGTGCTCGAGTGTCTGCTAGGCGGGTGAATTCCGATCGACGTGTGTGTGTCATTCCCCCTTTTCTAGAGGGACTCCTGCCCTCCCCTTTTATAGCCGCAAGGGGAGGTACAGGCTTATAGTACAGTGTCTGAATAGAAGAGATGTTGGTGGGCGCCGCCTCGTCTCGGCCTAAGCCTCGGAGCTCCTCTTCCGCCTTGTGCCGAGGCCACCCGGCGTGGGCGGTGGTCTTGTCTTGCACGGCGCCGCCTTGTCGATGGCGGGCGCCGTTCCGTGGAGTCGGCTCCTCGATCTTGGCGATGGAGGGGCGTCTGTCCCAGCGGAGAGGTCGGCGAGGGCGTCATGGTGAGCGTGCCCGGACGCCTGCAGCTTCTTTGTAGCTTTGACCCGTCGGTCGGGTCGAAGCTCCAGGGGGCCACGGTGTTCTTTATCGTATACGGGCACGGCCGGCGTGGAGATACACCGCATGGGGGCCGTCTCCGCTGCCCCCGGCTCGGGAGCCTGGGCGCATGATGGTCGAGGCTTCGGGGGACCCGGCCTCCGTCTGAGGCGGCGCCGTGCGTCGGCCGGCGCGCCGTACTCCGTATTTGGACTCGGGATGGGACCTGTCATAAAGGTTAGTCATCATGGCGCCCTACGGTGTCGCATGGCCGTCACTGTAGGGGTAGCGTAATCATGAGTGTAGGCGTGGGGTGGCGATGGGGACGGCTCGCCAGGGGATAGCGCCCGGCGACATGCACCGTGGGAAGGCGGGCGGCGGATATACGTCAAGTCGGTGGCCAGGCTTGACCAGAAGGTGCGGCGCGTGCCGCCCGAGGCCCCCCAACATAGGGGGCTCGCTCGGGGCCGGACAGGCGGAAGCTTCGTCCCGGCCCTATTGAGGAGGGCTCGAACGAGGTGAGAAAAAGGAGACTCGCTCGAGGCCTCGGCCGAGGGACGCAGAGGCGCCCTCATCCGTGAGGCCGCCTCATCCATAGAGGCTCGGGCGAATCGGAGATTTGGTCCTCCGTAGAGGCCGCTTCATCCGTAGAGGCCGCCTCATCCGTAGAGGCTCGGGCGAATCGGAGATCTGGTCCTCCGTAGAGGCCGCCTCATTCGTAGAGGCCGCCTCATCCGTGAGGCCCCCTCATCCGTAGAGGCCGCCTCATCCGTAGAGGCTCGGGGCGAATTGAGATCCGGTCCTCCCGTAGGGCCGCCTCATTCGTAGAGGCCGCCTCATCCGTAGAGGCCCCCTCATCCGTAGAGGCTCGGGCGAATCGGAGATCCGGTCCTCCGTAGGGCCGCCTCATCCGTAGAGGCCGCCTCATCCGTAGAGGCCTCATACAGGGTGGAGAATTGGCCCTTCGTGGACCTTTGGTCTAATTTGCATTTGTTTTGGGCCTAGTTAAGTCCCTAGTTTGAGGGTAACCTAATTTTGGTATCCGACAGTTCCTTCGCAATTTAGTATGCATTCTTTTTTTACATAATATAAGTAATTTTGTATGTACTATATTTTGTAATGTCTGACTCAATAATTTTATCGGATTTATCATTGTAAAAGAGGATATATATTATCTTGAAATACAAGAGGCTATCCAGTGTAAAAATCACTACTTTCTATTATATTTAATATAGATTTACAAATATATTGATGATGCAAAATATAAAAGCGTTGTGGCTCACAATCTCTAATCTGTAGTTTTTGGTCTTTAATCAGTGTAACATATGATATGCTCATGTCCTGTCATCGTTGTTCCCATACCGCTGTTCCAAGAATAAATAGAAATGTACTATCAGTCATCATGCTTAATAGTCGTAGCAGCTACCATCTTAAGATATGTTTATATTTTAACCTTAGCATTATGGATAATTGGCATCCTTTTTTAAAATATAAGTTGCAATGCTTCATGACCGTGTAGGATGAGCATTCAATTATGTAGACATAGCCTGTGATCGATAGCATGTGCGAAAATACGAAACGCAACGATCATCAGCGCATAGGTCAACCGTGCACGGTGCTGCGCGCCTATCGTGTCCTAGTACACTTATAACCGTATACCATTTACTGCCTCCTCATGAGGCCATGTCGTCAGTAACTGTTGATGAACACTCCATGTTCAAACCTGTAATTCGTTATCACTATCAATTCACTAAGAACCACGATAGTGATGCCATTTTTTCTTCATAACCAATTGCCGATTTGAAAACAAACTGCAGTGATATAACCACCCGCAACGGTCATTTCTGTAGTAGTGAACACTCCAATCTTCAAGCTGCTTTTACCCCAAAACACTTATATGTTCCCACCGCTTTGGTTGCAAAAGCACCGATGGGTTTCCATTCCTTTGGTTGCTTTTTTGCTTTTGGGGAAGCTAAAGTAGGTCGGGAAGCCCAACCAAAGGAGTCTAAGTACAATCACTACAACTATGAGCTAAAAATCCTGAATTATGCTCACCGTGTGTCTATACATACATAAATTCTATAAGTATTTACATGGTGCTTCTTAGATGTTTGCCGAAGCTTCATGTGCTTCAGCAAAAGGGGCCTCTTATGTACACCCCCATCAAGGCCTAACAAGTTGAATTGTGCACCCATCAAGGTTCAAGGCCTAACATGAATTTGTGCACCCATCTGCTTGGGCCTGCTATATTGCGTTCTTTTTCTTTGACCGCAATGTGAAAAGTTGGTCTCTGTATTGAGCTGGAAAGAATTAATAAAAGGGGAAAGGCATCAATCGATTAGTCAAAGTAAAACTGGAAAAAAAGTCTTTAACATTGCAGTTGTGCAAGTCTGCAGGAGCTCACCAGCATCTTTGTAGCGTTCTTCTACTGCAGCTATGAGCATATTCCGGACCAAATCAAACTCTTGGGCCTCACTGCAATGTTGATCATCAGGCCTGCAAAATGGAATGGTTGCAGTTGCAGTTTAAGAAGACACTTATCCTTACAGAAACATACCAAAAAAAAAACAGAATTTGTATGTCTACCTGTCAAGCCTTGTGATTTGAATGTCGGCAGAGCCTACATAACTCTCAGGCGCCTTTGGCTGTACGACTTTCAATCCATTGTTATATGCAATACGCCTGTTAACTTGTATGGGGACCTATGAATGAACCAACAAATTGGAATAAGTACCACCAGTGAGCAATAGAACAACTTACAGAATTTGTCTGCATATATTATACCAGTGCATCAACTTGTGCCCCTACATGGATTAGAATCTTACAAGATATAAGTGTTATATGTTACTGTTTAATACCTATGAATAAGAAAATTTACTATTTTACATGTTTTTTTGTTTGTTCATTTTCTACACAATCAGCATAACAGATACTCTTTAGTCACTGCCCAGTTGTGATAAACTTCTCAATTACAGTTTAATATTTTTTTTTCATTTATATCCATAATTTTTATCCTTTGCAAGACACTGTTGTGTATTTTGAATATGCATGTAGTTGAAACCTTAACTGAAACCTTGTGTCTTTTGACACCATGAATCTAGATTTTGATTTTCAAATTTAACCTAATTTGTCGCTCTAGATTTTTTTTTTTTTTTTTAAAAAAATCCTCAAGCTAAGCTGAAACTCCTTTATTAAAACATTGTTTTTTTTTTGGGTTGAAAAATAAGAATTTAGATCGACTGCACTCTAAGTACTAGAATGGCATAACGGTTATTTAAAAATCTGCACCACATCACTTAAGATCTGTAGTAGATCTTCAGGTGAGATCTAAGATGAGGTAGCGATGCTAACCTCAAAAGAATATTAATATTTAAACTGCATAATCATTGTTTACCCGAAAACGTCTCTAGCGCATATGGTCCAACAGCAAGGTTTCATAGCATCAAAATCAGAATAGAAAGGGGAGGCTGCTTTGCTAGCCAATCAAGGGAATCATGTTGCTTTGATTCTCCAATTGAATGGTTGTAGTTAGTACTCATATGAAATATATAGAATCTATTTGGTAACTAGATAAGAAAAGATGCAAGGAACACATTCAGTATCAGCAATAGCTGTGGTCCACACAAATATTGCCCTGCAAATGAGAAGTACAAGAAGCAAATGCATACCTTGCAACGGAAAGCAATGTTGATAGCATCCGACGGCTTGAGGTCGAAACTAATAGTATCTTGGTCATTCCCAATCTGGCGTCATGTTGCCATGTTTTTTTCAGACCAATGCATTAAAAAGGACCGTTTATGTTATATAATTTACTTGGGAGTGCAGTTACCTTTGCAAGATACAATCGAGAATAGTATGCGTCATGGACCATTTCTGTAATCCGCACCAAACGCACCTGAAAAGCAGAGTACATAGCCAAAGTGATCGATGAGGCAGCATATCGAACCGAAATGCAATTGGTTTTATTTTTCGTTTTTCTTAAACACACCTCATATCCCATTCTTGTAGTCATCTCCAATACCACATTGTAGATAGTTGGCCTTGGCTGGAAAGAGTCGAAGAAATAGCAATTTCAGTGCAGTTTAGACACACCATGCTTATGAGCACCCATATACAAAACTTTGTGCAATAACTAAACCCAACTCTTACAATTCGGATGTTCCGAAGCGCAGCCAGCAACATGATGCTCGGCGTCTCCACTGTGACGGGGAGGAAGAGGAAGAGGAAGGTAGCACGTGCAAGCAACAAGATTAATTAGAAACAAAGCATCTCCAACATCCAATTAATGCCGTCAATGAGGAATTCATCCAAGCAGCAGACAGGGAACAGGTACATACTGACGATGATGGGGAGCAGAAGGTCGCTGCCGTCTTCCATCTTGAGCACAATCGCGTGGTGCGGCGCGGAGTCCCGGAGCCTGAGCACCCGAGGGTTGTTCTGCACGCACCTCAGGTTCTTGCCGTCGCGCATCTTGATGACGAAGCCGCCGTCCGACACGCTCCTGAGCTCGACTGCAAGCAAAAGCACGGATTTTTTTGAGCACCAGACAAGCAATGGACGTGCTGTGGATGTGCTCCTAATGCTGGAAAGTGAAAGGAGATGGGTACCAACCGGCCTCCATGACGCTGGAGTCGACGAACTCCTCCCCGCTGGCGTCGAAGTCGGCGGCGGCGGCGCCGTCGCCGTCGGAGGAGGAGCCGCCGAGGGTGCAGCGAGCCGGCCATCCCACGGTCCTCGGCGGTGGCGAGGGAAGAACCTGCGCCCCACGCCGGCGAGGGGCGTCGTCGCCTGCAGCAGCCCGGCGCCTCTGGTTCCGGTTCCTCTGACGCGAACGCGCCGGAGCAGCTGGAGGTGGCCGCTGACCCTCGCGTCGGCGACGGAGGCCACCGCCGCAGCAGCAGCGCCAGTGACGGGGGCGGCGTGGTAGTGGCAGCGCGGGAGCACGGCGCCGTTGATGATGTCCATCGTCGTCGTCCCCCCCGGGACCGGAGTTTAGTTTCACTCAAGAATCAAAAGTGTGATCTGAGTTGCTGTGGACGGACGCCGCCGCGGGGAGAAATGATCAGAGCAGCATGGTTGGTGCAGGGGAGCTTTGATTTGTTTGCGCAGGCTATAGCTGGACTGGACCGCAGCAGGTGCTTGCTGGCTTCTTCCTGAGTTCCTGTTGCTTCCGTCAGTCAGTGGTTGCAACGCTGTGCTCAGAACCTCACATGGGTAGTAGACTTATCCAAAACCCCAGGAGATATTTTCAACGGACGGCATGCATAAAGGGAGTGGATCTGAGATATTTTAGCCTCGCTTTTTGTGATTTTAACGAGCAGTGAATGAAACTAGAGATATCTCATGCATCACCCACAGAGATCGAAAGAAGGGATGAGATGAGGTCTGTACACGAGATAGAAGGACAAAAACTGAGCGGTCGTACATGATCTGAGATATTTTAGCCTCGCTTTTTGTGATTTTAACGAGCAGTGAATGAAACTAGAGATATCTCATGCATCACCCACAGAGATCGAAAGAAGGGATGAGATTGAGGTCTGTACACGAGATAGAAGGACAAAAACTGAGCGGTCGTACATGACTGAACAGTCAGAAGCGAACGAAAAGGAGGTGATGATACCTCTTGTCAGTTGTTCACCTTGATCGGCGATGAGATGAGCCGAGGACTCCCGATGCCGTTGGATGCCGGCCGTCTGCTGACACAATACAAACCTCCGCAAGGTATTGTCACGAACAGGCTGCCGGCACGCGCGCGTCGCATTCCATGCCGCCCTGGCAGTGGCAGGCTGGCACCGGCGAAGGAGGCATTGCTGCGCCGACCCTGCCGCGCGGTGCGCACGCACCACACCACAGAAGGAATGCACGCGCCCCACCGGTACCATCTTGATCCAAAGCTTTCCTCGATCGGGCCTCCGCCGGACATGCCGAGCCCGGGAGGTCCGCCTAGCCGCCTGCCGCCGTACCGTGCCGTGCCGTGCCGCCGGACACGAAGATGGGCTGAAACAGGAGCGCGCCAGCCGCCAGGGGAGAACGAACGCACGCGCACGTCGCCGGCCGGCCGGCCTTGAACGCGATCCGGCCAGCGGCGATCGCCCACGAGGCGACACGACGCCCCAGGCCTATCCGCGTCCGGCCTGGCCGGCGGATCGGAGCGACAGAGCCCCGCAAATGCCCGGCGCCGGCCCCCGGCGGCTCCACAGCACGCGTGGACCGCAACTCCGCAGTCGTTGCTTTTGGACACGAAGACGCGGGTGCCGCCACGTGAACAGTCGGGCCTTGTCGTCGTCCTGGCCCACTAGTCCTGTTTGGGCCTAGTACCTTCAGCAGGTTGCGGCGGCCTACTGGCACAGGAGAGAAAATGTCTTTTTTTTTTTTTCTGGAAATATTTAAAGGTGTGGCCTCAGAAAAAATACATCCTCATTTCTTTTTTTTTTTTGAACTTACTTATATGGCTCGAAAAAATTTCTTTTTTTTATGACCTTCTGTCCACTGAATAAAATTGAAGTCTATGGTTTTTGTTTGTCTGTTAAGATTTAGATTAATATTGCACAAATAAGGTTAGAAATAATAGTACACGTAACAGTATGCACAAATGCATCACAATAAAATCTGACATGGATCAAATTATTGTTTGATCAGATTATTATTTTCTTAAAATTTTCATGCAGCTGAAAATACATGAGCAGAGGGATCGATTCACTCAATTACCAATAAGCATCGCGCCGCCTCCATGGCCGGCTGCTTCTCCCTCTATCGTTGGCTTCTCCCAACACGACGGCTGTCTCTCTGATGCATACGCAAGTATTCGAGTAGGAGCAGTAGCCGCCGGTGAAGCTGCAATTGCTATGCTTCGTGCGGCGAATGTAGCACGGCTTGTCGTCGCCGGACAAGCACCTGATCTTCGTCTTCAATTGGCAGTCTTCCTTTGCTGCTGCGCCTGCAACAACGAGATCGATCGAGTTTAATTTATTTATTTGAAGATTTCCAAGCATGATGCATTAATGAGTTTGTTCGCTTCAGCTAAAAAGTCGTTTCAGCTTATCAGCCAGCAGTATTTTTTTCTTATAGAAAATCAGTTGTTTTAACAGTGTTTTGACTTATCAGCCAACTTATAATTCCTGCCGAATAGCAATAATGTTAGCTGGTAGTGGTCGAACTCACGATGTGACGACGCCATGAGCAAGGCCGAGGTGACAAAGGCAGCGACCAGATGTTTCTTGTTGGTCGCCATGGAAACGACGTGAGTGGAGCTAGCGCCTGCGTATGTACCAACAGAGAGATAATAATGTGCTTGATATCTATAGAGAAGTATAGGGATAGAGATATAGAAAAGAGATAATGTATAGATATTGTTTTAGTTAGAAGAATTTGATGATTTCCCCATTAGTAGCCAATTAATGAGGGAAATCACTGTCGTAGGAATATATGCCACCCATAAATGTGGTGCAAAATCATTGTACCAGCTATTGTTTATTTGACCTTTGAATATGGTGACCTTCATCCTGGAATATAAAGAATTTTCATTTATTCCAAGTTAAACAATTCTTAGTTTAACCAAGTTGTTTATCAGACATAATATTAATATCTATCACATCAATGGAGTATTCCAAATTAGTGTAAGCTATATTCTGCCTTCTTTAGAGACATAAATTTAACTATTTATTATCGAGACATAATGTATGTCTAGTTACATAATAAAAATCATATATATATCTATAAAGGACAGGCTAGAAAGACCTATAATTTTTAATGAAGGGGGTACATCCTATGGAGTATCTAATGAAGCTTCAAATTAAATGGTTGTGAAGCTTCAAATTAAATGGTTGGGCAAGAGGACAACTAAAATCCTCTATCTTTTAGAAAATATTTTTTTTATCTTGATGGTCCACATCTTTCATCTCTTATCTAACTTTGTCTCTTCTGTTTTCTCTGTTCTCTCTGTTTCTAGACACGAGTGGATCTGGGGTTGGTACTTAATTGGTATCTGCAGCCTAGGTCAATCACGAAAAAATTCATGCATAGATATATATGTGGCTCTTGGATAACCGTATGTACGTTTCCGAGTGCCTCATCATACGTTCGTCGTCATAACATGCCAAACCAGCTGAACAGACCGGTCAAATGATAAGATGGTGTTGTTGATCAAACAAAATCAGGGCCAGTTATATAAGCCATGGGACATCGCACGCCTGATTTCTCATCATAGGTACATGCGTGTAGATCTCCGTTGTACTAACTCCATTTTAAAATACTTGACAATTTTGACTTTACTGTTCACACTCTGACCATTCAATTCGTCTTAAAATTATTCATATAGATATAAGTATAATAACTACTTAAAGTACACGTGAATACTTTTGTCATCTTATGTAATTTAATATTTGAGAAAATAAATATTGTTAGTCAAAGTGTGAACAGTAAAAGTCAAAGTTGCAATATTTTCAGAAACAGAGGATAGTGGTAACAATAATAAAACCAAAGATTTACATCAAGTGATAACCTCATTATTAATTATCTCAAGGAAAAATAATATAACTGAAACAAAAAATTGATGGCCACATCATCTTGAAAACACTTGCCAAAGCAAAGGTGATGGAGGCGGATTCAGTGACTTAACCTAAGCACCTAGCTCTACCGCTGACAACAGTTCTAGGTCATCTAGGCTTAGTGATTACTTGTTAAGCATGTGGGAGTCTCCTCGGCAAACCACACAGATTGACGTGCCTTCCTGTATTTGTGCCACTCTCCCATCGACTGCCGGCATAGCTCTTTTCGCGTCGCATGGCTCGCCCTCCTGTTGTCACATGTCTTCTGTGCCATGCCGCTCTGGTCTCCTGCCCCTATAACTTTGGTTCACCGCGCCTTGCCACGCCGCGGACCTTAGGCGCATCTCACGATGCCCTTCATTGCCCTCCGCACCATGTTGCCCCAAGCAACTCGAGACTCGTGAAGAAGTTCTCCCATGCTACCCCGTCCTCGCCGTGGAGAAGGTTTCATACACCAGCCTTTGCAATGTCAGCAAGATTCTATTGTTTCAGTTTCACTGGTCTTCATAAATTAAATTTCAGCCAAACAATTTTTATGAATTTCAAATTCAGGGAACTAATTTCAGGTTAAATTGTTCGATTTAGTGAAAGAATTAATTATCTGCTCTAAATTTCTTTGCAGTTAATATTTCCATGTGCACTATTATGATATTGTGTTTGAGTTATAAAATTAGTTAATATTTAGATTCCAGAACACAACCTTTATGGAATTGTGAGTGTTATGGAAATGAATGGCACAATTCATCTAGATGATACCAAAAGTGGCAGTAAGGGGGCTTAAGCCCCCCGTCCCACCATTAGATCCTACATTAATCAATTCACCAGTAATCTTGATTATAATATAGATATAAAATATAATCAATTTATCGGCAATATTGATTGAATATCATTTTATTTCTCAAATAAAGCTTTTCGGGTTAGATGAAAATATGTTTGAACAGCCAGATATCTTAAAGCCACTATTATGTCCACCATTTGAATGTACTTACTTATCGCACAACAAATATTTAAACTCATTAGCATCTTGTATTGGCGGAATCTCGTTGCGATCTCATGCAAACAATATTGATCTATGGTCTGTGGGTAAGATTACAGTGTTTTTATGAAATGTGGTATTATGATTCGATAAAAGATGATATAGATCCGGAACAAATATATGAAAATGAGTACGACTTCTAAGGATGCACTTTCTCTACTAAAGGGATTCTTTACATATATGACCACAAGTTCTTCCAATTTCATATTTGATATCGACTTATCTAGAAACATGTTGTCGGGAGAGATTTCTTGGGAAATTGAAATTTGAACAATGCAAAGTCCCTCAATCTATCGCACAATTTGGTTTACTGAATGAATTCGATTTATTCTTGCAAATATCAGTATTGTTGAAAGCTTGGACTTGTCTAACAATAAACTAAATGAAACAACACTATCGAAGCTAACTCAATTATGGTCATTAGAGGTATTCTCCGTGACAAACTATAACATGTCAAGTTGAATATCTCATTCTGGCTAGCTCGGCTCATTTAGCATAAAAAACTAATAAGACAACAATAACCTCAGGGACAGAAATAAGGGGAACGGCAGGGGCCCATGCCCCCATACGGAATTTCCATAATTTTTTTAATTTCAAATAAAATTCAAAAATTTAACTGTCTAGGTCTCATCCTGAAGAACCTACAAAAGATATCACCAAAAAATAGGTGTTCTGCTAGCTCGGGCCTTGTTTGCTCCTGCACGGGAATATGTGGGTGGAGCATTATGATCCAGTCCTTTTTATGATTGATCATTGCCGTTTTGTTTGTGTTGACATTTTACCGTTGGATTCTTCTTTTGCAGTTCGTACTTTTCTTTTGCAGTTCGTATGAGCGCTCTATTATGCTCAAACTTTAGATTAACTGTGGCCTCGCTAGCTGACGACCTGCTTAGAATGAGAGGCGGTCATAAAGTTGTGTAGGAGCTGTGCATAGCATGTAGGTACGTACGTTTCTGTTTGCTTGCATGTAGTTGCAGCTCGACGAGTAGTGCGGATGAGCCGAGAGTCCAAGAATAACGGATCTACCGTCTTTAAAACCGCCGGCCTGGACGCGGCGTCGCCCCGGACACGTCGCCGAGATTACTGTTGGCCACCGGATCCTCCATCCAAGGGCTGGCCGCGCCGCCGTACGCGCGGGCCTCGCCGAATATATACCGGCTCCAACCCTCAACCCTAGCTCTCTCTGGTGCGCGTCCGCAGCCGCCTCTCCGCCCTCTCCCTCCTCTCTCGGCGGCGGCAAGGGCCGGCCCTGCGCGCACGTCCGCGCGAGAGCCCTGCAACCTCGGGTGAGGGAGGCCCGAGCCCCCGGCTAGGGGCGGCCTGGTGCGGCGGCGCGAGGGGCCCCGCCGCGGGTGGCGCGGCGCCCCCGGTGCGAACGGCGGCGCGAGGCGCCCCAGTGCGGTGGCCCCGGGCGCGGCGGCCCGGCACCCCCAGCTAGGGCGTCAGTCGCGGCGGCGATAGAGCCTCGGCGCGGCGGCCCCGGCGAGGGCCCCCGGCGGAGCAGGCGGCCATCAGTCTTCTGCTCCGGCGGCCCTGCAACCAGATCCGCTTGCTCCAACGACTCTTCGGCCAAATCCGTCGCTTGTGTGGCCGGATCCGTCAGCGCTCCACCTGGTCTGTGCTGGATTGCCGGTGAGCCTCGTTTCCCCCTTTCATCCTCCCGGATGCCTTAGGTGAGGTATTTGGGTTTATACACAATACTGGAGCACAAATCCGGCACAATCTATATATCGAAGTCTGAGCATCTAAAAAACTCCTTAAAAGTCACTTGGTACATCTAGCAGGCTGAAGCTAGCAATTCGTCCCCATGGTCACCTTGGGCATCCATTGTTTTTAGGGTTCCGGGGATTTTTAATCCAGCGTGGGTGCCCAGATTTTGGCCATGGGTGTGGTTCTGGGTTCTCTTGCCTGCGGTTCTTTTGGCTGGCAACATTGATTTGGAGCTAGATGATTGTGGTGCGCCTCTGATCCATCCATGGAAGATGTGCCCAGATAAGAACGTGGATCTAGGGAGTGGGATTTTGCTTGGTCTGTTTTCTAAATAACTGGGTCGGACAATTTCGAATCTTAAAGGATGATGTGCCCACGTTCTTAATTTCTAGGTGCGTGCAGACATCTACAGGAAGCTGGAATTTTAGAAAAAAAAAGTATATAATATATGAGAAGTAGAGAATTGATGCTCTTGCTATTCCTTGATTAGATTCTATAGGTTTTTTACATGTGTTGCATTGGTTAGTTGCAAGAAAGATTTTTAATGAAAGCAGGCTGCTCAGGGAGATGCTTGATCGTGCACTTTTTAGAGTTATGATGAGTTTTATGTCTTTTGGGGAGCAAGATTCTATGCTGATCTAATTTCAGGGAAATAGTAGACTCCAACCAGTAGATGTTAGTGCAAAATTCTAATAATCCATTGTACTGTTGAAGAAAGTAGTTAGTAAAGTTTACCTAAATTCTACGGTTCAGTGATTTCTTGTGGAAAATGCTAACCAAGCTGCCAGTCTTAGGGTGTTCTCAGTAAAAGTTTTGCATAACACCATAAGTGGCTTTTTTTTCTGCGGTGGATGGACTGTCTAAGGTGAGGGGTGTTAACTTGGGAGGATGGTTGGTCACTTATGGGTGGATCAAGCCATCACTTTTTGATGGGATTCCAAATGGGGATATGCTCCTACAGTGACCAACAGGTTATGGGCAGACAGAAGGGTTTAATTTGTTTCCTGTTGGAATGCTGCACAGATCCCATCTCCTATAGTGCATGAACAAAAAAAGGTCAGTCTTGAAATTGTTTGCCTAGGTGGTACCAGTACCATCTGTGATTTTGAGTATTGTATAATTGCTTCATTCAGTTGAGATGTAGCATCTTGTGTTATTGGTTCCTCCATTTGGTTGTGGGCATGATATTCTGTTTTAGGTTCAACTAGCGATGGACTGCTGCTTGCTCTTTGTAATGTAATATATAATCATGCTTGCTTAATAATGTCTTCGAGTAGGGATTCTTGATGATGTAGTTTCTTCCTTAGAAATTCCAGGTCTATTTAGTAGTTTTTATGTATGGAAGGCACTCATATGTTTCAGGAATAAGGCACTCATGTTTCAGGAATAAGATTGCAGTGGCACGGCTGAAGCAGCTACTGCACTCTATGAAGCACGACATTTCGTGTTTTCTTCTTACACCTATATTATATTAGGTTGTCCAAGTTTATTTAACAAACATGATTGCTTAGCCTAATTAGTGTTGCTCACAAGCGTTACCTTTTGTTCTCTGGATCTATTCAGTTAGACGTGTCTACAGATCAGTTTTATTTTTTTTTTTTCCCATATGTGCTTTCTGCATTGCTGCTAATAAACTAAGATTTGGTATGATTACACTTCTTTTTTTCTCTTTTTTTTGTGGTGGTCGACTCCTGCCTTGAATTCATGTGGATTTAGTTAAGACTGCATAGTGTTGTTTGTGAGGCCTAAGATTCATCGAATTTGGAATGTGCTCTGCTCAAGTGCAGAGATGAAATTTAGCCTTGGTATTCTTTTTGGTTTGATTAGTGATCCACTTTTGTTGCGCATCTCTAGCCTTGCATGATCGAGTCTGTAATTCTTCATGCATGTTTACATGTCCTGTACTTATTGTATAGCTGAATTCAGTATGATCAGATTTGTCATTGTCTATCGTAGCCTGTTTGTGTGAATATTAATGTTAGTATGTTTGATGCGCTCCTGCTCTAAAGCTAATGCTACTTCCTTGAGGTTTAGCATGTTAAATTATTTGCTTCTATGTCATCTGTAGTTTTTTTTTCAAACAATAAATTTCATTAGTGGTTTAGGGGTTGCACCTTACTGCCTCTATTGTATAGAGAACAAAGAATCCTGCTGTAAAGTGTTAGGCAACAAAAAAAAAAAGATGTTTTACTGAATACAAATCCCTGGTAAGAATCCTTGTTACTGGCGCTTCGCAGTGGCTGTATATTTCCTTATGAAATTTGGTCAATAAATATCCATGTTGAGGGTTGGTGCTACATGTGCTGGTGATTTGTAGTGTCTCTAAATTTAATTTGGATATATAGGTGGAGAATTGTAAGTCGGTGTGTGGATGATACTTCAGTTCTGGATTGGTTTAGTTGATAATTCAGTTTTGGTGTTGACGCTATTCTATTTCAGTTTGTCCTGCTTTCCTATATTTTCTTCTTTTCATCTTGATAACTGTACTTAGCTCAATAGTGACATGATGCTGCTAATACATGTAACAGATAGATTTTGTAGCTACACTGTAGAGTTTCTATTACTATGTTTCTATTACCAATCCGGTGGTCTGTGTAATGGCACATACTCACTACTGCCAAGAGCTTCACCTACAATAGAATTTGTGCTGTTTTTGGGGTATTCTCTCCATTTCTACGTTTCCTAGGAACTTTCAGACTATTTCCCCTTTCTGCCTTATTAAAATCCAGATGCTACATTCTCCTTTTTATTTGTTCCCAGGAATCAGAGTATAAGCTAATTTAAGCTAATTTATCTATTTCTATTTCTGCTTTCCATGTTCACAGGTGTGTACCATGGCTTTTGACCTCTGTCCAAGCTTCCAACCTCATGCAAGGTGTGCTACCATCCGTGTTCATGTTGCAAGTTGGTCATGGTGCTATCCAGCGCATTAACGTTGTCTTTGTTGATGAAAAGGTATGATTCTTAATATATTTTCCCTGAGGAAACAATTTTTAGTATCTTATTCTTCCAGCTCTTTTGCCTCCACTCATTTCCTCTCTGTCATCATTTGTTCATAATTCTTTCATACCAGTCACATGTACGTACCTTCTACAAAATAGTGTATGGAAATACAGTGTATGAAGAATTTCCACCAAGGTTGATACCTACCCAGCACATTATCCCTCACTTTAACTAGGGATGTTATCACATTGAAAGGTCATAGTATATTTTCTTCTTCATGATGCTAGCTACACTCCTATTCAGCCACTATGAAGTGAAGGCCACTTTGTGGGGAAACAGAGCTGCAGAGTTTACCGTGCACGAGGTGTATCATGCTGCTCAGAAGAATCCAACGGTTATCCTCCTTGTGGGAACCCTTCCAAAGAACTATTAAGGTGAGTTGGTGAGTTTGCTGTGAAGATCATTTCCAAGTCGTTCTCTGGCATTGATATCTAAAACCTACCCTTCGTGTTGTTCCAGGACAAGAGATTTGAGCATATGCACTCATATTATTCCTAGGTCTGTCTTCTTTACTCCATAGGACAAAAATCATTATATATTTCCTTAACTATTGTTATACAGGATGCAGGATCAGCATATTGAGACAAGGACTGCTCCTGCTGCAATCCAACAACAGTCCCAGTTCCAGCAGAATATGGACCTTGAGGATAAACACTTAGAAGAACTCAACGCGATGGATCTATACGACTTCCCGGTATGAAACTCATCTACAAAATAGCTGCTCTTTCTTTGTTAGACCACAATCTATGCTTACATGTCTGATACCGTTGTTTGCGCCATGCTCTTATTCTTCCTACTTCTCCTTGCCTATCATATTTATAAGAAATTGCTGCTCTTGCATGGTGATCATACTTTCGCTTGGTCCCTGGTGTATCGTGGTGGTTCCCATCCGGGAATAGATGGCAAGTCTTGTGCAGCTATACCAAACCGCATCGGATACATATGTGCTACCTGCAGTTGCACCAATTTTAAATTCAGGTATGTAGCATCCAGTCAATCTCTTTATTTAGATAGAAGTTCACTATGGCTATTCCTTTCTACTCATTTCTAGCTCACTCTGTAAAATATTTCTTATAACCTACAAGGTACAAACTATGCTTCACGACACGTGATAGCTGAATCTGAAATGATTTGCTTTGGTGAGATCGCGCATTGGATCTTTGGAAAACCAGTTCAGATCTCGAATCAGCTAGGACCTTCAGGGACACTCACCCAGATAAGGCAACAATTTTATCCTCTCAGTTGCCGTCTCAAAACAGAGCTTCTACAAGCAAGACATGATATACCAAATTGCCCGTACAAAGCCATGGCATACAATGCCTTTGAATCTTTGTGTTGTTAATCTTAGAATGTATGTTATTAGTGTGTTAAGTTTGTAATTCCAAACATATCAGCTTTGCTTTAAAACTGTCAGCTATCTTAGGATCAATGTTATTAATGTGTGTTAAGTTTGTAGCCTTTAAACATCTGGACGCTGCTTTGTGACTGTTTAGTATATCATTATCCATAATTAATTGTTCTTTTCCAGAGCGCGCCACTATCACTGAAACATGAACTGATAGGCTCCAGAGCAGCTACTACTAACCTTGTGTAGTATGCAGGGACAGAACTTTATGTAGTCCTTTTGTATCAGTACATTTACCTATGTAGGCTGTATTGTACTTTGGCATCTAACAACCCTGGCGACTACTGCCATGACGGCTGTTGTAGGCTCTGTATTATTAAGGTGATGTCAGATGTTATTCGTGCTTATCTGTTCAGCCTCTATATCAGTGGTGCCAACCCGCGCGTAGGGGCGCGCACTTATCACTAGTTAACATACAGTTGAGCAGTGTCATGGTGGCGTGGCGGGCGTGGCTCAGGTAGTGGGTGGTCAGCTGTGCAAGCATGTGTTAGTGGCTAATTAAAGAATACGTGTTAGTGGTTGAGTATGCTTGAGTCATGTGTAATCAGTTTGAATATATAAAAAGAAATGTATGAAAGACGTTGGCCGATTTGGACAGTGTCGCCAAAGGTTTTTTTTTTTTTTTTTTTTGTGCGTGCGTCGACCACCACCACTCCACCAGGGAGAGAAGCAAGCTAAGTAATGGTGTGCGAGTGTGTTTAACTCAAACACATTGCAGCTGGGTTCTGTGCGTTTGTAGTTGGTGGCGTCGACGTGAGTGAGTTTTATGTTTTCCATTTTCTTTTCTTTCTTTTTCTTTTTTATTACAAGCATACACAATTTAGTAAGTATATTTATATAGCAGTTGTTATTTTTTTTTTTTTTTTTTTTTTTTTTTTGCTAAGCGGCTACAACAAGCACTAAAACAAAGCGCATGCACGATTAAGTTAACGCGCATAAAAACATCGCATACACAGCTAGCAGGACCACATTTGGCTTGGGTTCCTGAGGATCCCCAAACCATGAGTAAAGGTTTGTACATCAGGTGTTTGATAAATTGAATATTTTCATAGAGAGGACCTTGAATAATTATTTAATTAATTTATAGTTTTCATAAAAATCAAGTTTGTTCTTTTATACACTAATCTTGCTCTGCTTTATTATTGGTCAGTTAATACTCTCTCCGTTCTAGAAAACATGTAATTCTCACATCCCGAGAAGTCAAACATTATAAACTTTGACTGAAATTATATGAAAAAATATTTAAACTTATGGAACAAAATAAGTATCATCATATTGGGTATGAAATATATTTTTATAATAAATTTATTTTGAGACATAGATGTTAATACCTTTTGCTATAAACTTGGTCAAAATTAAAATAATTTGATTGACATGCTTTCTATAATTGCATGTTTTTTTTTTTTTGGAATGGAGGGAGTAGTTACATGTTTAGTGCTAAAGGCCATCCTTATACCTGGGGTGTTACGACGGGACACAGATTGAGTGACTTTGCTTCATAAAGTCACGTTGTAACTTTCCATCCAATCTCACACCTCCATTCAAGATCCAACGATTCCCAAGCTATCAGCTGATCAGTTCAGACTTTGCTAGTTTCAGTCACTGAATTACTCTGAACCACACCATTCAGGCATTCACACATATCCTGCTGAGCACAGGAACCAACAAGTACATGGAAATCTGTCTGAATTTTTTATAAAGTAGCTGTTGTCTTCACGTAGTCAATAAATACTAAAAATATATTTTTTTCAATAAACTTATGGACTGCATTCATATAGTCCACAAGCACCAAACATAGAGTATTTTTAACATCATGCAGCGGTAACAAGTCATGGATGATTTCACATAGTCCACAATCAAAGAGCTCAAGGCTAAAACTGATTACTTATGTTAACTATAGGCCACTGCACTTGTACAATTAGGCCTCAAAAGACTATAGTTAGGCTGCAAAAGACTATAGTTAGGCCACAAAGACTATAGTTAAAAATGTCCAAAATACTTTCTCGCTACGTGCATACTAGAACTCAAGATTATTAGCATCACAAGTTGGGGCTGCTATGAGCTGAGTAAAGCAGCCTAAACTTCCAATGGCATTGTAATCTTGGAATTCCACAATGACGCTTTTGTTGCTGTCATTTTTCTCCAATTCAACTTGGGGCTGTAGGACATCATCACCTTGCTTTTGCTGCTTTGCTTTTGCTTTTGCCCATGAAAGGTCAACAAGTTATTCTTTTATATAAATATAAAACTGAATGGCAATAACATAGACAAGTGTGCAGGTTGCCAATTTTACCTTTGCTCTCTCTTTTTTTTGTTGCGAGAAGATTTAGTTGGCTTACGCTTACATTTGCGTAACTTATCCAACCAAGTTCTCTGTCTCCTTAATTTTTGGACTGAACCTCTTTTTTCTTCAGCTTTTGCGACCCCAAAATTTCATCACTTGGCTGCAAATTTGGGTCAATATTTTCCTGGACATTACGTGTGTTTTCATCCATAGCATTGGTAGATAAATTCTCTAGCTGTATACCAAGGCAATCAAGTGCATTGTCTATCAACAAACAATGTTCTGGACAGCTAGCTGCTTTGTATGCTATATTGAGGAATTTGTGGGAAAGATTCCTGTACTGAAGCTGAGCTTCTAGTTTTGGATTTTCTACCACATTTCTTCCTTGCCTATCTAGGATACTTCCGTTGCGTGCATCTCTAGTCCATCTCTTTAACACATAATGTGTTGGCAATATCTTTATATTCATCAAATCAAGAACCTTTATACCATGTGCACACAATATTCCAGTCCTATTGAACATTCCACAACTACATGAAGTTGTTTGGTTTAAAGGATCAACTACCACTATGCGCTCATCTTCATAACTGAAATCACCATGTAAACTTCCAATTGAAACTGCATATTTGTTATCTCCATCCAATACTCTAGTGCATGCAGCCAATGATCGTTCGTATTCGCTTTGGAAAGCTTCAAAAATAACTGGAGTATACACTTGACTTGCTTGCATCAACATAGGTGTGCACATTAGTCTTCTTGGCATCTTCTTCCTTGCCTCAAATTCAGATTCCAATTCCTTTTCTCTTTTTTCTTCCACTGCCCTCTCAAAGTGCTTCAAAAATCGAATAATATCAAAATCTGATTTCAAATGGTTCTTTAATGCATTGTTAAAGCTCTCACTTAGTTGTGTACTTCTCACTCCCAAACTGAAGACATCTCTCATATAACATTCGGCCCATTTTTCTTTGACATTGTAGATGCTATCTAACCAAGTTTGCTTGTGGACTTTAGATCTCAAAGTATCAAAAGCTTGTTGAAATGTCTCCTTGTCCTCATAGCCGTACATACAAGCACTAAAATCAGAGAGAATATGAGATTCTTCATCTTCCTCTTCATCCTCATCATTTTCTTGGCCCTTCACTGGAGATAAATGTTTGACTGCATTTTGCATTATATGAAATGTGCACAATCCATGGTATGATTCAGTGAACACTATCTTTATGGCTTTTGCCATTGCTGCATCTTGATCTGTATAGATAGTTTTTGGTTGTTTTCCATTATGAGCAGCTAGAAAGGTCTCAAATAACCATGTAAATGAGTCTGTTGTTTCATCAAAGAGAATCGCAGCACCAAAAATAGTTGTTTCTCTGAACTGATTGAGCCCAAGAAAAACACCAAAAGGTCTATATTCTTTGTTTGTGCCAAAAGTGGTGTCAAATGTGACAACATCACCAAAGTATGCATAGTCAAGGATCATTTTTGCATCAGCCCAGAATATATTGGTTATATGCTCATCACAATCCACCTGCAAAGCATATTGGAATGATGGATTCTCGGAGATCTTTTCATGAAAATACTTCAACATACTACCAGCTTGTCCAAAAGCCAACTCTCTCTGTCGCTTGGTTTGCAAATAATTTTTGCGATCACGACAAGTGTAGCTAAGGTTAAGTGGCCCACCAACTTGACGACTTGCCAACTCATGTGCAGCTTTTGGCCTAATTCCGGAGTCATCAGCGGTCTCAATTTCAAAAGCTTGCAGTTCTAAAATTTTCCTTTGAGATGTCATCAAGTGACGGGTTTCAGGCAAGTGAAGCAAATGATTGTGTTCAAGTGTAACATCAGTAACTTCATAAATTCCTGCATCTCGATCCAATATAAGACTCATCCGAGCTTTGCAATCAGTCCTTGTGATGGGGACGTGATTCCCGATCTTCCGTCAGGTTCAAGATAACTATCGATTTGGTCGGAGAGCGACACACCGATCCGGCTTCAGATCACAAAGACCCGAACCCTACAACCTTAGCACCACGTCTCCTCTGGTTATCAACCGTGTCACAATCCGGTTGACCTCGCCAAGAAGGCTAATCCCTGCTGCGAATCGAAGAACACAAGCAAGAACAAGATAATACGCAACTCAAGTGAAGTGACAATTGCAGATATATGATTAAGATCTCAACGTGGGGTTTCACAAACCGATAACGGCGACTGTTCGATGACAGATTGATCTAAAGCAAAACCCAAACCCTAACGTAGGTGGCGGCTATTGATTATATGGTCTAAGGGACGTGCAAGCACCCTCATTCACGTCCTCCTCATGGGCCTATACGTTACATGGCCCGACGGCCCAAAAGATAGCAATGCAACGCCCAAACAGATTCTGGACGCTCACTTGTTTGGACGATTCCCATTGACTCCGATGGAATTTGGACCTCAAACCAAAGCCATTAGTTATCTTATGAAATTATCTTTCCATCCATATATGGATCATCGAAAACGGAGTTCGGATGTGTCCTGGGCGTCCGATTTATCGCTCGCTGGTCCTGAAGGCCGAGACTGACGCGAACTCGAGTTGGACTGGGCCTCTGGCTTGGCTTGAACGTCCTTGCTGGCCCCCCTAAGGTGGTGGCCAAGGAGGAGGACGTCCAAGGGCTTCCTTGGTATGTTCTCCATCTTCTCGGGGTGTGCTCCAACTTATTGGGTCAGGGTCCCAAGGATGAATAACAAGCCCACGATGACGATGTAGCTCCCGGTAGAAATAGCAACAGCATGTCTTGATGATTTGGAGGCCTTGCCAATGTGATATTGAGATAGGACCAGATCTATTTGAAAGCTTATCAAATAAGCTTTTCATCAAGTGCTCATTGACCTCAATCGCACTCGGATGGTTGAGTTATGGCCTTTCCAAAGAGGTACTTGTCGGTCACCGACGAACCTTGATTGACTTGCACCTTGAGGAATATTTGTACCTACAAGCAAATAGGAACATGTACATGTGGAACCAAGTGAGTTGCACCAAAAAATCACTAAACAAGCTCACCTTATAATCAATGGTTGTATCTGAATGTGTCATGTCCTCGTCATCCTCCCCTTCTTGACAACAAACCGTCCCCGGTTTGAGGTTAGGTGCAGACAGATTGTAGGTAGTAGCCAACATAGCTCCCCTTCTTGAAATTTAACTTGTTTCTTTGTAACAAAACTAGAAGCATTTGACATGATAAAATTATAGCTATTGCAGCCCTCTAGTTGATCATATTTTTGTATAGTAAAAGGAGATTTCAGATTTGAACAAATATAGACACGATGCACCATATACTCTCCTTTGCAATTATATTTGCCAACAAAGTGATATATACATCTAGATAACCATGGCAATTCAGCATATTTAAATTTCTCTTCTAAAATATTAAGAGCACATAGAGTATCAAACTCAATATAACCCAAAGTATTTAAAGAAGATAATAATTTTAGCTCATCCTTTTCAGTGGTAATGGGAAGATAATATTTACTTGCAAAGAACAGTACTTTGTTCCAAAATATAAGAATCAATTTCTTTCATAAGTGGTGGCATAGCAATAACAAAAGTGCTATCATGCAACTTCTCTTCATCACAAATATCAGTAGAATCATCATGTGGTAAAGGTAAATCAAGAGAAGGTTCTAGTATTGCATTAATAGCATCATTGGTGGGCAAATTCAGCATCTCAAGAGAGCTCTTAACTGAGACAGTTACCTGTTCTTTCTCTATTACCTTGTCCTCTTTCTTGGATACATGCTGCAAACTATTAGTTTCAACAAAAGACAAAGCAATATCTTTATTTTGTAAAAATTTAGATTTAGATGAAGATATCTTAACATCTGAAATAACCCATTCTTTTCTAAAAGGCTCATTCTTTCTTCTCTCCACTCTCATAAAATCTTCTCTTAAAATTTCAGCAGCAGTCATAGGTATGAGAGTAACATTTCTACTATTGTATTTGAATGAATATTTATTAGCAATCATATTGTGTATAACCTTATTTTCAGATATCCATGGTTTACCAAATAATAAATGACAAGATTGCATAGGTACTATATCAAAATCTGCACTATCCTTATAAACACCAAGAGAAAATTTAATGTGTGCAATTTCAGTTACCTTTATTTTATCCCAAGAATTTACCCAAAGCATGTAGTATGGATGTGGATGTGGCTTTGTGGTGAGACCAAGCTTCTCAACCAACTCTAAGCTTGCAAGGTTGTTACAACTCTTACCATCGATCATGACACGACAACGTGCCTCTTTCACAACAAAATATGTTTGAAACACGTTGTTGAACTGGTTTTTGCTCTGCCTTCTCCATTTGGGAACCGAGCACTTGATGTGTAAACTCTGTGGTGCATGTGGAAAGTGGTTGTGATGATGTCGCCGCAGCTATGGAGGAAGACGGCTGATCCATGATGACCTGCAATTCACACTTAAAAAAGAAATTTGTTGTTTGGTATTGTTAGAAATCAAAAGCCCTATCAACTATAATATGTGTCGGTGGAAGCACACTCTCACACGTCTTACCAAATTCTTACAAGTGTTCTTACCAAAGCAAGACAAAGAATGGTACAACCGGGGTTACCGGTTCGTGATACCTGTGAGGATGTGGCACCAAAATTGCAAGAGTCTTTTTTCTGTACTGATCCAAGTATATATGTGGAGCTTAGAAGGCACACAAAGAAACAAATTTATATATGTGGCACACAATTTAGTAACAGATAGCAATATTGAATAAACGTCCCAAAGCACTTGTCCTAGTTGCTGGCCTATGCGTGTTCCTAGCACCAATTATGATAAACAAGGGAGTGAAACAAGGATAAAAGGAACAATTAAGAATGAAACCAATGGACATGAACAAGGCAAAGGCACCACACAAAATAGAGCAATTAGTTGTTTCTTATGTGCTCCTATTCTCTTCTCTTTTTTACTATTTTTTTTTTTTTATACAAACTTTTTCTTTTGATCTTTTGATATTTTTTTCTCAGTAAGGAGCACACAAGAACAAACCATAAAAAAATTTGAGCTCAATTGGATAAAAGATGTGGTGTATAGAAAATAAGTATTGTGCTCTCAAAATAACACCAAAATTTGTGGGCCCAAAAACTCGATTTTGCTGATTGAATTTCGCAAATCTAATTTTTGCGAACCCAGCTTTGCTGGGATGAAACAAATCTAAAATTTTCTGGCGTTCTCCGTAGATATAAAATTCGCCCGTTTCGAGTTTGGACGAAAAAGTTATGACTGTTTTAAGGTAGACTGTCCAAATCAGAGTTTTATGTGGACACAAGATGTAAATCGATGATGATATATAATGGTTGCGGATGGAGGGATCAACACAAATTAGAGAAGAACACGATCTAAACCAGCAATAAGACGTTGACCTAGGACCCCTGTTCGCCTACACGGCCGTGTAGGCCGATTACACGGCGTGTACACGCTACTCAGTAGTCAACCGTGTTGGCCGTGTAGGCCGTTTAATCCGTTTAATCCCGTGTAATCCGTTTTTTGACCCGTTTAATTAGACGTATAATCCGACTACTCGCTACACAAAGGGTGACCGACCGTGTACCGTGTAGCGTGTAGGCTAACATTGCCTAGGACACAAACTCAATACAGCGAACTTTGAAACTAAATTATGCAAAGGCTATGGCGTGGCTGGCTCTAGGATGGGAAACAATTATGGCCGTGGATTATGGGATGAAGATAAAACACAAACTAAGGGATAACTTCGAACCTGATGGTATACCTTAAGCTCTGATACCACTTGATGGGGACGTGATTCCCGATCTTCCGTCGTTCAAGATAACTATCGATTTGGTCGGAGAGCGACACACCGATCCGGCTTCGGATCACAAAGACCAACCCTACAACCTTGATGACGAGGACATGACACATTCAGATACAACCATTGATTATAAGGTGAGCTTGTTTAGTGATTTTTTTTTGTTTTTGTGCGGCTCCTTTGTTTGCACGTTGCCTTTTTTCTTTTCCCTTTTTTTAATACCAGAAAGTACCATAATGGTATAGCTTGTGAACTTGCAAAGGTTTTAGATTAGCACAACTCAAATTTAAGAGCTAGACAATACAATCTGGTGACACAAATAGCAATGGCAATAAATACTATTTATATTTATTTCTATAGGGCTGATGGCGAGTATTTTTTCAAGAAACAAAGACTGCTTATAGATAGAACTTGGATCCACGGCAGGGGCTAAATCTATTGACCAAATGGTGGTGAGATAAATACGGTGACAAAAAAAACCAAACCTAGACACGACCAACACGAGACACGAGGGACGACCGTTCAATAAAGCAATCTGAAATAAAAAAATTGCAAAGGCACAACGAGTGATAGGACTAGGGAAAAACAACGATGAACACAAATATTTTTGTAGGGCAATTTTCTAGATTTATAGGACGAAGGCGAAAACACTCAAACTAGGGTAAGATGTGAAACCGACGGTATACCCGAAGCTCGATTACCACTTGATGGGGACGTGATTCCCGATCTTCCGTCGGGTTCAAGATAACTATCGATTTGGTCGGAGAGCGACACACACCGATCCGGCTTCGGATCACAAAGACCCGAACCCTACAACCTTAGCACCACGTCTCCTCCGGTTATCAACCGTGTCACAATCCGGTTGACCTCGCCAAGAAGGCTAATCCCCTCGCTGCGAATCGAAGAACACAAGCAAGAACAAGATAATACGCAACTCAAGTGAAGTGACAATTGCGTATATATGATTAAGATCTCAACGTGGGGTTTCACAAACCGATAACGGCGATCGCTCGATGACGAGATTGATCTAAAGCAAAACCCAAACCCTAACGTAGGTGGCGGCTATTGATTATATGGTCTAAGGGACGTGCAAGCACCCTCATTCACGTCCTCCTCATGGGCCTATATACGTTACATGGCCCGACGGCCCAAAAGATAGCAATGCAACGCCCAAACAGATTCTGGACGCTCACTTGTTTGGACGATTCCCATTGACTCCGATGGAATTTGGACCTCAAACCAAAGCCATTAGTTATCTTAAGAAATTATCTTTCCATCCATATATGGATCATCGAAAACGGAGTTCGGATGTGTCCTGGGCGTCCGATTTATCGCTCGCTGGTCCTGAAGGCCGAGACTGACGCGAACTCGAGTTGGACTGGGCCTCTGGCTTGGCTTGAACGTCCTTGCTGGCCCCCCTAAGGTGGTGGCCAAGGAGGAGGACGTCCAAGGGCTTCCTTGGTATGTTCTCCATCTTCTCGGGGTGTGCTCCAACTTATTGGGTCAGGGTCCCAAGGATGAATAACAAGCCCACGATGACGATGTAGCTCCCGGCAGAAACAGCAACAGCATGTCTTGATGATTTGGAGGCCTTGCCAATGTGATATTGAGATAGGACCAGATCTATTTGAAAGCTTATCAAATAAGCTTTTCATCAAGTGCTCATTGACCTCAATCGCACTCCGGATGGTTGAGTTATGGCCTTTCCAGTGAGGTACTGTCAGGTCACCGACGAACCTTGATTGACTTGCACCTTGAGGAATATTTGTACCTACAAGCAAATAGGAACATGTACATGTGGAACCAAGTGAGTTGCACCAAAAATCACTAAACAAGCTCACCTTATAATCAATGGTTGTATCTGAATGTGTCATGTCCTCGTCACCTTGTTTCAGCTCTAAAACACTTTGTCACATGATCAGTTTGCCCTTTTCTTCGATGACCTTCATTGGCACAAACATATCTGCATGAGGTAACTTTCCCATCACATTTACTAACATTTGTGTATCTTTTCCTCACATCAAAGCCTGTACGACCCCATATGCCACCCAAAACTGCCAAGCCTCATCTGGATTTCTGAATTTTAAACCAATTTCAGGTATTCCCTTCTGAACTTCTACCATTTTCTTGTCAAATTCTGTAGCAAACCAAAGTTCAATACAATTTGAGATCAGAAAATAAACCTTCCATTTCATCCATCTTCTGTCAAGCATACTCCAGTGTACAATCTCAACCAAATGCATAATATTGTAATCTCTATCTAAGTAATTAGAGCCACACAAGATAAACAGAATAAAAAAACTAGATGTAATTTCGGAGGCAGACAAAGGATTCACCTTGCTGGTGTCGTTGTGAGCTCTGTCTGGTCAGGAGGGCCAGCAAGCGAGGGGCGTCGGGTGGGGCTGCCGGCACAGCAGCTCGCGGGGCGGCCGCACGGCGGCTCGCAGGACGGCTGGCAGGCGGCGTACGGCGGCGAAGCACAGCGGCCGGCGCGTCGCGTAGGATGGCCTGCACGCTGTGTCACCGAGCAGAGCGGGATGACCCGCGCGTCGCGTGGGGCGTCGCGTGGCGAGGCAGTGCGGGATGGGAGGAGTGCCGCGCGGCGAGGAAGCCGCGGCGGCGCCGGGCGGCCGGACGCCTCGCAAAGTCCCGCGCAAACCTTGCGTGCTCCCGCCAGCATTCCGTGAAAAAAAATCTTTTATTTTCCATGAAAAGCAGGAACACAGGCCTGATTGCCTGGGAATCGTTGGATCTTGAATGGAGGTGTGAGATTGGATGGAAAGTTACAACGTGACTTTATGAAGCAAAGTCACTCAATCTGTGTCCGTTACGACGTGGTCCAGCCATGCATCACCGTGCGGCCGGACATGAAGATGAGCTGAATGCCTGAACATGATCCGGTCTGGCGATCGCGTCGCCCAAGAGGCCACGACGCCCCAGGAGCCCATCCGTGTTCGGCCTGCCGGATCGAAGCCCCGCCGACGCTCCAGGAGTTTTGCACAGCACACGTGAACGCAGCTGCGCCGGTGACCATTGTGGGCGTCTAGCCTAGGCCTTGTTTGGATGCACATTAGATTTGGAAGTTTTTACACTCTCTCTCCATCACATTAATTTGTACACACATGTAAAGAACATTAAATATAAATAAAAAAATAACTAATTGCACAGTTTGGTTATAAATCACGAGACGAATCTTTTGAGCCTATTTGGGCCACGATTGGACAATATTTACCACAAAACAAACGAAATGCTTCAGGACTTTTCAATCTCTCTCCTCTCACACAAATTGTTTGCCGCATGAAAAGAGCATTAAATATAAATAAAAAAATAACTAATTGCATAGTTGGGTTGTAAATCACGAGGCGAATCTTTTGAGCCTAGTTGGACCACGATTGGACAATATTTACCAAATAAAAACGAAGTGCTACATGACTTTTCAATCTCTCTCCTCTCCCCATCTAAACAAGTCCCTAATAATCCTACTGGGCCTATTGCCTTCATCAGGTTTCGCCTAATAGCATGTTAGAGCAACTCTAAAAAACTCTCTATGCTTTCCGATTTGTTAGAAATATAAATTTTGATGGACAAAACGCTCTCCAACAAGTGATACTCCAAATATACCAATTTTCTATTCCAGATTTCTCATTAGCCAAATATCGACAAACAAAAATGGCTCTTTAGAATGGAAACAAGATATA
>JADLZL010003112.1:0-11400 GCA_015844335.1 Chrysopogon serrulatus | reverse complement strand
TCCAGCCGACCAGCCGCCACTTGGAACCGGGCGGCCGTGTATGCAAAATCTCGAGTTCTCGACGGCGGGCATTTTTGCGTTTATATAAAAAAGAAAAGTATTGGCGATTTGGCGCGAGCCATGTGTGCTGCGTTTTTCAATGCCGGTATGGGTTTTTTTTTTTTGACCTGTCCGGTATGGGTTGGAGTACGTGCGATTCAACACTAGTCACTGACTAGTTTCTGGATTGCATAAAAAGAAAAACATGGAGGCGGCTTAGCGGGTCGGCTATATTTTGTCATCGCGTATGTATGCTCGTTGAAATCACATCACAGTCACATGCGGAAAATCACAACCACAACCGGTTGGCCCGCCATGCGTTATCCAGAGCCGCTCAGGCTTGCTTCGCGATTCGGATTTCTGGTGGGTCCCACCTCCCACTTTGTTGACTGTCCAGCCCGCCTCGAGTTTCACCGTGTCTCCTTTTTACCTCGTCTCGTCTTTCATCTCGGCCATTTTCTCGCGCATGTGCAGCCAGGTACAGTCCCTCTGGTCCTTTTCTGACAGCCGCGTCTCCATCTCAGTTTTTTTCCCTTTCCATTTTGTTTCAGCCATACCACCTCCGTCCCTATTTAATTGTCACCATGCCACAAGTTTAACTTGATTTATAGAAAATACATACAATATTTATGTCTCTAAATAAATTTGTTAAAAAACTAGATCCAAAGATCTTTTCGATGATACTAATTATGATACTAATCGATAATATTTAGTATTTATTAAAATTACCGGTATTTATTTCTTGAAAAGCGCAAGCGACGATCTTTCGATGATACTAATTATGATACTAATCGATAATATTTAGTATTTATTAAAATTACCGGTATTTATTTCTTGAAAAGCAAGAAATGCGACAAAAGTTAAAAAGGGACGGAGGGAGTACTCTATCTCTCAGTAAGTTATCTATCCCGCCCACTTTTTAGTTTGATTAGTCTCGCATGTTTTCATTCCCGGCTTAAGTTTTATTATTTTTTATTTCCCTTCTACCTTTTATAATAGTTATCCTCCTGAGATTTTCTCTTATGTCTTCATCCATATCCTTTGCAGCCTTCTCCTATCATTACCAAATTCCAATTAATTTATATGCCCCTTTTTGATCATTATAAAAATCTTGCAGGTTATCAACTATGAAACTTTTTACTCTTCTTAAATAACATTAAGATTAGCCATTTTTTTTACTTTCCTTAAATAACATTAAGAAATCATTTTCTGATTTTTAATCCATGCAGGTTATCAACTGTATCTGAAAAGGGATTTTGTTGGGGTTCTTTTGTTGTAACAGCAGTCAGTTATTGGATCATACTACATATCAATATGCTTGAAAAATGTTTGGTCAGTTCACTTTGGTTCATTTTAGATTTTTTTTTTATCAAAACTGTATGATAAAGATTATACCATATGGCAAACAGAGCCATTGTGTCCTTTATATGCTTGGTGTATTTATGCATCACCCATGATATGCTCACTTGAGAATACTCTAATTAGTCCATGGTTTGACAATGTGGTGCTGTAGTAAACATTTGCTAATGATGGATTAATTAAGTTTAATAAATTTGTCTTTTTAATTATTATACTCCTGTGCAATTAGTTTTATAATTAGCTCATGTTTAATGCTCCTCGTTAGCATCCGAGCGTCTAATATGATACGGACAAAACTTTAACCCCTGATCTAAACACCCCCTTAGTCAAGGCTATATGTTTAGACGCATGTCCCTGTTTTATAATGTTACACTAGCAAATGTAGCTTTATTTCGCAATACCTGTTGATTCACATTTACCTGTTCAAAAATATTATTCATATATGCTCCTTAGTGGGTCAGATGTACCTTTTCAGTTTGTTTTATGATTTTTATATTTTTTTCTATTATTTTTATTTCTGATTTCTTAATTTTTATCAAATCAATGTGCCACTATTATTTTTATCAGATTTCTTAATTTTGCCCTAAACGTTAACATTTCTAAATTTTTTGTATTTGAATTTTTAACCACTCTTCCTTCTGTTGTTTATATTTAATAATACTCAATGTTTTTTGTCAATATTGTTTCAAAAATATATTTCATCAATCTTGAAATAATTTCTATGTACTCCCTCTGTCCTAGAAAGACTGTCGTTTTTTACTTTCTAAGAATCAACTTTGATTGAATATATATATATATATATATATATATATATATATATATATATATATATATATATATATATATATATAATATTAATATTTACGGTACATAATTAGTATCATTAGAAATATCTTTAAATCTAATTTTCCACGACCCATGAATAGAGCGGCACCATACCTCTACTTCCCAGTCCTAGAAATAAGGACGTTCAAAACTACAGCAGCGCTATTCTACAATACCAAGTAGCAAATACTGTTCAGAAATATTGAACAATACTAAACCGCGTTGAGTATCAGTCATCGGTATGCGTCAGTACCTTAGAATATTGAGTAATACTGACAAACGACTACTGAAATACTGAATAATACTCAATCATATTTAGTATCAATCATCAGTATATGTTAGTACCTTAGCATATTGAATATTATTGACACACGATAACTGAATAGTACTAAATTTTGTTGAGTATAACAGCTTGGTGTAGTATAATTATCTACACCTAGTATGTAGAATAGCACATGCATTCAATGCTATATCTAATAATATTTAAAAAAATCTAATAGTATTAATTATGTATTATAAATATTTTTTATATATCTATACTTGATCAAAGTTAAAAAATATTAACTTTTCGGGGGACATAGGGAGTGCTGTACATGTCTAGCATGGCAGTGCTACCTAGGCTTCGGTCGCGCAGCTCAGCTTTTCGCACCGTGCCCCTATCCATCTAGCAACGGCACTGCATTCTTCACATTTTTCATAGGCCTCAATTTTTTAGCCTCTACAGGACTCCCATAGCTCTTCCATCCTTTCTTCCGTGCATGCCATGGAGGTTGTCGTTCTTAAGGTTAGCATGCAATCCCGTCGCATTTTGCTTTTTTTAGTTATGGACATAAAAATTTCATATTATAGTTAATTTTTGTCTTTGTAGAAATTTGACTTGAGCCAAACCTATAACTTCATAGTAAACCAATTTAGAAATATAAATTTAGAATTTATTTTCTATAAATTTGGTTAAATTTAACAAACTTTGACTTATCTAAACCTACAATTACATTCTTTTTAGATCTTGGAGAGTCATTCCAAGATCTTGGAGAGTCGAAGTTTTTCAAATTTGACCAAATTAACATCTTGTACTTGTGTGGTTTAGTTAAATTTAAAACAAGCAGGTTTTATTTTTACATGCTTGGTGGACAAAAAGTATGTACTTTTTCTATCCAAAAAGGATGCAACTCTATAACAATTGTTATGTTTAAATATATCAAGTTTAACTAAATTTATGTAAAATGCTAATATCTATCATACTAAATAGGCACTACTAGATTCTTCATGAGTCATATTTTTTAGTATATCTATTTTAATATTTTTAGTTATATATCTGAGCAAACTTGAGACACTAACCGAGACTACATCTACAATTACATTGTTTTTTTTTAGGAAAATGGTAGCATATTTCATGTGTGAACTTGCATTTTTGTTTTGTTAACTCTTGGCGTTGTCATACCTAGCACTCATAATAATAAGAGTAATAATACATACTTCTTCCGTCCCATAAAAAAATGTTATTCTCACTTTCTGAAAACTGTCCAGATATAATGGTAAAAGAACCACTTTAGAGGAGCAACTTAGTATATACATACTTAGTTCCATCTGAATAAGAACAAACCATTATATATATGTTTTTCTGTAACTTTTTAGGGATGTGGTACACTGCCGTACCTAAGATGTACATTGAAGTACTTTCTTAATCAAAAAAAGATGTAACACTTGAACCATGTTATGTTAAAATATATCAAGTAGTTTAACTAATTTTTTTATAAGAATAACTATACTGTCCCATCATGTTTGGAGTTGCATAAAGAATTAGAAATTGACATTGAATTTGTGATTAAAAGCACATGAAATTGAAACTAGTTTTATTTTTTAGATGCTTGGTGGACAAATGTAAGTAGTTTCTCTGTACCAAAAAAGATGCAACTCAAAAAACAATGTTATATTAAAATATATCAAGTTTAACCAAAAATTATATAAAAATACTAGTATTCATCATACTAAATAGGCACTATTAGCTTAGTATATTTCAAGTCATAAATATAGAAATTTAATTAAAATATTATACATTTAGTAACACATTATCAATATTATCAATATTGATAATGTGTTACGTGATAAGGTACTTATATAGATGATAAAATCTCATATTGACAATATTATCAATATGCCAATCTTTTCAAGACAATTAGTCGTTAAGATTGGGCATATGATTATCATAGTCAAATAGAATAGCATATATCAGTATCTGAGGCATTGCAAATAATAGCTCACCCAACACTTCATTGCAAATACTTGTGTCTAGAGTTACACATAAATCAAACAGGTCCAAAGGTCCAAACTATATATACATTATGACTAGATATACTTAAATACATAGGATAGATGAGGCCAACAAAACAACTTGTTTAGACTTGCATATAATTCAAACAGGTCCAAATATAATAGATGAAGCCAACACTACCACAGACATCCTGGAAGCTTATCAGGTCTCATAGATGCTGGATCAAACAGATGCTACTGTCAAATTTATGGATAAACCTGAGCTGCGAAGAGTCCTTGCAGCTTAGAGTGAAAGAACATATTAGAGCCCAAATTGTTGATGATGTGCCCAAATTGTTGATGACGTAAGTGTCATCTCCAAGTGGGACCACAGTAGTTGAGTCGACAAAAAATGCTAAATTTTGGACCAGTTCCATTGTACCAAGTTTCAAAGAGAAAAATGCACTCAAGATATATTGAAAACCAAAATGGAAACATAATTAAGAAGTAAAAAATCAACCATTATTTCCCAATCCCTATGCTCCCGGGTAATAAAAAGAATTTTTTAAAAAAACTTCATTAAGAAAGCTATCTATTATAACAGTGTTGATTAATAATATTTTTTAGCAACATAATTGAACTAAATTTGGTTTTTAAGAGTGAAGTAGCAGATTAGGTCACATAATGAAATAAGAGAGTAGTGTTGGCTGTAAGAAATTTATTCATCATTTGTTATATTATTAAGATTAAGACTTTCTTTTGTGTGCCTACAGCTACCATTAGATAGAAGGGACCATCAAATACCACCCCCGTGAAATACTGAGAAGGACCTGGACAATCTACTGCTGGCTAAGGAAGAACTAGTTGTTATATGGAGATCTATGTGGCATAAATTCCTCACAGATTTCGGCAAGTAGTACTTGCAGTCTCAAGCAGTTGTTGAATCTCTTATAGCTCTGGACTGGCTCTACTCACTTGCGGTTCTATCAGTAGAGAAGGGCCCAATTTAACACTGGACATAGCAGTGTGGAATCTATCAGTAGTAATAGAAAATAGTGTCAAGGTTCAGCAGTAATAGCAAACAGTGTCAACGTTTACACACTATATATAAACATGTTTCATCAGCAAACAGTGTCAACATTTACACAGTATATAAATATGTTTCATCTTGTTGAGTGAACAAAAAATACTTGAGTTTTTAACAAGTCATTTGTCAACGTTTATGCAGTACATAAAAGTGCCAACTCTGAGTTTAGAAAAATAACACTAATACTGGATAAATATCTGACTACAAGATTTTTCTAAAAACTGTTTGATACTAAATAAGTGAACTGCTTAAAAGCACTAGCAGGGAAAAAATTATCTAGCGCACTAAACCCACAACCAAAAAATGGGAAACTAAATGCATTACATCTAAGATTGTGTCTAGGTCGCCAGTAGCTATTAATCTTCCATGAAGAGTTGTTCAGTTGCAACACAATTCAGAAGTTTGTGAGGAAAAAAAAACATGATGTACCAACACTAATCTATTAACTGGATTGTTTGCGCTTCCAGGAAGGATAGCAGATAGCTGCTAAACTAGGACAAATGACTTCTAAACAAAATAATAAAATTCTATAATAGGATTATTATTTCTGAAAAAAAGGCCCATTCTGATTTTTAGTTATTGATGACCATGGTGTTGAATATGTAAGCTCATTTTCTTTGCTTTTCTAATACCTGAAGGTCACTGAGTCAACCATTAAATGCAAATGAATCATTTGAATTTTTACCAATGACAACAAAGATAGAGATTATAACATACACTTCTGCTCACTTGAATAGGCATTTAAAAGGACAAAAATACACCTTCACGTGCAAGTTGTCGTTGTATTTGCAACTTGAATAGGCATTTAACATACCCTTCTGCTCTGAACCTACAGCAAAGTAGAAAATAATGAGGCTACTTGGTACAACCATTGTATTCTATAACGTTAGGATATAGAATACATCTCTGAGTAGATATTAGATTGTAAATTGTATGAACCATGTCAAGAGGGGAACTTATAGAAAGGAAAGATGCATTGACTATCACATTCACAAAGCTTCAACCTCATATTTTTTTAGTATGGCATGATGAACTTGTCTGCTAAAAACAGTGTTACACATACTGAAATTTCAGAATTACCAATATCCATCCTTGTTAGGGTGCATCACTGTTTACATCTTAAGGCTGTAGAATAAGCTCTTCGCATGTAAGCTAGACCTTAAGGTGGTAGGAATCTTATTATCCGTAAATAGAAACAAATGTGAAGGCTTTTAGATTTGACCAACTAATGATAACTGCTGTAGTGGGCAAAAAGGTAGGAATAAGATGGTACATGTAACCAATTATAAGAATGACAGGCACTGAAAAGAATATGGATAAAGGATCTGTACCAGATTATCCAAAAATTTGACATATTTATGTGGCAGTGCATAATAAGAGAGATCTATGGAAAGGGAACTCAAACTAAAACCGAAAGAAAAGAATAAATGGGAAAAATAGGAGAAAAAGAAGGCAAAATTGGTGAGCACTATTTAGGAGTGGTTAGGTATTCGGCCTTAAAAGAATATCGCAAAGCACTTAAGGTCTGAGCACGATGGTTAATAAACAAATTGTTCTGCATAGTAGTTAATAAAGACATAATTTTACTGGCACTATATATACAGTACATATACAACCAAAAATGGAATAGGTAAACTGATTGCTAAGTAAAAAAGTACTCCTGGTAATAAGACCTGTAAATCTGAGAAGATGGCATGAGCAGAATTTATATCACTCTATCGAAAAATGAACCTTTAAAAAAAAAAGAAGCTACTAACACTGCAGGCAAAATGTGTGCAAATAGTTTCCATTGTTGGACTGCAAATAAATTAGAAACATAGGCATGTATGCCTAGTGCGAATCAGCAAATCTTATGCAACAATCTCCACTGTAAAGGAAATGTGCAAAAATAGTGCTGCCAGAAATTAGAACAGCCCTATCCATAGCCATAGTAGTAAAATAATCAAGAAAAGCCTCATTTTGGAAATACTCATGCTGTCCATTATTGATGGTCATTTCATATGTGAGTTATAGGCAGTCTTGACATCCTAATGGCAAAGGCTCAATATCTATTTAACAGGGTCATATAAAGCAAACAGAAATTGTCTTAGCCCAAAAGTATAATCAAGTACCCAATACAAAATTATTTGATGCAATGATGAAAGAAGCAAAGAACAGTAGGTATCTTCAGTCCACCTTGCAAGCTGTTGTTAAAGGTTAGTTCATACTAAAATGACACCTCTCAAGCAGACGCCAAGAGCCGAAGCCAAACTTAAACATTTTCTACTAAAGCACAGGCATCAATCATCTTTGCTGAGGTAATAAGATTATAATTTTGGAAGACAACAATGACACACATTATACACATACCAAAATGTTTCATCTATGTCTGAATGAGTTGTACTGCTGAAGCATAGATTCGAATTTGAAGCTTCATTGTTTCAATATATTATTTCACTCTAGTTAGGTAAAAAAATAAGATCATCGTGATCAACTTAAATCATTTTGTCACTGAATACTGAAAGAAATCAAATATTATTTTTTGAGAATGAGCTAACCTGAATCTGATGTTTGTTGTAGTCCATGACAACAATGTATGACCTCATCTGAAGTACCATTTCGAAAAACTATAGTAGAGGATGTTCAAAGCAGCCTGCAAAGGCATGAAACAAGGCCAAATCCAAATCACCATCTTGCTCGTCATCAGGAAAGCAGTGTAGCAATCTAGTAACCAATATCAAAATTATATGCGCACTGTGCTTTAAAACATATCAGATCATACATGAAAATGTCAACAATTAATGACCATAATTTGTGAAGTGTAATTGTGTACAATGACTGATTTTTTTTGTAAGACAAAAACAATTTTATATGTCACAAGAAGGGGAAAAAAAGGAAACATGGTGAGTTATTATGATTTTAGAGTGCACAGATGAGAGAGATATCTGTATTAGATGAGAAAACCAAATAGATAAATTGATGGGAAAAATGTTGTAGTGCTATAAGATATAGAAATTAAAGTACGAAGTAAACTACACAGCTAAAGAAATTACAGTAGAAACTAGTGAAATCGCAAGAACAGACCATGGAACATATAAATCTGGTTGCATTGGAATTTAATATGTATTTGGTGACTGAGCGTTCACATGTTATAGAGGACAGGAATCGTTTAGGCGTAAGTACTCAATCTAGAAATATGGCTCTTTAATTATCAATAAATTGCATGCTCTATCCATTTACCAAATGGGCATTAGAAGGCATATTGGTAGTAGTATGTATACAAGGCATGGAACACATAGTAAATGGATAGAAGTAGGCAGTCAGGAAGTCTAGAAATTTTATTAGAACGTAACCTTCAGTTAACCTTGTCAGAAGATCATTGCAGAATTCATCTACATCTCCATGCGTCCAGGTAATGGCTACCATTGCAACACTTGTAAGCCTATGAGCACATAAAAACATATCATCAAGATACAAAATTTTGTAGATAAGCACCTGCAGCTTTGGAGGTCTTTCAAAAAAAAGTGTTGCAGACAATTCAAAGGTTGGATTTCGCTGCAAAATAAGAAGGGGATTGTTTCAAGTGACAATGACCATAAAAAAACATAAAAAATATTGTGGTGACGATGGCTCAGAACAAATTTTTGGTAAAAACTCATATGTATCCTATGACTATTTGTGTTCTACTGAAAGTCACGGGTTAAAATTATCACAAAATTTTCTGACAACTATAATTCGCCAACTAAGACGCCAAAATTATCACCAAAATAGCAGGGAACTAACGAATTAGAACTTAAGTGAAGTAGATCTAACGTGAACAGGTATATAGATCCAAAAATCACTACCAAAGTTACAAAACATTGAGCTCAACACAACCAAATTTACCTGTCATTAAAAGTATATGCAGTAGCTCCGAGGTCACTGAAAACAAAGTAAGCACATCTCGGAGATCTGGAATAAAAAGAAATATAAAATAAGTATATTAAGAATCGAGGAGAGATACTGAGAGGCAGATCGAATCGGGGAGAGTAGGAAGCGTTATATGTTTGGGAGCAGTGGAAATCGACCTAATCTTGAGAAGGAAGCACGCAAATGCCAACTAGAAGGTTAAATAAACATAAATGCAGCTAGAACTGCAGTTACTAGTGACTCAAAGAAATTAAAAACAAATCATATAGAGGAGAGGATACGAACTATAGGGTTGAAAAAAAATTAAAATGTATATAGAACTGCAGCAGAAATGGGATCTGAAACTGGATAAACTAGTGAATCGAAGAAGTAAAAAAAATCTTAAGGCACGTGAAGTAAGAAGCGTACTGATGCTGATTAAGAGCTGTAAAAAAAATCCTGGTAGCCAGAGAGAAGGGATTCGAAGAAAAAAACGAGATTCGGATCTGAGAGAGGTTGAGAGAAAGAGAGATCTCGGACAGAGATCTTGAGGAAGAGAGAGGGAGAAGGAAAGAGACAGAGAGACGAGTGTCGCATTTGAGGAGAGGGAAAGAGTATCAAGGAACTGTACCAATTGTTGCTGGCCGGAGAGTGTGGCTGGATGCGAGAGAGACGAACCAGCTGCAAGGTGAGGTGAAAAGGAGAAAGAGAGGAAACGCAGGAGGAGTGAGAGAAGGTGAGACAGAGAAAAGGAGTGATACAGAAGAATAAAAAAATGGGTGTGTCAGAACTTGCTCTTATCGTCTCGCGAGAAATCGCAGAGAGGTGGGAAAAACTCGCGTATAGAACGTTGTTGACTTGCACGAATCCTAAGGGAAAGACAGCCGTAGGATAGTGACTGGCCGGCCAGGCCGTTGTGGAAAAATGCTGTTGCAGTCACATGGCAGCCTTGGTTCAAAAAGTGGAGGCGGCTTAGACCAGAAACAGTGCATGCCAAACTTTATCGTCCGACCGACGCACTGCGCGCATACTCCCGCCGTCCCAAGACGACGACGTTATCGCTTCTCGAGAAACAAATTGTCGGTAATTTTTATAAATAATAAATATTATTAATTAAGTATCATGATTAGTATTATCAAAAAGATCTTTAGATCTAGTTTTTTTAACAAATTTGTTTAGAGATATAAATATTACATATATTTTTTGCAAATCGAGTTAAAAACTTTGTCTTTATGAACACAAAAAAACGTCATCTTTTTTGGGACGGAGGGGGAGTATATAATTGCGCAGCGTACTGCATTTCGTGGGTAGCAAGAATAACAGGCCTCAACAGGCTCACAGTCGCAAATTCCAGTTGCAGCCGCTATGTCGTTAGCAGTTGACTGCGTGAGTACTCCCTCAGTTGCAGAATTACAGTCGTCTGATATGGTGCCACAAATTTACTTAATTTACACAAATGCATACAATATTTATATTTGCAAATAAATTTGTTAAAAATAGATTTAAAGATCTTTTCCATGATACTTTCGATGATATTTGTGTTCGACAGTTGTTTCTCGAGAAGTGAAAGCGACAAGAATTCTAGAGCGGAGGGAGCATGTCTGTGCTATTATGCATTTGCCCTATTTATTTGTGAAATTTTTTATGCATTTGATAAACTTAATTTATTGTAATATATTTGTGTACTTAGTATGTGTCCTACCCCCTCTAGTCTAAATTATAAGACGTTTGACTTTTTTACTTCAAGTTTGACCACTTGTCTTATTCAAAAAAATTATGCAATCTCTTTATATTTTTCCTAGTTTACAACAATAACGATTTTGGTAAAAAAAGAGAAAACCCTCTAAACAATCTCTTCAATGTGGATATCTGAATAAAGACACCCTCCATTCCAGATTTCTCACTAAATCATCAAAGATAGAGAGTACAAAGATATAAAAAATAATTTTTATTTAAATAACTCTCTAAATGAT